>VZRS01002965.1:0-25891 GCA_013398055.1 Ifrita kowaldi
TGGTCTCCTCTCACTAGCGACAAAATCCCACTTGGCACTGCCTACAGACCACTCCTCTGCATTCATTCTGCTTGTTAGAAATGAACTAACTTTTAAATACTATTAAATGGGGACAAAGTCTTCAAAGCAAAAGAAAACTGTTTATTTGTAGCGATTCAGCTGAGCCAGGCACGTATCTCCCTTCCCCAAGAGCCAAACACGCACACTCTCCAACAGAATGGCTGCTTTTTATACCCTTTCCCGGCCGGGGCGGTTCCTGTCCCCTTTCCCACTGAATGGGTACTCTGGAACTTACATTCTCTCCCTACCACCTACTTGTCTGTCTCCTCCCCTCTCATCTTGCTTCCTTTTTGGCCAGGACTTCAACCCTGCCCCTCACCCAGCTCACTCAGCAGATTAACTACAGCAAATCCAAACCATAGATAACAACACATAAAGAACAAAACCAACAACTCTCATTCTTCTATTTAATAACCTTTTGGCTGCAGCAAAATATCACCCCATCTCTCCCATCCTGGACTGGATTCCGTGTGGCTGCTTCCAGCACCGGCGCCGCTCTCCTCCACTGAGCACAAGCTTGGCTTCCTCGCCGCTGCTTCGTTTCCGGCAAGTGCTCAGCTGTGTTTGCTGTTCGCAGTTGTTTTCCTCCTGAGGGGACAGGAAGGGACTGGTGGCAGTGGGGGAAGGACAGAGCTCGCACGCTGGTACTGGCAGCTTGCCCTAAAGAAGACACAGAACAAAATGACACACTTCCAGGGGTATGTTCCTTGTTTCTTTCTCCAGAACCACACCTCAGAGAGATGATTTGAGTGGTATAGAATAGCAATTTAGCCCTGCCCCCATGGCTCTAAGTTCCGCCCCTTGTGAGCAAATTCAGGACAGCGATGGTTTTCTTTGCCTTTCATCATCTCTCTTACTTCTGTAATTCAAATAAGTTCTCCAGGAAAGACCAGGTTTTTTGATGAAAATCGTAGACACACTTAATTGGTATGTGGTATTTTTAACAGGAATGCATTGGGTAAGACTGGCTGTGAAAAAGGACATGGTGGCAAAGAAATTAATCCAGAGTAGCTGTGAGATGAAGCATAGGGGAAACCTTATCCTCTTAATCTTTATGCATGAAAGCTAAAGACAGTGAAATCTCCAACATCTTCAACCAGTAGTTGTAAATACACAAACATTGGCTATCAATTTGCATTATAACCATCTGCTTAGATGGCATTATTCCTGCTCATAAGGTGATATAACAGCTAACTAGGCAACAATTGCCACTACAGTTACTTGGCAGCCTTCAACTCCACAGGAGCCTTTTTGCTGTTGGAAAGAATATCCTTTTAACCTCCAAACTTCATCACATCAGTCCTACCTGTTCATACCAGCATGCCAAAAATTCAGCATGAAAGAATTGCTACTTAACACTTCTGCAGCCCAAAGGGGGTGCATGCAGGATGTCAAAATGTGTAATAGCTGACATTAAGTAAATACTTACAGCACCTCAACAAGCAAAAACATTGGCAAAAAGGGATGCCATTAGGTCATGTTAAACAAAATGGAGACAGACTCATAAATTATAAAATGGGATTTGATTTATGCTTATCTTCTCATGGAAGAGCAAGAGTGGAAAATGCAGAGTACTGACTGTTTACACTTGTCCTCATGGAATAAAAAATCATGGTCATAAAATCACATTTATCCTGACTAGACTTTGTTCTGAAGTATTTTCTTATTTTTCGATATTATTGTAACATTGTCTTCAAAAAATTTTAGATTTTTTTCTTAAGTATAATATGGAAAACCATTTTAAATCTTAACAATCTCTGTAGAGTAGAAAAAACTACCTAGATCAACATTTTACTGCAGCAGTTAAGCATCCCAAATTTTTGAAAGAGTTTCTGTTCTGATTTAGAGGAGCCAGATCATCTGAAGAAACAAAACCCTCAACTGACTACTGAAGCAAGTAGATAAGATATGATGTTAGGCTGGAAAGCCGGGTCTTTTTAACATGAATTCTATGCAAAGCAAAGGGTTGTCTTTGGAAACGGAATTCATTCATCACAATGGAAAGTGTAGTCAAAAACTAAATAGGGGTGAACTAATTTAAGAAGTGTTGGAGAATTTTTTAAAAGAAGAGGGAACCTATATAGGAGAGAAAGTAATTTAAAATTACTTAAAATAACTGATTATTTAGTAAATGAGAATTGATACTCATGTAGAACATAAACATTTTTTTTTCATTTTTTTAATCAAGAAGGATCAGGCTCCAAATTTGATCAAACTGATTTTCTTGTAGAAAATTTTCTGTAATTTTTATATATTGCTGGAACTTGGGTACTGCAGATGATATAAAATGGTCTCCTATTTTGAAAGAGATTTTCCAGTACAACAATTTGATGTTGTGGAGAAAACTACTAGTATAAGTTCCTTCAGAAGCTGCTTAGTATTTCTTCACCTGGCTAGCTTTATTCTTTGGTATATATCTCTAAATTAATAGACTGGCATATTGGAAATTAAAAAAATGTGTATTAATACAAAACATGTATTTTTTATAGTACATGTTTATTACCATGTTATAAATGCTCAGATACTCAGCATCTGCTGAGCTCCTCTCTTTGGATTTCAGCATTAAAATTTTTAATTTAAAGATTTTGTTGATAGTTGATGATTGACTGTGCTTTGAAACACATTGCACTGCTTGCACAAGTTAATCTCTTTATTTTTTTCTTCTCACAGGTGCTCTTGCACATTTGACATGAAAGTGGTTCTTCCCATGCTAGAGGAAGATCCTGTACTGTTGGAATAGGAGCTCTGAAAGTCTGGAAGCAGACAGAATTTGATTGCAACCTTGCAGGGGAGGATGGGTTGTTAAAACCTATGAGTGACCACCTGTGTTGAAGCAATCGCAGTGACCTCCTTCTACAAGATATTGGCACTCTTGTACTGAACTCTAATGACAATCGATTTTTCTGGCACAGAACTTTGTGACTTTGCCTTCACTGGTCCCACACTGGTGCTTGGACTTGGTCATTCTTGTCTTCTTAGTGGGATGATGGTGGTGCTCAGGGAGCACTTATCCATACTTTTCATTTAAAAGAATGTTTGGAGGAAAAATTAATCTTAGGAGAGGTCAGAAACAATCAATGAAAATTTGCAAATAAAAAAAGGACTTAATTTTTATACTGTTATTCCAATGTCACATGCTTTTAGCAAGTATTCTCCCAATCTTTCTTATTCATTATATGCAATAAACTAAATGTTCAATTTCTCACCCTATTTGAACTTGGTCTCCAGTTTATTGAGTTAGAAGTAAAATGCTGATGCTTTCCTGCCTATGAAAGCTCTCTGTCCCTTGCTTAGAAAATCAATATTGATTTAACCTAGACCTTCAGATATTACCAAGCTCCACCTGGCAAAAGTAAGGCAATTCAGGTAACAGGGAAAATAAGGAAGTATTTCCCTTTTTACTGCTTTTTGCCAGTTGCCTAAATTGACAGGAAGTTTGGAATTAGACCAGTCTAATACTCTGATTTTCTTTAATTTTTGCAATTGAATTCAAGGAAGAGGAAGTTAATGACTCTGCTTTGGTGAATATGGGAATGTGAAAATATTTGCTCATGTTGTTTGTTGTCAGAATGTGCTATGCATGTTACAGACCAACAGTTCACTTTCTAATGTTTAATGTGTTAATGTTAATGTTATTAAATAGCCTTGTCTTCCTGATTTGTTTTTTGGGGTGTTTTTAAAAAAAATTATTATTTATTTATTTTTTTTATTATTTTATTTTATTTTATTTTTATTTTTATTGTTATTTTTATTTTTATTAAAATAAGTCTGGTATCTAATTATGGAAGTGCAGTTCTAGCCTTTATCTTGGAAATAAAAGAACTACTCAGCACCACTGACATACTTTTCACTGGGTTTATAAAAAGAAAAGGAAATGCACAAACCAGTAAATGCAACAACCCTGCATCAAGCTTATTGGATCTCAATGTACAACATCCATTTGAGCCAGAACCTATGTCTTTTTTTTTGTAATTTTTAATCCCTTTTAAAATATTGGAATACCTTTATGAGAAATCTATGTAAGAAGTAAAACCCTCTCAATCTTGCAAAAAATTTGAGGGTTTTTCAAAACTAAGCCGAAGCATGTTGTAGGAGATGGTGATGTTCATTGAGTTTTAATGACACTTTAATAGCCCCAACAACTCCCAGAAATCTATGAATGCCTTTTCTTGTTCTTACTTCTTTTCCCCCTCCCTTCCCCAAATCTCTGAGGATTCTGAAGCAAGAATTGCAACCATTGGTGTCACAGGTGAGCACAAGCAAACAAACTGTGCTGCTGATTCTGGTGGCTGCCCATATATTGTCTAAAGATGTTTTAAAATTATTGTGTAAAATTGGGTTCACCAGAACCTGAGTGTAGGACGTGTCAATTACACTCAGAAGCAATGAAAACAACTCAATGTCCTTTGAACATAGAGCCAAAGATTTTTCCTGGAGTTTTTGCAGATAATACATTTTTTTTTTCTTTAAACTGTTTACATCTTTTATACATGTAAAGCATTGGTTCATGTGAAGGAGAAAGACTGCAAACTGAAACACTCACCACAGAATTTTTTTTTAACTTCTAAAATCAAATAGAATTCTAGAAATTATTCTCTTTCATGAGAAACAATGACCTACATCCATTGAAGAGAGCTGACCTTAGGGACCTATCTTTGCCATAGGGTTATTTTTCAGTGTTGAACAGAACCTTTGTTATAGAACATACTGAGTTTTATATAAAGAAATCCTCTGTCATAAGAAGACAAATGAATTATAAAACATCTATAAATGGAGAACCTTTTCTTTAATAAATGTCTGAAATTATCCTAGGTAGCTCAGTGTCTCAGAAGTTATGCAGATTTATTTTGTTATAGAGTGCCACAGAATATTTATAAACCGCCCCTTGTGGCAAGACAGTTGAGGTCAAAGCAAACTGAAGCATTATATATGACACAATGTATTCGAAAAATTCAGAATCATTAGTCAGTGTCCAAAAATGAACCTTAGTAATGCTCTGTTAAAATTCTTAATAAAACATCTATTGCCAAGTTCAATAAATACATGCCAAAATATTCTCCACTGTGAGGGTGCTGCAGAAACTCCTTAGTGGATTTTTCCTTGACTCAAGCTGCAATAACAAGATTCATGTAATAGAGGCTTCCTGCTCATATACTACCTTTAACATTCATTTCAGGAGTCTATGCATATATCCACTGCTGACCTCACTGTGATGCTGGGAGAAATCTGTTTTGCATAAATTAAGCTGAGACCCTTCAGGGGCCCAAGATCCCAAATATATACTGCTCACAATTGCAACTGAAGCAAATTGACATCAGAATATCAAGCTGTACAGGCAGTCACTCGTCAGCTTGTGATTGCCACAAAATGATCACTGGAAATTACCTAGGAAGCACCGAATGTAAGGTACCAAAATAACACCCAGTAGGTCTAAACATCCAGACCTATTATTCTAATCTCTTCTATAAATTTGCCCACCATGCACTGAACAAGTCTACATACGTGTCTTTTTTTGTTCAAGTATAAATGAAACAAAAAATTTGTATATGTATGAAAGTAATAATTTTGAACTGTAATCAATCAGCAACTACTTATTTCCCAAAATTTTGTATTCCAATTTATAACTTCCAAAGAATATAAGTTGATAATTAATTACTATTGTACATATATATTTAAGTAATGAAATTATTTTCATGCTGCAATTTTTTTAATTAGGCCAATTCTTATACACAGTTATTTATTCTCCTAATTGAATTATAATTGATATTTATCTTTTCATTATTGTTCTTGTTGAGAAGTGAAAAAAATCTCAGTGAAAGAAAGTCATACAGAAGGAAAGAACTTTATAACACTAGTGATAATTTCCAGAAATAGTGGCAATATATGATATTACAGCGGAGTCATAAAAGGAACTGAAGAAGCTGAGACTAGAAAATTCCAGTCCTCTGCTAAAGTGAGATTTGGAAAATTATCATGTAATGGATGACTGGATAGAACCCCTTGACTCAGGGTAAAGTTGGCAACTGACTGGGAAAATTGTTAGAATAGTGATGGCAAATCATGCAGTATATTCTTGGGCTGATCCTGCCCTTGCACTGCCCTTTTGTGGTGCATTCAAGCTCTTTTGTAGCCACCCATTCCTGGTAATGCTTACATATCCTTCACAAATGCACAATACATTAAATTCAAATACATTAAGTATTTGTCTAGGAACTGTTTCAATATAGAAATCTACTTGAATTTGGGTAACTTAAAATTAATCTCTGCACAAAGATATTTCAATTGGGAAACTTAGAAAGAAGGTTAGAAGTAAATTACCTGTATATATGAGTACTCAAATAGACACAGTTTTGTTGCCAAGCATTCTCATAGTTCCCTATGAAACCCAAATAGCTTTTTTTCCATTTATATATATTAATTTTTTACTTTTCTTCTCTGATTTTTATTATTCACCAGAGTTTTTTAAAACCTGAGAATAGGCTTTCACTTGAAGTCTGGTGGAAATGGCATGAGAAATAACTTAAAATTAAATGCCTAAAGTTTTGAGACAGCCTGGAGCCAATTTTTGTCTGAAATAAACAACAAGCACAAATAACCATAAGAAACAAAAATACTGTCTGGTTGATTTAAAAGTAATTTGCTTATGTTCTTACCTTAAAATTAAGCAATCTGTTTCTGTTCATATTTTCCTTAAAAAAAGGAAGAAATTTCTTTTTATTTTTTTAAATTGCAACATCTACTCAAATAAATTGTTTAGACTTCAGTTTACTGTATTCCTACCCCACAGAACACACTCCTATGTTCAGTAACTCCCTGATGGAACTCCTCTACTAGCACTGAGAGTGGTACAGATGAGAAACAAACTGCCATGGAGGATGTGGAAACATGCATTTCATGTCTCCAGTGCTGGATCAATCCTTTGGATCGTCATCAGGTTTATTCATGTGATTTTAGATAATAATTTCAGTGTGATAAAAAATATATATGCATAAAATATATTAATTGTGAAATTATTCTGTGTTACTGTTCTTCCTAGGTATGCTGATTGTTCCCAGAGAAAACTACTAATGAAATGAACAGAAGCACTCATCTAAGTGATTCAATTTTCTTAACTTTTACAGTATCTTCACAGGTTGAGAAGCTCAGGAAGGCTGCAGCATCTGTAACAATTGAGCCAAAAATTCAATTAGAGACAGTCTTGACTGAAGCTGCCTGAGATTTATTTTTTGTAGCTTTATTTATTTACTAGAGCTACAGTGAAGAGGACAAGCTGTTTTTGTTAGAAGAATAAACAAAACCTTTTCTTGCTTTTTTTCCCACCATGTTATTATTTTCCATATATGAGGAAACTGAAAAGGAAAAAACTAAAACAGCACATCACCACAGCCAAAACCCAAGTTCCCCTTATCCCTCTCTCTTTCCCAGAAGAAAGATACTTCTATGGAAATATGTTCAGCAGAAACAAAAAACCCTTTGAGAAAAATAAAAATAAAGAGGCAAAGAAAATGTTCCAGAATAATTTGAAAAAAACCCCCAAGAGAAAATACTCCTTGTGGCAAGGTTAGCTAGTCTTTGGAGCTACCTCTAATATGAAACATCATTAAAGTTTTATGTGTCAAGAATGATCTGGTAGAAATTAATGGGCTGGAAGATCTCATGCATAATTTCAACTTTACATAGAAAAATATTAATACTGTAATTGTAAGTACATGTATCAATAATTTAAAAAAATTTAAAGAGAAATACACTCTAACATTTATTATAAAATTATATCAAAATAAGAGAAATTCAGAAAATCATAGAAATTTATGGAGTTCTTTCCTATGTTTTTAAACAAAAGGTCCTAGTTTAACACCTGTGCCGTAACAAGTCTTCCAAATTTACTTTCTGCCCTTTGCTATAGCTGAATGAAAAATTAAAGTTAAATGGAAAGTCATGGGTGGGCTTAAAAAGCAGAATTTATTTTTTAATTATTGTATTTAGGCATTTCCCATTTCCCAGCAGTGGCACATCCAGCTCTGAGGACCTCAACACGGGAAGGACATCAGCCTGTTAGAGTCCAGAGTTGCGTCATGCAGATGATGGGAGGCCTGGAGCAACCCTCCTATAAGGAGAGGCTGAAAGTGTTGGGGTTCTTCAACCTGGAGAAGAGAACACTTCAGGGACATCTTTTTGTTGCCTTTCAGTGCCTTTAGTGGGCCTGTAAGAAAGACACGAACAAACTTTTTAGCAGGGTCTGCTGTGATAGGACAGGAAGTGGTGGCTTTAAACTGAAGTAGGGCCAATTTGGATTAGCTGTAAGGAAGAAATTTTCTACAATGAGGATGGTGAAACACTTGGAACCAGTTGCCCAGAGAGGTGGTAGGTGCCCCATTCCTGAGAACACTGAAGGGCAGGGACCCTGAGGAACCTGACTGAATTGAAGATGTCTCTGCTCATTGCAGAGGAGTTGGCTTAGGTGGCCTTTGAAAGGTCCCTTTCAATTCAAACTCTTCTGTGTCTATATGATATGTGCTTGTAACTAATATGCATGTAAATTGATGAGTTGACTAAATTTTATTTGTTTGCTTGTTTATTTTCATTTCCAACCCTTCAATACTGAACGGAAATGAGTCAAAAACTCTTTCAGCAGTGCTTTGTTTGTAGAAAATGGATTTTAGTGTGTCCTACAGGTATACAGACCATGTCTACTTCTAAAGGGAACCAATCCAAGCGCAGTGTAGAAATTTGACTTTCGACAGCCCTATAAATCAGGTACAGGTGTCTTTGTGACTTTTTAAAATATGCACAGAGAGTCATAATGTATAGATCTTTCCAAGTTGTATCCCTCACCTTCCAGAACCTCATGCCAAGATTGTATATAACATTGAGATCTCCAAGATCACGATTACAGCTCTTACATCTACAGCAATTAAAATCCTCTCTCATATCTCACATCACACCCCACATGCATGTCTTGCTACGACCAGATGCACTATCTAAAATTAGAAAATCTACTTCATTTCACCTCTGGAATACCTTGTAATCAGGAACTTTCAATAAAAAAGGTTAATACATGCCCAGTAAGAAATGTTTTGTGTTGAGATTGATGATTGTGTGAGCACTGAAGATGCTGTACCTCTAAAAGTCTTTTCTTGATTTTCTTTTTAAGGCATAAGTGATGTGGTTGGTGAACATACTGTTTGCCTCAGCATGTCTGGGTTTGTTTGGATTCTTTTGTATATTGCAATAAAGCTTTATTTTATAATTCCTTAATATTTTAAGAGATTCTTTTTCTTTTATTCTTAGATCTGAGTTGTATTTCCTTGGCATTTCAATCCTTTCAATAAAGGATTATTTCTTAAAATTAGGGCAAGGTAAAAGCTTCCACAGTGCAGTGTAGCATCAGATATCATATCAGGACTTCATAAACAAGTACATTTCTGTATATATAATGAATACTCCACACTTCTGTCTGAGTCTTAAGAAGGTAGTCAGTACAGGAATTCAAGGTCATCCTGCTTTATTTCCTTGACAGTGAAGGACAAATGGTTTTATTTGATATCAATGGATGCAAAAGTTTTAATGTTCACTGATAAGACTAAGAGGTTAATGCAATGGCATGCCAAAGAAAGGCACAATGTAAACTGTGAAAAATATTTCTGCAATATGAACTGACTCCTTTCATAAAGCCATATATCAGAAAGTAGATGTTTGTTTAGCAGGGATCCATATTCCACATAAACTAATTGATAAATTTCAGTTTAATTGGCATACAGACAGCTGAGATAAAGAGTGCCTTTCTGGAAATGGTTGGTAGTCTCATATCAAATGACCTTCAGTCTCAGACAGAGGTTCTGCAAATATGATGTGAATTTATTATAGTCTTCAGCATTTATTCAAAGACACAGTGAACAACAAAGTCAAAAGAAATAAGGCTATCCATCATCCCCACAGAGGTAAAGGAAAAAAACCCAAGCTAGTTCTGTAACTTGTACTTCATTACTTCTTCAATTTGCAAATTCATTAATATGAAACATATTTAAAATAATGACAACATTTTTAAATAATAAACAAAATCCATAGTAGTAATATTCCACTGTCAGTTTTAAAAGTCTTATTAGTAGGAAACTACCACAAAAATCTGGGAAAAAAGACCTTCCCTTCAAAAACAATCCCTTTTCAAAAACCCCAAATGTAGTCCTTACTTACGAAACTAATTCGCATATGTACACTTGTTTTTTTTTCCCAGTAATTTTGCATATGAGTTTTTGTCCCTGGATCCTGCAAATGTTTGTACTCAACTTCAAACAAGCTGGGCAATGGAGTTAAGCTGAAATTCCTGAGTGACTGTGCGCCATCCAAGAAACCAGCATGAAAGCTAGGGGAATAAATAAAGTTTGTTTCTTCCTAACCATGAAAATTGATTCATGTTTAACATTTGCTTTTCTCATTATAAGCCTTGTCATGGAAACAAGTCATGGAATTGGAATGTAGGTTTTACTGATGTAGCTTTCAGTGTGGAACCATAAAACATCACCATCATGTATTTTCTTTAGAGCTCATTCTTTCAGTTTTTCTCAGCTGGGTCTGCTTATCTCAAAGCTGTTGAATTTGTCTGACTGTTATCCATATTTTTTTATTAGCTAAGCATCTACTGGCTCACTTGCTGATTGCCACTTCATAAGCAGACCACAGAAAGAGTTAAAAAGAAAAGGAAAAGAAAAGAAAAGAAAAGAAAAGAAAAGAAAAGAAAAGAAAAGAAAAGAAAAGAAAAGAAAAGAAAAGAANAGAAAAGAAAAGAAAAAAGAAAAGAAAAGAACTAATTGCCTCTGTATGTGTTCTCATTTTGACGGACTATCGAAGGAAGCCTAAGAAAAAGTTCACCATAACATCATTTCTTATATGAAATAGCTGACAGCAACTTATCAATGCTTCCCAGTCAGGCACCTCCAGCGGAGCCTAGTTCTCTAAACAATATGAGTTAGCTTGGGAGGCTCATTTTAAACTTGGAAAGACTAATTTTTATATGCATCGTCACTCAGTATTTCTGCCATTTGCATCATTGTAAGAGTGGTTAGATCCTTTCACTCTTTAATGTCTATGTAACAACTTACAGATTGTTGGGTAGTGACAGAGTACTTTATCATGCTTTTAAGTAGTTCTCAAGTGTAATCTCCTTAGCAGCCATGGGGCCCCATGTTTGTGTAATTGCTTCTAAGCATTAGGGATAGCAGTGGTTTTGCCTCTAATGGATTTAGAAGAAATGAATTTTCAACAAAGCTCTATAGATGATAAAGTATTAAAAGATAAATGCAAATACAGGATCATTAAGGAGCAAAACATGGATCTTTTCAGTTAATGTAAAAAAACTGTAAGAAATGGATACTGCATTTGTTAATAAAATTTTAGCATAGAATCTTTCTATATAGAAGTCAGATATCTACAACAATATTATCTCTAACTTGAGGAGGACATTATGAAGACATGCTAATTTTATTTTATTTTTTTAAACAGAACATTTACTTCAGGACTGTTTCTATATTTTTCTTTCTCTTCCAGAACCTAATTTTAAAAATACAGTGAGTAGATCTTGAAGGCATCACGGGAAATAATCTCCTATCACTTCAACTCCAAAGAAGTACTAGCTGTCCTCACACCTTCCATGTTTGTGCATTTCTTTTAATGCTCTTCATTAATATTTTCATTTAATACATTGGATGATTTGATTAGTTGTTTTTGAGAAGTGGGCCTGGATCACTTAACAGTGATGACTGACAGGCTTTTCCTGGGCAGGTGAATGGGGGCTCTCATTAGAGTAGTTGAGCTGCATCTACGGGAACTGAGCTTGTTCTTGTGTACTACAATGAACTATAGGAGTTATTACATTTATTTCCCACAGGTCATTTTCTAATAATTTTCTGATTTAATGCACTGTCCTTCCTTGAAACACGTTTTTTATTTTGTTATGCTTCTCTCCCTTTATTAAAGGTTGTGGGTTTTATTTCATACCCATTCTCACTCATTGCATTCCACATTCTCTTTCTTACTAGAGAGACTTTAGTCTTGAAGAACTTTTACTGTTCTTTAATCAAATTTTATATTAAAAATGTCATCATTAAAATACAAGAAATATCTGGGTTCTCCTGTATTGCCTTCTTATTGAAATCTGTGCAGTTAAATCTTCCTTATCCCCCAAATTCTCTGCTTTAAATGATTCTGACTACTTCTCACAATGGCCAAATATTCTTGATTTAATTTTCATCATGGATCACAGCAGTGTAGCAGCCAGTCAGTTTTTAAATAGTCCCCCAACAAATTTTGAACCGCAAATGTTTATGCAACTTTGATTTCAATAAAACTCTCTTCTTCACTTTCTGTCCTTCATCAAAAGGTGCTGCACTTTAACACTGATACTCTAGTCATGCCTTTATCCTGATAATTCTGTTGGACAAACAGCAGTTTCAATGAAGTCCTTAACACAAGAAAAATACTTATGCTGTACTCCATGCTGTGCCTCACTCTTCCTGTCACCTCTTGTCTCTTCTACCATCTATTGGAGAAATGTGAAAGAGATGATGGAAAGGGAGGGTCAGGCTCTTGAGCAGTTGCTGGGGCTTTGCTTGAAGAAGTCCTTCAGCTGGGCATTATTTACGCAGAGTCTTGGCACTGGGCTTGGAAGAGTCATAGTTTCTGTCAGGTTAACTGGGGAAAATTGCCACTGAAGTTGTTCCTCTGTCTAAGCTCCATTGCCCAGATACCTTTTGTGTCTCATGCCTTAATTGAGCTATTGCTGGTGTCCAATTCATCCTTTCAGAGAAATGTTGCAGGTGGTAAAGTGAAAAGCAACATATTCCTTGTAAGATGTGATGTAATGTGGTTTGAGAGGATGCTGTTCCACAGGGTAGGTTTAGTTACCTTTCTTCGTAAAGAAATTCAACTTTCACATGTAAAATAGAGGAAAAAGGTGATGCTGTAAAGGGAAGTGATAGCTACAAGGAGGATACATGTACTTATTTAAGAGGTCAAGGTGCCCAACCAGATCAGTGATATATAGAAGACTGTATTTTGCATCAGGCAGCCTGAAAAAAAAAAAGGAAAAGCAGGAGTGAAAGAAGAGACAAAAATCCAAGTCTTATTTAGTTACTTATTTAGAAACTAATGGAAAACTACATTAAGAAATCTTTCATGTGTCTTTTGCGTTATATTATCTTGATTATATAAATTTTGACTGTATTTTATCCAATCTGTGGTTTCAAATATACTTTAGCTGAAACTGGTGCAAATTTGAGCAGACAGTTTAGAATAATACAACGTTTTTCAGCTGTGCTCCTTAATTAGCTACATGCCTGCAAGTTTAAGACAGCTCTTGCAGTGTATATCCTGCATAACTCCATGAGAAGTCTTAAGAGGGGTATTGATTTACAATAGCAAAGGAAATAATTAATCAGCGTTGCTATAGTGGCTAGAAAGAAAAATTCTTAAATATTTGCCACAGTATTTTTTTCAAAAGTAGGTGAGAGAGACCAATCTGATTTTTATTTATGCTTCGACATATGTTATACATCAGGTGAAAAAATTGCTATAGGGGCTGTACATGTGGTGGGAGCCCTGTTCCATGGGAGACTTCGCCTGACAGCCGATCAGGGCAGAGAAAGCGTCCATGATTGGGCTGCAAGTGACACCAACCCCCATCGCCTTGCCGGTGGGGCAGATCCCCAAATGCCCAGGAAAAAATGCCTGGGAAATCGGGCTATGGGAGGAGCTTTAGCAGATAAAGGCAGTTAACTGCGACACAGCCGGGATCATTTCCTTCGGGTTTCTCGGAGGGATTAGGGGCTTGCCTAGAGGGTCAGCTTGGCCCCCCTCTCCCCCTCGCCTTTTCCTCCCCGCGGTCCTGCTTCCCTGTCCGCGTCAGTCTGCCTCCCCTGCTTTGCCGCTTCCCCGAGGCAGCTCCACGCCACAGCAACGCAGTGCTCCACTGTTTCCCCGACGGAGCAGCCGCAGCCGCCCCAACCCGACCCTGACAACCTGCAACTGCTCCATGAGTGCGCCCCTGACAGAAGAGACACGCAGCCTGCTGCTGTTTGGAAATCGCGCCCAGCCCGCCACGGGAGCCACACAGACTCATCGCAGTTTGCAGCACACACGCTCCATCTGCCGAGCTCAGGCTAACAGGGCGTCCGGGGTACAGCGGTAATGATCTATCCCAGTTTTCTGTTTTTCTCTCCGTCTCTCTTTTCCCGTCTTTGCTCCCTTTTCTCTCCCCCTTCGGTAGGAACACTTATCTTTCTTTATGAGTTCTCAGATCCAATATTGTCATGCTTGTGCTTTATTTTCATCTGAGAAATCTATCAAAATGAATCCTCCCCGACTCCCCTTTTACAGCGGGACAGGACAGTAGGAAATGTGAAATACAGCAGAATAAGAAAAATATGTTTGCTGTAATTATTATGTCAGGATTATAATCGGCTTTAAAAAATCCAGTTTAACAAAAGGAACATTCAAGAATTGAATGCAACTGAAAATGTGAAATATGGTCAGACAAGAATGTAGGACTTCACATCTCATGCATCATCAGCATAGAGCAAACTGGTGTTTTATAGCATGCACCTTTGCATAGGACTGATTTTGAATGTGGCAAGAAATTTTCTTATGCTATTTAGAGCCCTGACTTATCAATACAGTAGACCAAACTAGCACTAGTGGGAAAATGATGGCTGTTACAAAGTTTCTGAGCAACTGCCCAACTTCATGTTCTCAAGGCACTCACAAAGATACTGCATCAAATCACATCCTCAAAGAAAAAAAGCATTTATACACGTGAAAGCCTCAGGGATTTATGTAACCAATTTATTTTTTCTGAAAGCCATTTAATTTTAAAGCAATGATATTATATTTTTTCTCTTTTGTGCATGTGTTTAAAGAAATGGTAATTTATGTGAGATAAAAAATATTTAAGTTTTGGCGTGTTGCATCATAGTGTTTTGGATTATGTAATGCATCATTGATGCAAAACATAGCCTGGTGTCTCTAATGATAACAAGTATTTTTAGGTCTGAAGTGCTTGAATACAGGTCTACCCAGCACCACAGAGCTATGGCACAGTTTGGGTTGGAAGGAACCATAAAACCATCACATTCCAATCCCCCTGCCATGGGGAACACCTTCCACTAGACCAGGTTGCTCAGAGCTACATCCAACCTGGCCTTGAACATCACCAGGGATGGGGCATCCACAATTTCTCTGGGCAACCTGTGCCATGGCCTCACCACCCTCACAGGGAACAATTTCTTCCTAATATCTAATCTAAACCTACTCTCTGTCAGTTTGAAGCCATTCCCTCTTGTCCTGTCACTCCAGGCCCTTGTAAAAAGTTTTTTCACCTGAGAAAGAATATTAAAAAGTGGGGGGATTTTAATATAGTTTTGTGACACGTTTTGTCTTTGTTCCAGTTCTTATAGAATATAAAAGTAGAGAGTTCATATTTAGAATTTTTATAGCTGCAAGTCATACTTTTAAAATGGTTTCTTGGTGAGATTTTTATAACATGGCATGCTGAAGTCTAATGTTTCAAAAGAAATCCCTCACAGGTTTAAGATAATGAAATTACATCATAATTCAGTAAGAAAGAAACTTTTTCAAAGGCAAAGGCAGTAGTCTGGAAACCTTTAGTATCTTCTCTTAAATCATGACTGAATTATATTTAAGCTGTCATGTTTGTTTTACCTGTCTTTATCACATTCCATGATTTTTCTCATTTCTGCCCTTATGATCCTCTCATTGGTAGGGGAGTGAGTGGCTGGGTGAGGTGGGCTGTCTGTCTTCTCTCCGCTTTCCTGTTCTGAAAGTGGGCTGTTCTTCACAAAGGTGCCCCTTCACAGCCCATTTCTTCTGCCTTTAACCTTCCTACCTGAAAGTCACCCCTGCACCTTTTCATTAGGTCACAAAGTGACTTCTGTTTTTAAAAATAAAGAGTTTGAACTAACTAAATTTATGACTAATTTTGCCTTGCTGAGATTTATTCTCTTATAACCAGGATTACATACTCATGTCATCATTGGAAAAGGTGGAGCCAGCACCATTCCTATTATTCATGTCTTTGATTGTATAACATATTTTGTCATGATTTTTTAAACTCTACTTATACCGTTCATTTCATTATGCAGCATCCGAGCAGGAAAGGTAATCAATCATACTGCCACATGTTTTTTACTCAGTGGTATGCAGTGAGAGAATATAAGCTTATGATAATGTCTTAGTCTAAGGCACTTTGGAGATCAGTGCCTCTAGTGAAAGGAGTATTTGAGAGGACTTCCTTGCAAGACATTTGTTGGACACAAGACTTCTGTAAAATGGAATAGTTTTTCAAAATCCATATTCAGGACCTGTTAATAATTCACACTTGAAAATAGAGGCTGATATAGAACCCTAGTTGGCAAAAGATCTCAGAGTGCCTTATATAATGGCACTAAGGCATGATTTCACTACTACGCTAGCAAAAGGCAAAATAACAATCGTGACAAGGCAACTAAAAAGGAGGGGACAGAGAATACTTCATGTTTTCTGACTTATTTAGTTATTCTTTTTACTGTCACAGTGCATGGAACAGAAACTGCTACACACTGAAGAAAGTAACTGTAGTACATCACAAAATACCTGATATTTCATGGAAGTTGTACCCTTATTCATGGTGAGGCCTCTACCTCACTTTCACAATTAAAAGAGGTTTTATTCAATGAAAGCAATGTGAAAATGATGTTAAGAAGAAAAAAAAGAAAGATGGGGCATTGTTTGTGAGTTGTGATTTCATTTGGAAATGTTAACCTTTACTTAGGACTATAATGTTTGTGGGGTGCCTAAGCAAATTATATATAATTTTTTGGTTTTAAAACATCACAATGCCTTAGTGACATCTATTTAATATCTTCAAAACATGCATATTCTCTAAAAATCACCCACCTTGATGTTTATCCTTTATAAACAAAGAAAAAGGTTTCAGGGGCATGAGAAAAATAATTATTTTGTAAATACCATGATGGAAAAGGGCTAGTAGAAACTAACAGTATATATTTTGGGACTATAAACAGTGAGAACAGTGAGAACAGTGAGGGACTGACTGAGAAAACTTACAAAGTACAAAACTGCTGTAACTTTTCTACAATTTGAATTTTTACTTGAAACTTTTGCACAGCAACTAAAATGTTAATACTCTTTTTGGTAAAAAAGATCATATTTGTATCACATCTAATGGCCTGGTTTTCCATATTCTTTTTAGCTGGGATCTCTGGGAGGTGGTCAGAGACGGTGTACAAAAACAATAGCAAAGTTGGAATGAGCATCACAGAAGCAATGAATATATTTAGTGAATGACACTATCAGAAGTCTCCACTTACTTTTCCTCTCCTCTGGTGGTAATGTGTAGTTCTTTCCAAGACATTCTGTTTATAATGACAAATAATTTATACAAATACGTGAAACCTTTGATCAACTAGATACTGATATATATTGGGAAAATACAGATAATTTTAATGTTTTCTGGTAGTTGTCATCCAGTCTTAACACCTAGGTAAATTGAGGGAAAATGTTATACAGCATTGACATTTTTGTCAAGAATGGAAAATTTTGGGTTGATAATTGTTAGGTACATACGGAGCTAAAGTTCCTCTCCTCAGCTGATTCCTGTGGTAGTGATAATTTATAAAGTTTTATAGAGCTAATTCCTAAATATTTGTTCCCTAGATAGATAGATAGATAGATAATTGCAGCTGAACTTTTCTGCTGGGCAATATTCATGTCTATTTGTATGTGATCATGGAGAAAGAGTATTTGACATACCCTGTCAAACTAAGGAAGGATGTATTTAGGCTGAGAGACAGTTTAGGAAACTGAGAGCAAAGAGCTTCAGTGCTTGAAAGACAAGCCCTAATAAAATGAGAGTGTTACGGGCACAGAGTGCACAGGTTCATGGGGTTATTTCTCTATCTTTTTTTGGGTAAGAGTGCCACCATAAGGTCCATCTTTTTAACTGTCAAGGAAAAATGTAAAGTACAAGGTCTAGAGTAAGCATAAATGCTAAGTATTAACAGATTTGTGTCCAATTGTATTTTTAAGTAGGCTGTGGGATGTGCTGTGGGATGGTAGTTTGTATGTACTGTAACCAAGAGAACCAGGGTAAACCTGTGGTGACTCATAACAGTCTCTTAGAAGAGGAGCTTCAGTAAAGTATTTGTAAGCAACGGAGATAATTCACTGAAAAGATAAAAATAGTGTTTCATTCACATACTGCACTCACATTTCATACATCTGATGCTACCTGGTTATAAACTAGGAGTCACATGGTCAACTTTCTTGGATGCATAATTCGACTCCTATCAATTAATTTCTTTGACAAAAATGGACATTAAAGTGCTTATTCAAAGAGTGGATTCTTTAAATTACTGATCCTCATCCATCAAGGTCCTTACCGTGAGTTATAACTGATACTTCAA
Organism: Ifrita kowaldi; assembly: GCA_013398055.1. Taxonomy (NCBI): domain Eukaryota; kingdom Metazoa; phylum Chordata; class Aves; order Passeriformes; family Cinclosomatidae; genus Ifrita; species Ifrita kowaldi. Next base: position 18,531 of record VZRS01002965.1, read on the forward strand.
GTCAAGCTTTTCTCTTCTGTGACCTAAACAGCTAGCTGTAATTTCAGATTGCCTTTTTCAAGGCTTTTGTAGTTGTATCTCTGTGCCCCTATAGACCACACTTCTATTTCCTTCCTTCCCTACTGATTGACCTTCACATAATATAGTTCAGTAGAGATTAAGAGTTTGCCTGGGGACTCTATTTTGCTATTACTAGTTCCTTTATAAAAGAACTCTGTTTTGCTGGGGATATTAAATCCCTTGCCACTGATTTCTATCTCAGTTAATGTCTTGTTCCTGATAATAAGATCCCACTCACCTTGCAGGCTGTTTTTGTGACATGTCAGATTCAAATGACCCCTTGGATTATTATTTACAGATATGACCTTGTTCAGGGTGATGACTGTAATCTAGTACAAACCTTTACTATACAAATGAAGTGAGTTGATAATTGTGCATGTCTTCAATGTCACAGGAATTTTATTCATGAACATAAACATAAATCTTTCATGAATCTCATTAAAGGCAGTAAGAGTCATGTTTGCCCTTCTTAGTTTTGATTTTTCAGACAGTTAACTAGATGGTAAATGCTTGTCTTGGTCATTCTTCTGTCTTGAGAGTCTCAGTGTTCTGAGATACTGTATCTTTTCCTTGGAGATTTTCACGTGTGGTTTGCATGTCTGCCACTGTCTTTCTGCATTTCACTGTGCTGTGATAGTTCTGTCACAGTAAGAGTATTTTTGTTTCATCTTGCTCATTATAACCTGCAGCATTGCTGGTCTTCATTTTTATCTTGATTGTTCTACTGATTAGGAAATTACATCCTTAGGTGAGGGAATGATGCTATGCAGATATTGATTATGGGTCATTTTGGTTTTCTGTTTCATTGCCTTCATATATTGAGTACTGAGGAAATGTGTCTGATAATTTTTTTTGCAGTACACACTGATAATCTGCACAGAATTATGATGCTGTTTGCCAGCTGTACACATGCAGCAAAATGCTTGTTGTTCCATAGGAATTCGTTCTTTCTGCTTCACTCTTTTGCTTTTGCTGCTGCTATACATGGGAAACAGATCACTGAAGATTTCTGACTCAGACTTTCTCACCTATATAAATTAAAAGTCAAGAATGCAATAGTGATGTAGGGAGCAATCCCTTAGAAAGAACCTTGAAAGATGTGTTTGAGACTGTTTCAGAAATTCAAAACATATTCCCTAGTTTGTCTAGAAAGACATGCTGGGTTTGAATTTTGGAGTTTTTACAAACAGCCAGACATGATTAAGAAAATATCTCGCATTTTTAACAGAGGTTATCCTCATAAAAAGGGCCATAATTGAAACCCATTTTCTCTGCAATGCTAGTTCATCTATGTACAGCTGTGATGGAATTAACTTGCTCCCCAGAAGACTGTACAGTGTTATGCTTTGGATTTGTGACCCAAAGTGTGGATTACACACCAATGTTCCTCACTCTGCCTCACTCCCTGGGACAAGGCTGTGGAGCAAGAGGTTGGGAAAGGACATAACTTGGACAACAGACCCAGGTGACCAAAGAGATATTCCATGCCAAACATCACACAATCACAGAATATTCTCAGTTGGAAGGGACCCACAAGGATGATTGAGCCAGTGGGGAGAGGCTGGTCTGGGAGGCAGCTGTTGCTCAGAGACTGGCTGGTATCAGTCTGCTTGTGAGAAATGGTGAGAAATTGCCTTTCATCACCTCCCCCCGCTTCACCTTTTCTTCAGTCATTAAACACTTTTTATCTCAGTCAACAAATTCTCTCATGTTTGCTCTTCCTGTTCTCTCTCTGCTGTCTCACTGGAAGGGGAAGTGAGTGAGCAGCTCTGTGGTGCTTAGTAGCGGGCTGGGTCAACCTGTGACACTACCCAAAGACATTCTTTCCAGCTATCCAGTCTAACTAAATGTAAGCAATGAAAGGAAAAAAAATGTAACTGCGGTTTTAGAAAAATTCAGTCCTCATGGAGTTCAGTCAGTAGCCTTGAATTTCAAAGGTAAAATAGTCATTTGTCCATTGCTTATTTTTGAAGTTTGAAATGGTCCAACAACAGTTAGCATTTACTGTTAAGAAAATACTGTCTTACTGGTACCACTTTCTTCTGAAATATTATTGATAGATAAATGAAAAATTTGGTGTCCTAAATAATAAAAGTAAAAGTAACAACTGTAGAAGTAGTGATTTTAAAGAATATGATTCACATTTTGCTCATGAGTAGCCATATATTTCATTAATTATTTTTCCTTACATTTCCAGAATAATGTTTGTTCTCTTTTATTTTTGTGGTACAATTTTAAACTACTTTTAATACACAGTAGCAACATTAACATGATAGAGATATAAGAAATAAAATAATTATATCTTCATTAAGACATATATATGCAGCATAAAAATAAAATGGACAATATTTACCTCCTAAGCCTGTGTTCAAGCACATATAACTAACTTTTTCAAAAGCATTTGTACGGACTGTCTTAGCTACAAGTACAAAGTCATTCCTATTCATTCACCATTTGCCGGAAAATTATTTTATGTACAATTGAAGAAAACACTTTCAGTTCTTTTCTACAGAGTGTTTTATTATTTACAAAAGTTTTATTATCTTTCTCATCACAAAGAACTTATGACTAATTGAGATGGACCTTAATTGTACTTGTCTCTGAGTAAATTCTGAACATAGATTATCATGGATAAATTGTCAAGTGAAACATGGCTAGAATGAAATAATAGAAAAAGGTTCTTAACAGCCAAAATAATTTCAAACTATGGTAGAGTAGCAGAGAAGCTTAAAGGAAGCTTCATACTATGTCTGTAAACAACTGATTGACTAGTGCTGATGGCAGAAAGGAAGAGAATCATTATTTCCAGCAACAACTGATTTTACAACATGTATTTTTCATAAATTCAGCAAGAAGATACTACAGAATGTATTGTTTAATGTATGTATTTTTTTACAGAAAATGGATTCTACAAAAATGAGATGTGAAAAAATTTATTTTTAAACATAAAATTAAGAAAAGCTGGAAATTGAAAAAAATGGTATGATCTAGGGGTCTCAAAATTATTGAAAACCTCCCTGGTAGGAAACCAGCTGGTCACTGAAATCTAGAATGAGAGTATCTACAGGTTGTCTTCTAAAAAACCAAGAAAACCTATGTAAAGCAACTGAAATTAGCCAGGTCAAATAATTCAAACTTGCCCTCCACCGTTCTGCAAGTTGCAATGTGATCTGGTTCTAGGAAGAATCCAGCAGGAGGGTTAAACAGCATGGAAAAACAGATGCTGCAAGTCAAAAGTGCAAAATTTAACTTGTGACAAACAAAAAAGCAGAAAATACCAGCAAGGCTGACTGTGTAATGCCTTCCTGCTGACCCAGTGTTGTCACGTCAGACAAGTCTCTTCTCTATGACAATGTGCCGTTCAATGCCAGAAGCATTTTGTGTGTTGCAGCCGCCCTTCTTTCCTAGATGTTACGGGTGATCATTAACAATTCATATTAGATGAGTAAAACCATGCATAATGATCTTTTTAACTGAATTGAATATTCGGTGCTGTTCAGAGATGCCTTTTGTAGTTGCACACAGTGTTGCTCTGCTTGGATTAATGAGTATCATTAATGCAAAGACGGTAGGTTCTGCCTGTTTCTTCCTACTGCTGGAGACCATACAATAGAAATTAAACAGATTTATGAAATGGATCTTCCACATAAGATGACTTTTTTTTTTAAATCTTCCAGTGTTTCATTTTATTTTTCTTTTCCTCAGTCATTGCAAATTAAACTCTGTAATTTCAGCGGTTTAAGAAAAAAAAAAGAGGCTCATTTTAAGAGAACTCTTTTGTCCTGTACCTCCAGTGAGAAATACCACCTGCTTCCCACTTTTGGGAAGCAATTTTATTTCCCTATATCAGTATTTCTTTTGACATATCCTACAAAATAGTACTTGAAGTGATGCCAAATTGATTTTTGCCTTTTTTTCTTCTATGTATTCTCTGTATTCTTTGCATATATATTTGTAGCCTATTAGTGTATTTGTAGCTTGTTTTCCCAGTACTTTCCCTACCTTTTCCCTAGGCGGAAAGACGAAATATATTCCTGAGCTCCAAGCCCCAGGGGATACAAGGCCCCTGTCCTATCTTGGTTCTCCCTGGGAACCAAGGTCAAAATCAGCTCTTCAAGACACATTTTCATCAACAACATTTAGTCCCTAAAAAGGGGTGAGACGGACCCATCTGATTTTTATTTATGCCTCAGCATATGTTATATTCTTACAAAAGCTGTACATGTGCTGGCAGCGCTCTCCCGGGAGGCTTCGCCTGGCAGCCTATCATGGCAGAGAAAACTTCCACGAGCAGACTGCAAGTGACCTCCCCCCGACTAGCCAGTGGGGCAGATGCCCAGATGCCCGGCAAATCGGGCTGTGGGAGGAGCCTTAGCACACAAAAGCATTTAACTGCGACGCAAGGAGGGCCACTTTTGCATTTTTTGGAAGGAGCTGGAGCTCGCCTGTAGGGCCAGCTCGGGCCCCCTGCCGCCTTCGCTTTTTTCCTTCCCTGTGGTCCTGCTTTTCTGCCCGTGCATGCTTGGCCCTGCTTTGCCGTCTCCGTGAACCAGTTCGTCACCACAATGACCTCGTGCTCTGCTGCCTCCCCGACGGAGCCGTCGCCGCCGGCGCAGCCGCGACTGCCGCCGCTTAGAAAAGGCGCCCAGCCCGCCACAAGAGCTGCGCGGGCGCACCGCGGCTCACAACCCACACGCTCCGTCTGCCAAGCCAACACCGATGGAGAGCCGGGGTCCTGGTGGTAATGCTGTCCCTGACTTTTGTTTCTTTCCCGCTCTCTCTCTTTTTCCCTGTTCTGCTCCTTTTTCTATCCCCCTTTAGTAATACCTACTCTTTTCCTATCAATAAGTAGTTCTCAGATATAATATTTCCATATTTGCTCTTTATTTTCGCCCGAGAAATCTATCAAAAGAATCTTGCCCCCCTCCCCCCACCCCCGCTCCGATTACCTTTATGTAGCCGAACGGGACAAGGGACGAGTATTTAGGAAGGGCTTGAACTGGGGGGAAATTGCCTCACTACTTATGTCTCTAATTGCTGATTTTTGTCAATTAATTCTGATTTACTAAACTTATAAAACTGTATTCACCCCATGGGGGGGTGGGCATTTTGTGGACATTTTCCATATCTGCCCCTGGAGGCCTCCAATGAAGACCAGCCTTTATATTACCTCCTATACTAATATTACATCGAAAGTGTGTTGTTTTATTTCCAGGTTCTTTAAGGCATCAGAAGGAAACCTACAAGAAAGAGGAAGAGAGACTATTTACAAGGGCATGTAGTGACAGGACAAGGGAGATAGGCTTCAAACTGACTGGTTTAGATTGGATATTAGGAAGAAATTCTCTCTAGTGTGAGGGTGGTGAGGACCTGGTACAGGTTGCCCAGAGAAGTTGTGGATGCCCCATCCGTGGAAGTGTTTAAGGCCAAATTGGATGTAGTTCTGAGCAACCTGTTCTAGCAGAAGGTGTTCCTGCCCATGGCAGGGGGATTGGAATGAGATGATGTTTATTATCCCTTCCAGCCCAAACCATTTTATGACTGTAAGAACTTGTAATGATTTCTTTATTGTTTCCATTAATCTGGTAATTTAAAAATACTTGAGGGTTTTTTCTGCTGTTTGGTTTTTTTCTTTGTTTTATCCCAAATTCCTCTTTAACTTCTTTATCTTTTTAACATTTATACCCTCAGAATCAAAATTCCATTGCCCTAAATTTTTGCCAAAATGTTGTAGAGGTAAGTGACAGAAAGAAAGTTCGAGACAGAAAACTGCAACAGACTGAGATAGCCAAAATCGTCAAGCATCCTGAGATCTACTGGAGGGAAAGCACAGTATGGCACAGGAATACAGGAGGTTTGTGGAATGCCTTGATTACAACTTCCTCCTCCAAGCGACAGAGGACCCCGCTGGTGATGGTGCTGTGCTGGACCTTGCTCCCACCAACAAGAAGGGGCTGGTGGGGACTGTGAAGCTCAAGGGCAGTGCCAGTGACCATGGCAAAGTTTGAGATCCTTGGGGTGGAAAGGAGGATGCACAGCAAGCTCCCTGCCCTAGATTTCAGGAGAGCAGACTTTGGTCTCTTCAGTGATCTGCTCAGTAGAGTGCCATGGGCTAGAGCATTGGAGGGCAGAGAGGTCCAAAAGAGCTGGATGATGTTTAGGGATTGTCTCCACCAGGCTCAAGAGTGATACAGTCCCACGAAAAGGAAATTGGGGAAGAAGACCAGGAGGCCTGCATGGATGAACAAGGAGATCCTGGATAAACTTAGATAGATTATGGAGGGCAGAAGCAGGGAAAGGTAGCCTGGAAGGAATACAGAGAAATAGTCTGAACAGCCAGGAATCTTTTTAGGGAAGTTAAAGCACTGGTAGAAATAAAACTGGCCAAGGACATCAAGGGTAACAAAAAAAGCTTCAAAAAGTAAATCAATGATAAAAGAAATACCAGGGAAAACGTGGATCCTATTAGGAAGGATACAGGGAACATAGAGAATATTGAACAACTTCTTTTGCCTCAGTCTTAACCAGCAAGTATTCCAGCAACACTGCCCAAGTTTCAGAAGGTGAAAGGGGGGTTTGGAGGAATGTAGAAGACTGGGTTTGAGACCATTTAAGGAACCTGAAGATTGCAAAGTCCTTGAAACCTGAAAAGATAATGTCCACACATCCTGAGGTAATTGGCTGAGGAAGTGGCTAAGCCACTGTCCATTATATCTGAGAAGCCAGGCCACACCAGTCAAGTTCCCATTCACTGGAAAAAGAGAAACATAAAGTAATGGTATAGTAACTTTTTATTGAAAAAAATCTAGTAGTTGGTGCTTAGCAGAATGCTTATTACTTAGCCCTTACACATCCTGCTTAACACCCTTAGAACTTTAGGAAAGTCCTTTTAAATGTTCAGATGCCTGTGTGATCTTTTTCCCCAAGCTGACATTAAATGACATATGTAGAGATTGATGTGGCACTACACCTACTACAGAATAGCAATGACATTCTGTGGTATGATTTTTTTTCAGAATTTTCGTTTGTAGAAATAGATGTTTTTCTTCTAGCACAGCATGAGCAGAAATTGTGTGCCACCTGGTGCGTGTATCACCATTTCTCTTTAACACAGAATATTTGTGTAATTTTTTTTTGAATGCCTGTTATAACTTGAAACTAGTGGATGAAATTTCCTGGAGGCTTTTTTTTTTTTTGTACTTACATGGGCGTATTGTCTTGACTTAACTTTGAGTGTGTATAAACATACAGAAAGTAGTATGTGATACATGTAAGAGTTTTTGTGCATATATATATATATA
>VZRS01002966.1:0-107206 GCA_013398055.1 Ifrita kowaldi
TGGTGGGCTCCGAGCGCGGCGGGGCGGGTGGGCGGCCGAAGGGACCGGCTCCGGTTTCCCGGTGAAACACCCGGGAAGGCGGAGTCGGGACCCTCTCCCGTGCTGGCGGCCGGGCGCCCCGCGGGGGTACCGCGCTGCAGAAGAACTTTGCCGTGCCTTCAGCACGGTGCCCGTGGGTCCCCCGCTTTGCTGGCTGCCTGTTCCCAAGCACGGCCTCTGCCGCCCGGCGGTCCCCTCAGTGACTTTGCTGGGCAGGCTGTGCGCATCGTCCCGCTCCCGGCAGCGCAGGGCGATGCTGCGTGTGGGACCCCGGCCCTGGGGCGTGCCACAGCGTGGCCTGAAGGATGTTTGTGCTGAGGAGGGAACAAGGTTTGGAGTTAGGAACACGATTTGGAGTTAGATGGGAGTTGAATGGCCCGCTGGTCCATGGAGATGATTTCTGCCTACCGGGGTTGAGGCATCTTCCCACGACAGAGCGGGGATATTTGTGTTTCAGCTGACTGCTCTGTAGCTCGTCAGAGTCGGGCTGAGATCCTCCTTGTGCATAGCATTAGCCGTGCTCTCACCGGCTCTATAAAACCCAATGAAAGGAGATAAATAATAGGCTCGAAGTAATGAACGCCTGAAAATGAACCTGTGCTTACATCTGGTGCAGAGCAGCAGTTCTGCCTAAATGAAAAGGCACTCTTAGGATGTAGTACTTCCTTGAGCATGTACTACTGTAGGAGTGTCTTCAGCTCTACCAGATCCTTGGGAAAGGGGACTGTTTTTAAAGATGTTCTTATACATGCAGTAATTTGAGAACATTGACAGAAAACCACCTTGGGAGCTTTAAGGTGTTATATGATATTTTAAGTCTTATTATGCAAGCTGGAAATTGTCAGAACTTTGGCAAACAAAAAATAAAGATGTCTGTGCAGTAAGAATTTGCATAAGGCACAGCAGGAGCTGGCAAATACAAACATGAGGTTTATAACAGTTAAAATTCTTGAAATAGGCTTATTGTTATGGCTCCATATTGCTTAGTATCTTTCAATTATACCAACATTAACTCCTCAGTCTGAGCATTGGAAGCACTGGATGTTCCTTGATCCTAAGAGGAAGGAATGGGGAAGAAAATAATAAAAAAAGAAAACTCTCCTAACCACTGTCTAGAGAGTCGAGTTGTCCTTGTAGTTTCAGGACAGTGCTGTGACCTGACACCAGTTCCCTTACCGAATGCTGCCACTACTATGTTATGACTTAGAAGTACCTAATTTAGTTTTAAATCAGATACTGAAGGCTGTGCAGGTGTGTTAGCACACGGTCTGGGGCAGAGTGAGCTGCTTTGGAGTTATACCCGAAGCTGGTTCCTTGGGCCAACAATGTATCTGCTGGCATAAACTCAGAAATGAAACCTGCATCTTAACGAGCTTTTTGAGCCTTGTGAAGCTGACTCATTTAGGCTAAATGACTTAAAAGAACATGTTGTTTGGGCTTTGGTTTATACGCTCTGCTCTATCTTTGGTTTTTCAATTTAAGACGTTACTGCTCCCTGTTGCCTATTCTATGACTCTGTCAGCATCTTAAAGTAATTCTCCAGGAAGGTTGGTTTAAACTGTGGGACAAAGTTTATATGTCAGCATCAAGGCAGCTTTGCTTCTGGGATAGTTGCATATGAGTAAATTATTATCTGCAACCCAATGCCCATTTCCCAAAGGAATACATCAAAATTTTTAGTGCCCATCAAGGACAAGAGATGAGGGGAGTTGTGTGTGCTGTTGAAGAACTTAAATAGGAGATTGAAGCAAAAAAAAATTACAGAAATTTGAATAGGGATACGTAATTTACATTAAAATGGAAACATAATCCAAGTAAGCTAATTACTCATTGTTTAACTGACTCTAAAACATAAACAATCTAAAAGTAACCCTTTTCTATAGTAGGTCATACCAAGCAGTAGAGTTGTTTTAATATCTATGTATGTCCCTTGGACAAAGTATATTTAAACTTATGTTTTTAGTAGGAGAAAGAAATTGGGCTGTTGATAGCTGTAAGAATTTCTTATTTGTTCTCTGGATTTTTCCCACCCTTCCATATTTTTATCAATGGCAATAATAAATTCAGATACTAATTCACTGTAAGATCTAAAAATGTTTAAAAAAATAAACAGTAGCAAGCTGTAAATGAAAAAAACTGGCAAAAAAAAAGGTGCCTAGCACAGGAAAAACTAAAAATATTAAGATGAGGTGCTTATATATAGTTTGCATAACAAAGCTCTTAAATACATTCCCTTGTCCTTAGTTTGTACTTTCAAAAAAGTTATTATCAGTCTTCAAATAGCATTCAGTTTACTTCAACAATTGGATTTTGCACGTGCAGTATTTATGACATTTTGTGAATGCAAAGGTATGAAAATTGGAAGTAATTCAGAAGAGAGTTCTTTTCCTGATTTTTTTGTTAAATTATCTGCCGACCTAGTTTTCTGTATTATAAACAGGCATTTTACTGCAGAACAGATTAAGGACAAAATTAAAAGCTGTACAATAAGAGACTAAACTTACACATCTCAGAATTAAGATAGCCTGGGTTGCAGCTTTTGCTTTATAAAACATATTATTTGTTTCTGTGGGACTCCACCTTGTTATTACATCAATTGCTGCTTTTTTTCATCCCAAACTGTCATAGTTGAATATTATGAGTGGCTGTGTTTTAGTTTGGTTTGACTTTGTTTTAAGTTGAAGCTGCTCAGCTCCTTTCAGGACTGGGCACTCAGGACACGCTCACTGGTGGGCCTGGAAAGTAGACTGGGAATGAAATTTGGGTTGGATTCTACAAAGTGAGTTAACAAAGTAGTTTTAACATAATTGTTCCTCATTTTTAGTGCTAATATGAGAGCCTCTGAATGCAGCATAACCATGAGGTGGAATAACAGGGGATCCACTTTGGTGGTCCTAGTTCTGTGCTGGAGTGCAAATACCGATGGTGATTAAGTTGTGTTGACATTTACATGTGGTGAGTGTCTGAGTAATGAGGCCCCAAATATTTTTACTTTTGCAGTATTTCCTGGAAATGTGTTGACCGTATAATTTACATGTGAGTTGCTCAGGTGGCAATAACAGATGTGTCATAGCTCTCTTTGTGCAGAAAAGTAGAGTGGACTCAAATCCTGGATGTGGCTTAATGGATGCCCATGTACTTCCTCTGCCCTTGTTAATAATTATGCCACCCTTTTGATTTCTGCTGGTAACAGAAATGGTGCTTGACCCTCAACAGTGTGTGGTTTATATCTCCTTTTTCCAATCCATCTTTATGGTTTCTCTATTTTCAAAACTTTGGAGACAAAACTCCACTGCTTGCTCCTGTCTGAAGGTTGTTCCTCCATTAAGCCCATCTTAGTCACCCTTTGGTAGGGTGTCTTGTTTCTGTTTTGATTGTGCTTGTAGAAAACGAAGCAAATGCCAGATAAAATTGTGCACTGTGGCTTACTTAGTATACTGAATTGGTAACTCATTCTCCTTTTTCTTTACCACTGGTATCTCCTGAGAATGTTTTATCTACAACACCTCCCCTGCTTTTGATATCTGTTTTTTGATACCTGCCTGTTGTCATGGCACTGCCTTCCAGTTTATAGCTCAACTCATGTATTTCCTGTATGTTTTTTTCCCATTGCTTGTTCATTTTTTTCCTCATTCACACTTTTAAATAATTTCCTTTTTTGAATGTGGTGTCACATTGTAGGTCTTCCTTGCAGAACCATCCCCTAACTTTCCTGGTTATATTTGATGCCCTCTCTTTTTCCTTATATTGTTTGGTTTTACCTGCTGTTTTTCTTCCAAAAAGTTCACAGCTGTTGCTTTCCTTAGCATATTGCCTTTCCTATGTGTACTCTTTGTGCCTTGTAGTATTGAGTATGTAATGGGATTCATTTATGGTAAACTCTGTGGAGTTGTGTGACCCCCCCATAATTTTTGGCTGTTACAACCCTATCTGACCCAGCACTGTCATTTGCATAAAAGAGATACAAATGCAAAGAGGGGAAGTAAGTACAGCATGCAAATACTTTTATTTCCATAGAAAATAGTAGTGGCTTAGTCTAGTGTAGTCCTGGCTTTTCTTAAGAATCTGCTAGTGAACTGGTTTTACCAAGTGAACGGAGATACCATCTCATTTTATCTTCTGTTCTAGCAAAGTTGTCTGTTTTGCTTGTTGAGTCAGATGCTCAGGGAAGAAAGTGCTGTTTGACATGGTCACCTCTCCTGTGTCCTGGCATTGCATCCCCAGTATGGTGGGAAGGAAACTCTTAACTTCCTTATCTCCTGCGTTGTTTGCACAGCCTGACACAAAGCAAGCACTTCACGGAAATTCTGGCTCACAGGTGTAAGGTATTTGTTGTTTTCCACCCACCCTTCACAACCATTCTCAGCCAGACCTTTGTCAGGGCCGTGTGCATCGGGTTGGTTTGTCGGATCACTTTGGTGGCAGGAGAGTTCAGAGGGCAGTGAGTGACTTGTTAGGCTGTGCTGCTTCCCTCTCCTCGCAGAAATGCTGTGTCATTGTTTGCTGGGCTGCTACAAGCAGGATTGAATCGTTCCACTTAAGTCCTTTTGTTTTTCAAAGACAAGAAACTTTGATTACTCTGGATTAAAATATCTGGATTTTTTCCTTGCCTCTTAAAAAAGCCCCACTTCGGGGCGGAAAAAATAATCACAGGTTTCTGAGCCAAGTACCCAAGTACTTTCTGTGGTGTTGTACCTGCCTTAAATTTCATGCCATTACTGGGAGATCACCTGCAAAAAACTTATTTTCCTTTATCCATGTTCAATTTTAATATTGGGTTGTTTGATGAAAAACCTGATTGTGTGTGAGTTGTTTTCCACCATTTTTTATGTTCTCTATGACTCAAATGCAAGCCTGATTACAAAGAAATGTGTGGGAATGAATAAATGGCTTCAGTAGTGGTAGAAACAATAAAGGCATGGCCAGTGGCAGTAGGGACTAATGAATGGCAGCAGCACCAGGAGATCCTGTTTCATCCCTGCTGAGTGCTGTTTTACCTCTCTGGCCTCAGGTGCCACACTTATTCAAGTGAGGCTGGTGATGCTTCCTCCTTGTGTCAGAGAGTTGTTTATTTACTGACCAGGAATAAAAAAAAGGTGGCATGGGAGTATTAATCACAGTTTGTGGAAACCACAGGTTTGTGTTGGCCACAGGAATTTCAAGAAGAAAAGTCAGGAAGCTCAGTTCTTTCAGGTTATCCGAAATAAAGGGTGAGCCAGTATGGATGGCACTGTGAGCATGATACACTTACAGGTAGTTACACCAGAACTCAGCTTCCTTTGTTTTGATGTAGATTAGACAAAGCATTAACTAATATAGGTAAATTCCAAAGCAACAGTGACTTTTGAAGGAAATAGACAAAAATCTATGGTAAAATTACTGGTATAAGATGATATTTTCCATAATGGTTGCATATAAATCGTTATATGAGATATTGTAGCTTTTACCACAGTTCCAGAGGCAGACAAGTTTTATATAAAGTTTTCCATAACCTACTTAATTTAGTTTGCAATGAAATAAAATGGAAGATGAAAGTGGTCAAAGATACATAATTAATTTAAGATTGGCTGCCTTTTACTGAGGAAGAGAGAATCTGAAATTTACTTTTGTTAAATTTGTACAGTTTGTTCTGTTAAAGCCAGCAGAATTTGTATTGTATGTGTTGTAGAAATACTTGAGGTCAGCATGTGATGTTATGCTCACAGAAAACATCCCTATTAGTGCTAATTAGAGCAACCTGTCTAATTCTTGTATGGTTTACTGTAAACAATTACATAAGAAATGAGGAATGGCTGAAGACTTTCAAGGGCAAGTACCCACTGTCTGATATTGTTGAGGAACTTCTGTGGGTGAGAGCCCTACTAGGAAAGTCTGTGAGAAAGCCCAGGTCTTGATGGCGTGGGATTTAAAGTTCCATAATTCTTATGGCAGAAACGTGTCTTGTAGGAGTTTTCATCACAAACCGAGGAGTATAATGATGTTGCTGCTGAAATCAGTAAAGTAAAATACTTTTCATAAAGCAGTTGGACTTTGTGGTAGCTGCATGAATACTTAGAAAAGTGAAAGGAAAACAATGCCTGGAAGTAGGAATTACTTCTTTTGGTAGGAACTAGAAGCTGAGACCAGTTTCAGAGCCCCTTTTTTTCAGACTAACAGGATGAGACAGGTTATAAGTTTGAGTGGCTGATGGTTAGAGAAGGAAGTGTTTGAGTGTTGAGTTTCTTGCCCCAGGTTCTTCTTGGACGCAAAGGTGGTGGATTGCAGCCCTCCAAACACAGTGCTGACGTTATCTTGAGTGGAAAGCAGATTAGAGGAAGTTGTTGAGTCTGTCCCCAGATGTTCATTGGAAAATTAAGCTGAAAGGGTGGATTTTGTCACTTAATGCCTTTTTTTGAGTGGGTACTTCTCCACTGTGTATAGAGAGCTTTGATTCAGGCCCTCAGATGGATGTCACTTGCAAGTTTGTCTTTTATTTGATCTGGCATTCGTCATTTGTCTGTCAGTATTTTTTCTTAGGTTTGTCTTGGTTTTGTAATTCCTGTCCTGCTATGCAGAGGTTAGAGTAACAGTTGTCAGTAGATTTTTGCTGTCCTTTGAGAATGCTGTGCTGCTGAGCCTTCTGCCAGTTTCTGCCTTTTTCATACATTAATTGCATTTTGTTAGGCTGAGAATTTTTCTCTCTCTGTCTTAGAGAACTCAACACTTAGGTTGGAAAGTTCCCAGAAGAAAGTTTGTATCTATACGTTTTCCCACTCTACGGAATTTACTTTAAATGCTTTTTGTACTCAAATAGTTGTGGTAAAAACAAAGAATTTATATTTTCATGAAGGAAATAGGTGTTTTGGAGTAAGACTATGGTACCACTGTCAGGACTCCGCTAACAGAAATCTGACAAAGTAGAGCCCTTGCTTCAAGTCCTTGCAAAGTTCAGTTATTCCACATTATGCCTTGATGTTGATCCCATTCAAGCAATCCCTTATTTAAATGGAAGACGTTTTAAGTTCTTAGATATGAAAAGGGCATTAACAAGAATACGATTAAAATTAAAGGGCTTCACAGCAAATATAAGCAATAACATAGTTTGGAGAACTTCTGATTTCTTAGGAAATTGCACTTTACTCTTTTGCCCGTCAAGTCTTAAAGCTTGGTGGATTTTGGATTTGAGAGCCTAGCTGGCAGCTCAGCTCCACTCACACCTCCCTGGTGGGATGGGGAGAAAATTGAAAGAGTGAAAGTGAGAAAACTCATAGTTGGAGCAAAGACACTTTAGTAGGCAAAGCAAATGACACCATGCCAGCAAAGCTGCAGGCTTCCATTTCCTCTCAGTTTTGTCAGTTCAACTGATTGCAAGGCAGCCTCTCAGTGTGCATTTGTGATATGGTCCAGGCTGGAGGTGTGTATTTTAAAGGCTTGGGGTTTTCCCCTGGTAATCTGAATGACGTAATGGCTCTGCTGCTGTCACTACCAAATGTTTGAGTTTGCACAATAGGGGAGGTAGTGACCTGTGAGGATAGTGCAGAAATGTGCTAATCTAGAAGAAGGAAAACCTGTAAATTTCTCCACCTAAAAAGTTCACTTGGACGTAAGGTAAATATTCATTGTCATCTGAAGTAGCCTGTACTTCCCAGATGCCTGAAGATAGGGCTGTAAAACAAGTTATGTGCTTGCTCGGAAACATTACAAATTTAGAGGCATCTTCTGAACTCCTGGAGCAGAGACAACTATTTTTTAAATTATAGCTTGTGCAAATGTGGAGTTTGTTCTTGTTGGTAATGTTCCCCTGTGTGATACGGAATATTTAGGTAAATCAGTGGAGACTTTTGCCTTGAAGTGCCACTTCTAGACCTTCAAAGTGAGTAGTTGAATGGCAAGTGCTTTCCATGGGTGTCCGTGTCCTGCCTCTGCAGCTGGTGGCTCCCTGGATTGCTTTTGCAAGGTAAGGTAATTCTTATCCTGGAGCAGTTCTGCTTACAAAGCTGCTCCAGACTCTTGGGTTGGGCTGGTCCTGTTCCCACCTGATCAAAGCCTTCTGAAACCAATTGTGCCTTTCTTTCACCCCAGCGAGGAGTTACACAACAGTAAGAAGTTCAGAGGCCTCAGTGCCAGGGAGGACTTTGGTTTGTGAGGAAGCTGACTTCCAATAAGGAAGGGTATGGATTGAAAATACCATAGTTGTTTCACTGTATTTTTTTATCCCTGCTCAAGAGGCAAGGCTTAAATGGTGGGGGTTTTTTCTGGTTTAACAAGTTCTGAGCAAAACTGGCAGTTTTGCCACTGCCAGAGAGATATGTTGCTCCCTTTTCTTACTCTCTACTGGTCTAGTAATGCCTTCATCCTGGCACCAGCTGTGGTGAACACAGGATCATCCCCTGAGCTGGCTGAGCTTGTTAGACTGGTGGGAAGCTGTCCACAACCTTTCTTCTCCTGGGTTAGTTTTCTCCTAGGTTAGTGAGTTGATTTAGCTCATGCATGGGTCTGATGTCTGCCAGAACTGGTGCCAAGTATGCGGACACTGAGAAGGAAAAAACCAGTGTGGTGGAAGAGAATAGACTTGTCCCCTTTTTTTAGTATTGGTTTGTTAGATTGATTCACCTCATGTCAAGGAGCACTTGGCAGGTCATAGGGAAGGTGCCACTCAACAGCCACCACCTCCTAGATTGGGCTAACAAAATCAAAAGGTAGTGGTAGTGCAGGGCAAGAGCCTCACCGGGCTTTCCTGCAGTGACTGTGAGTTGCTACAGACTCGCTGAAGTAATGCTGATACAAACCAGGCAGAGCCTTCCTCACCGCCACATCTCTGAGGGTTATCCAGAGCAGATCCATGGTTCAGGTTCTCTTTAGCAGTCTCACTCTGCAAAAAGATACCTGCTGATTCATTTTTGGAAAGTATCGATTATTCACCAGGACTGTGGGTTATTGCACTTGCCGTTAATGGATGGAATTTTATGGGGAGCAAGCTGGTGACACACAGAGCACTTTCTGCTTTGTCATCCTGCATGTGGCAGATTGCCCAAACCAACAAGGGAGAGGCCCCCAGCAGCAGAGGCAGCCAACATACAAACTCTTTCAAGTGTCTGCCAGGGGCTATGGTTGCCTTTGGGCTTTGGGGCTATTGCTAAAACTTGGTACCTCTGGCACAGATCTACCTGAAAATAATTAGAGATATTTATATAAGTGCCTCTATTGTCTAATAGCTAGATTTTTATCTCACTGAAGATACAGTTTTTGGTGAACATTCCTGAGATTGTTCAAACTTGCAGGAATAAAATACTCCTTCTGTTGCTTCAAGTACACACAGGACTGTAGCTTTAATATAATATAGTGAAGCAAAAAATTATCCTTTGTGAAGGTTGTGAAATTACCCTTTGAGAAGGGTGTTCAAAACCTGTGTTCTTGCTTTTCTTTTTTCGCATGTGTACGTTCCCCAGCTAGAATAGGAAAAGTAGTATCCATCACTAATATTGCTGTTAACTGTTGCATAACAGTTCTGGTCTTTAAACCCCTTTACCACCATCACCAAAGTACTCTTCCCAAAACCTTTGTGAGATAAAGGAATTTTAGCACCAAGTCTGAGAGAAGAAGTCAGAGGTGACAAGATTACAGACCGGTTTTCAATGACTGCCTTTTTTCATTTGTGTTTGTGTGAATGCTTTTCAGGTTTGTGGGCTCAGTGCCCAAGGAATGTACACATAGCATTCAGTATGGCTGTTCTAAGTATGGACACATTGCCAGGGTTTGCTAATTAATGCTGGTTGTACAGTGCAAAGTATGTATGTGATTAAGTACAAACAACTGTGGGCTGACCCATTTATTGGAAATTAAGTTTAACATAATTCAGAGTTATGTGGAGGAAGACAGAGCTGATAATGGATTCCAATCAACTACTAGATTTTCCACTTTTTTCTTTTTCAATGCCACATCAAATAAAGTTTCACTGTGTATAAATGTTTGGGTTTTTTTTCTTTTCACTAATATGCTTAAACTTTTATACTGGAGATACATATATATATATATAAAAGATCAGTTATGACCAGCAGGAAAACTGATCTTTTCCAGCCTTTTGAATGCATTTATCAATACATTGAACTGAAAGAGGTTTCCAGGCACCTAATTGCAGGAAAAAACTAAAAACTTTAAATTCAGTTTAAAAAGTACAAGACTTTAAATGTCACTTTCTGGGCAAGAAAGCTAAAAGTCATCACTTTCCTTTAAGAATGAAGTTTCAGGCTTAGCCACAGGAAATATATTTCCTTACTTTGATCCAAGCGTATTGTTAGATTGGCAAAAGGTACTGAAATCTCAGCCAACTCCTGCATGAGATTTTATTCAACAGAAAAATATCGCAAGTCATCCTAACGTTGCAAATGAGTCATGAGTCGCCTTAGGAAATGCTCCCCTGGGACAGACATGCCGCAGATGAGGAAGCAATGAAGCCGCCAGGCCACTCCCCCAGACAGTTTCTCTGGAGGAGCACAGCCTTCATAAAGGACGTCTCTCCAGACACTCAGTTATTTTATCCTTTATTTCACAGGAGGAGCCCCGAAGCTGCGAGAAGGGCAGCGCGAAGCCGCGGCAGAAACTTCCCAGCCTGTTGTTTCTGTACGGGAGAAGCAACCAGGAGATCATGAGAGAACTTTAAAGGTAGGGGGAGATACATTTCAAAGTCTGTAATTTAGTTCTGACACTGAAAAATAATCAGAATGTAGACTTTCTTGAAGAAGTTGTAGTTCATGGGTGAAGAGTGAAGGAAATCTGTTCTCAGGATGGGATTATAGTAATGAAGAAGTTCCCCCACTAAATGGGATGTGGAGCTTGTCAAGAGCTTGGCTGCATTGGAGCAGGGATCTAGGAGGAAGAGAGGAAGCTCATCTAATCTACTTTGTCTAATCTAAACTTTTAATGTGTTTTTATAAAGAGTTATTATGAAGAATTAATGAAAAATGGACCAAACAGTAGGAAATAAAAACTGAAGTTTCTTAATCCATGTGAAAACATAAAGCATTTTTCTTAAAAGGAGAAAAAAAGAAGTAGCATGATATAAGTAGTGATCTAAGCAAATGAGTAGTTGGTGTGGTTTCTTTATATGCATCATAAAGATACCATTCTCAGCAGCTGGATCTGGTGACTGTGGGGGTGTCAGTCTGCCCTCATGCTTCACACCACCCTGTTTCCACTAGGCAAACATGAAGGTGTGCTTTGGAAAAGAATGGCACCCTTTCACTAATTTTACATCTCTACATACAAATGAAGTGAAGCTGCATATCATAGTACAATACATGCCCCTTTGCTCTGATTGCGGTAGGAAGTTTGATCCTGGCTGGGTTAGAAAAATAGAAAAAAAGGGAAACAAAGCTCAAAGTAGGTTCAGTGGTAGGGATGTGTGTTGGGGTGGTGGAGCAGGAGGAGAAGAGGAAGGAGAATGAGGTATTTTTGGGTGTTTTCACAGCGGCCTCAGGTGTTTTCTGGGTTTTGTTTCTACTGTTAACATGCTGCCCGGGGTTATGTAATACTGCTACAATCTTAACTTTCTGCAGGCAGATGCACAGCCAGAATTCCTGCTGACATGGCTGTGTAATCCGTCTGAGCAATAGGGGATTTTTGTCAGTGGGATGGCTGCCCTGGCAGCAGTCAGTAGGGTAGACAGAGTTACAGAGAGGCACTGATCAAACCTCAGAGGAAGGCGGCAGAGATGGAATAACTTCAGAGGAAGGCAACAGTAGAATGGGTTGAGTACAAAGGGCTGTTTAATGCTAAACAAAATTAAGATGAAAAGATAAGGGAAACTTATTTGGGTTCTTTTCTTTTCTTTGATTTGCCACAACTATTCCAGTAGTACTGAATCAAGTCCTTCCAAGTTAGGCGGACACACATATTTTTAAAGTGGCAAAGTATGGATTTCTTAATTTATGGGTTTGGTCTTAAAAGTTTTTTCATTACTTTGGTCGATGCTCACAGATTTACATCAGCTAAGGAATCTGATCTTTGCTCACTTGCAGATCTTGTCCTGCAATTTGAGAGGCATTGAGAATTTTGCCACAACTCCACAGGCTTGAAGGTCTGCAGCCCTCATAAATTGGAGTTTCACAAATGAAGTATGAAGGCTCATTTTAGAAAGCATATTTGAAGACGATGCCATGTTCTTTGTGGCATAAGCTGTCAAAATGCATTTTAGGACTAATGGGTAGTTTTTCTGTGGTAGTAGTTGTGATTGAAAAAAAGAGCTTAAAAAAACAAGTGAAACCATGGTCACACTTGATCCATTTGATACCAAAGTTATGCTAAATCAAAGCAGTGATAAACACTGTCATATTACAAAAATGCAGTTTTCAGAAATGGTTTTCTTCATTCAGTTCTGTTCATTCCCTTGGTAAGGCTGGTAATTATTGTGGATTAGTAGTGTCGCGTAGGATTATTGTATTTTCCTACAAATATATGCAAGAGGAGAGGAAAAACACTAATTAGGAAAGTCCAGGGCAGATGAAAAGAATAAAATAAATTAATGGAATGTTTGTGTCAGCAGTTACTTATCTCATCCTGGAGTACAGTACGAGGAGGCACTAGACTTGCATTGTTGTGGAAGACTAAGCTCTGCAAGGAAGCCCAGTGCTCCAACGAGCAAGAAAATTTATAGTTCAGTATCTGACAGGTATAGAACTATTCACAGATGGATTAGGAAGAAGAAATTTAAAGCTAATTAAAAGCAGAGCTCAGAAAACTCAGGTGCAATTATGTTCCATTATCACAATATTTGCTACTGAAAATACTAATTGTTGAACAGTGTGAGTGATGTTTCAATATTCCCTAATAGTTTTTGTTTTCTCTATTCAGGCACATAAGGAAGAAGACAATCCTCAGAAAACAATGGAAGCGAACGGGCTTACACCAGTGCCAGATTCCTATGACTATGATCTCATTGTCATTGGTGGAGGCTCAGGTGGTCTGGCAGCTGCCAAGGTAGGAGGGGGAAAATACAGACTTATCCTTTTCTTGTAAGCAGGTGGGTGACACCCTCAATGTCTTGGATTTGGGTATCTTTAGCACTGTAGGGGCACAACATTTCTTCCTGATCAGTGAAATTTCTTTGGAGGTTAGTGCCAATTATACAATATTCTTTTCTTTATGCTCTGAAGAAGGAAAACGTGGTATACTCCTTAATATTCCTTAATACTCCTTACTAGAATGAAACTTGGTCCCCACTAATGGGAGATGATGCTACTGGAAAACAGCAGGTACATATCTCAACAGTGTTTATTAGTAGTTAAACTCAACTCATAAATGAAAAGGTTTTCAAAACTATTCAAAATTAGCATCAGAAGGTATCTACTTTTATATAAAAGTACTATCTTTTCAGACATAGTTGTGTATGTTATTTTAATTCTTGACGATGGGGGAGAGTCTGTGATTTTTGAGCTTACATAGTTGTATAAATGGAGATTTTGCCTATACTTAAGCAGAGTTATGGTCTCACCCTTCATTTCTAGGGTCTGGTATTTCCTGCCTGTAGCCAGATTGGTTAGGATATTGCTATTAGAAGCATATCTAGAATTAATTAAAAGAATCCACAGTGGTACAAAATATACCAGCTCTTAGAGCTGTCATTATCCCAAGTATTTTAAACTTGCTGAAATTTAACGTAAGTCAGTAGCTCTCCTTTACATCAGTAGTCAGGCATGTTGTGTCTCTTCTGTCTGTGGTAGGATTAACTATTTAGAAGTGAATTGAGCATTCCTGTAAATAAAACTACATTGTTGCTTAAGACCTGGAGCTGGATTATTCCTCCAGTCAGGGGACCTTTCTTTTGTTCTCAAGAAGTGGAGGAGGTCATGGTGCAGTGAAAGAAAATAAGGAGAAAATATTTTAGCATAGCATTGGATTCACACTGAACCCTGGTCCCTTGGAAGTACTTCTGTTAAAATGGAAATGTGCAGGGCTGAGTGATGGATTGTAGGTCCATAGTCTATTTTTGTAATTTACTGCTTTCCTATCAGTAGGGGCACTGTTGTCATGGTGTAGGATTGAGGCTTGAAGGTAAGATCTATGAAAATTCTGAGCACCACAAAGAGAAGCAAACACTGAGGATGGAGATGTTCTGGGATGGGAAAGAGTAACAAGAGTAAAATAGAGTTTGCAGTAATGCAAAACGAGTTTGCAGTAATAAGAAACCAGCTGTTGAAGTTTCCATAAGGAGACTGCTTTGTTGTATACATGTGCTATGTTGGGAAACTACAGCAGCAGTGATGTTTATTGCATAATTTTTCAGTTGTAGGACAGAAAAGGTGTGCAGTAGGAGGATAAACTGCCTTATTCCTTCAACTTGGTGTACAAAGTATATTGATTCTTAGTGTTCTCAACTGATTGTTGAGTAGAGCAGAAGACGGTAGATCAATAAAGTCAACACCACTATCAGTAGTATTGTGTGTATTTCAAATCAGCTAGATGTAGTTGAAGTGAAGCTGTTTTATACACATAAACTTTTGACTTTTACTTAGATTGTTCAGTGTTTTTTAATGAACTAACAGTACTTTAAAAAAAGCCAAACCAAAACAGAAAAAGACCACAGCTACACAGCTCTCATACGAAGTTCCAGATATCTGCGGTCAGGTTTGCAGCAGTTTAACTAGACTGGTTAAATGTGTGCTTTTGACTCTTGACACATGCACCTTTGTGTGCACATCTTCCTCTCTACATTGTGCTCAGAGTTTCTTACTTTGGAGGCATGTCTCCACAGTGAGTGCAAACACTGCCAGGCTGACAGCCCAGCTGCAGACTCAGACCGGTGCCAGGCCCCTGCTCTCAGTCCACACAGAACATCTCCAGCCCTGAACAGCCTTGCTGTGTTCCTGCAGCACTGCACTGAGCCCCGAAAGGTTTGAGAGCCTACAGGGCAGGTTTGTGGCTGTGGGCAAATCACTCAGCAGAAGTGGCTATATCTGTGTGTGATCTCAGCTGAGGTGGCGATGCAATGCTGTGCTGTGTTATGTGAGTGTGTAGCTGAGTGAAGCTGGGCAGTCCATGCAGTCTACTTAGCTAGCCCTGGTAAAGCTCTTTGGAGCAGTGTTTAAGGGCTGTCATTATAAAGGAGCTTTAATGACGTGTCTCAGTCCTTAAGCACCTTTCTGAGGAACTTTCTCAGAGGTGCTGCTAATGGATAGGAATTAGCTTCTTGGCCAGCCTAGATCTTTATTGGAAGTGGAAATCCAGTACAGCAATATTTTCCGAAGGTGTCTGTAGCCTGTGTTATTTGAAGTGTGATTTGCATTTTGCATGAAGTAAAATAGATTTAAAATTGAAATTCTAATTGTCAAATATTTGGATTGACAAGTATTACTGGTAACAGAACGCTGAAGGCTGTCCAGCTCCTCCCAAACCAAACCCAAGGCCTTAGAGTAATATCCTGTTCCTATAGTTGTTACTGCTTACATGTCTGAGAAGTCATCGTATGATGCCAGCATAGTTGTGGCTACTGCAAGTAGCAAAGTTATTCTGCTGCATCTCATGGGAGGAATCTGTCGTTGCTGTTTCTCAGCTACACAGTGCTTCCCTTAAGTGATTTTCCATGGTGGCAGTTACTGCTGTCAGTTTTTGTCTTTTTCTTAAGAAACACGAAGGGATCAATGAAATTAGTGTATAGTTCTCAGTATCAGGCATTAATTGTAGATTAGCTAATGAAACTTCTCAGGGGAAATACAGAATCATGGAGTTGTTAAGGTTGTCATGCTTGGCCATGTGACTGCTTATGTCATTGTCTGATGTGGTTTCAAACAAATGTTGGAGAAACCATCTTTGAAGGGAAAACTGGATTAATTAGGAATTTGTTAAGTATGTTAAAAGTAAATGGGCATGTTGGGAACAAAGTGACAGGATGGAAGAGTGAAGATGTTGGACTCAGAGTCTCCTGTGTATTGCCTGGTGTCATGCTGTTGTGTAACAGGATAAATGTCTTTTTTTTTCCTTTCATCTTCTTTTTCCTACTGAATGCACAGATTAATTCAGAAGATTAATGACTGTCTGTCTGTTCCCTTGCAAGTCGTTCATTGTTATTTAATTAAAAGTCACAAAGCTTTTCAGCAATGCATGATGTTATCATCTACTCCAAATTTAACCTCTAATATTTAGATATGTGTCTTATTGAATTTGTTTTGCAGGAGGCTGCCAAATATGAAAAGAAAGTGATGGTGTTGGACTTCGTCACGCCTACGCCTCAGGGAAGCTCATGGGGTAAATTTCTCTTCATTGCAATCCTGTTATAAAGGAACTTTACTCAAAGACTCTGATTCTCATGTTTGAAATCTGCCATACTGATGTGAAAACCATATCCTGTTCCTTTCTCTCAGGTCTTGGAGGAACATGCGTAAATGTGGGCTGTATACCTAAAAAATTGATGCACCAGGCAGCTTTACTGGGACAAGCCTTGCAAGATTCACGCAAATTTGGATGGCAGATTACAGAAGAAGGTGAAGAAGGACACTTTTTTCAGTTTTGTCATTGGCATTGAAAATCCTGAGTTGGTTCTCATAATCAGGTGCTTGTTGCACTGCAGCACGTGCTGGCTTTAACACTGTGAGGTAACTTTGGAGAGATTACATGTAAATTGAAGTGTTTTGCAAGTCTAAAGCCATGAGGCTTTATTGCCCCCATGTTTCATCTGTTTATTAATAGCTCCTGATCATGTTAGTAATTGATGAGACTGTTGTGTGAATAAAAGCAATAAGGTACTGCTCCATTTCTGAATGTACCACAATATCTAAGGGAATACCCCAGAATGTTGCCTAACAGAAACTCCTTATAGTTGCAAGCAAGGATTTCTTTTCCCTAAGTGTCTGTCACTACTATGTAGGAAGACAGATTTTATTTTCATTAGCTCTGATATGCGTGGTTATAGGTTTATGATTTATTTAGGCTGTAATCCTGTAGTGGGGAGCATGCAGAGGCACCTCTCAGAAATGCATTGTCTTTGTTTATTGAGCAATGTCACCTGCTCACAGCATCTGTCAGTATAAACCTGTCAATAATGCAGTAAGTCCTAATTTTCAATGCTTTAAGTCATACCTGTTGACTTTTCATGTTGTCTGTGCTGATGTAGTTGTTTGAATTTCAGTAGATTTACTCTGAAATAAAACAGGAGTAAGACAAACCCAGTAAGACTGGGTCATGAAAAGAATCTGAGAATACAAGTTTCGCTATGGAAAAAGAAAGACTAAAAGGTGAACCTTCCTCTTTTGTTTCTGACAGTCAAACACAACTGGATGACCATGACAGAATCTGTTCAGAATTACATTGGTTCACTGAACTGGGGCTATCGGGTTGCACTGAGACACGAAGGTCACATATGAGAATGCATATGGAGAATTTGTTGGGCCTCACACAATTAAGGTATTCCTCAACCACTGATTGCTGTGTCTTCCTATAGTGCTGTCTGAATAGAGATGCTTTTCAAATAGAATAGTTTTTTGCCATGGTGGGACTGTAAAACACTCACTTTGGACTAATACTTTGTCTGCAGGCAACAAACAAAAAAGGAATTGAGAAGCTGTACACGGCTGAGAGATTTATCATTGCCACTGGTGAACGACCACGCTACCTGGGCATACCTGGAGACAAGGAATACTGCATTAGCAGGTAAACACAGGGAGGAATATCGAGTCATTGCTTGTGTGTAAATGCTCCCCCATACTGAGGAGCACACTCTGCTTGAAAGAAAACCCCATACTCAGATATCAGGGAAAGTGGGAATAGCATAGCTGCTGATGTTATGAAGTTGGTAGAAATCTGTCTTCATGCATTGGGGCAGTCTTGAAACCCAGCACAATTTTTTTTCTAGCTACTCAGTGAAGATAATTCAACTTTTGAGAAAACTGGTTTCAAGTGTCTGGTTAATTGTTTGTTATGTGAGGATAAAATGTGTTTTCATATCAGAGTAACTTTAAAGTTACTTGATGTAGAAACAGAGGTTGGAATTACAGACTGGCAAACCTATAGCAATGAAATAAATAACTGGCATAATCCCTCTGAAACCAAAACACCATGTGGTATGTTTCCCTTCTAATAAGGAGTAATGCAATTAAAGATAACAGATAATACAGCTTGTAAAGTGGTGCTTTAAAGTAGCTTCAAGGTGGAGGAGTCAGGAATTCCAGAGTTACAGACTATCAGATTGAGGCTGTCTGTGTAATCTTTGCTGAGTTCCTTGGGGTATAGGAGCTATGCTACAGCCTTTAATTGCACAATCAGCTTTTATTCCACCACCCTGACAAAGGGAGACTTATTTTAGATTTAAATCTTCAGAGAATTGTATTGCCAAACTCTAAGTGTCTGCAGAGTAAGTGTGGTGCCTCCATGAGTCCTGGCTTTGTGGAGAAGGCCTGGTTTTATAGCCTGGGTCCAAAGTGTGGTAGAACTGCTGTAGCTTGATGCAGCAGTTGAAAAAAATGAAAAGCAGGCAAAGGAGCATGTTTTCCATAATTTTGTACTTCTATTTTTGCCTGTTACTGTGGTTTGCATTAATGTGGTTTGTTGTCTGTGTATATCTGGCACTGTGTATAATGCTTTAGCAAAAGGATAAGTCTTCAAAGTGGTGGTAGTATTTTATCTTAAAGCTGAACCCCTTCCTCTTTTAGTTCTCAGGAGCTAAAATTTGCAGCAAAATATTCAAAGCAAGATTCAGAGGGGGAAATAAACACCTACCTTTTTTAACAATTTGTCCTAAATTTCTGTTAAAAAACCCTCCACATTTTTGTGGTGAATCAGACTTTTCATACTCCTTTTTTTTGTATGTATACTCCTAAATATAACCTTTTCTTCTGTCGTATACTGCTCTTGTATTCCAGATGAACTTCCAAAAACTTAAGCAGGTTTTTTTTAGTGAGCAGGAGAAGGAATAAAGTTCTATTCTTACAGAAAAAAATAAAGAAATATAAAGCACAGTACATTCTTCTGACTGCCTCTAACTTTCTTTTCCTTTTTCCTTCCTTTTTTTGTTTTTTCCAGTGATGATCTTTTCTCTCTGCCTTACTGTCCAGGGAAAACCCTGGTGGTTGGAGCTTCCTATGTTGCCTTGGAATGTGCAGGATTTCTTGCAGGCCTTGGATTAGATGTCACTGTAATGGTGAGATCCATTCTCCTAAGAGGATTTGACCAGGACATGGCAAACAAAATTGGCGAATATATGGAAGAACATGGAGTCAAATTCATTAGGGAGTTTGTGCCAATTAAGGTAGGCTCAAAGTGACTACAGTTGATTGGGATTTACCTATCATAATGTTCTAAGATGTAAATTATTTTAATTAATGCAAAAGTTGATCTTGCATTACAGTATCTGCTGTGATATAGAATGGGTTAATTTTTGTTTTAAGCTAACTCCATGAAACTTAATTAATTGAAAGGTATAATTTAATCTTAATATTAAAATTCTGTGAGATTAAAAAATTCATTGTTTTTATCAGAATTAGTTGGGTTAGTATATGTTGCATTGAAAATGTTGCACCTGCTTGTCCTGGTTCTGCAAATGTTGAATATACTTATATTCAGCAGTTGTCCTGAAATCTGTGAAACTTCTTGCAGACCCGTAATTAAGCAGATACATAATTTCCTCTAAGATCAGGGTCCAGTGCATCACAAATAGTCACATTTTTCGTTGCCATTTTTCAAATTCTCAGCCAGCTAATACTGTTTATATGCTGAGGATTACTGGACTATCCAGAAAAGTAAATGGGCTTTGGAAGTATCCATCTGTATCATTTACTTGGCAGAGTCCTTAAATACTTGCTCAGTTTTTGTTGAATTCAGTAAGAGTGCTCATGCAGCTAGTTACATACGTATATAGAAACATGTATAGGCAAATTCAGGTTGAGTTTAAGACAGATTAGAAGTTCTGGAGCTTTTCTAATGCAAAATTGCCCTATCAAAGACCTCAGAGGGTGCTAATAGTATTTTTCTTTACATTTTTTTTTCACAATAGCGCTTAATTATTTTGAAATAGCAAATCATTTATGAAGCAATTTCTATTTGGTGTTTAACCAGCGTGCTACCGAGTTTAACACTTTGGGGATTAAACCATTAAATTCAGTGAAAAATGTTCATTTCCACTCTCAGCAGTATCAAGAGCAGCTTTAAAAATGCTCTTGCCAGTTCCCCCTGTGGGTCTGAGCCTCCCTCCCTGAATGAGAGTTCCTGTGAGAAGTCAAAATGGATGTTTCAAGGAAATTCGTTTTTATGCATGTTTTCGTTGCATAAATTCTATGCTGTATGAAAAGTAGGGATGATTATCTAGGTTTTGTTTCAGACATAGCTTTTTGTAAACTCTAATGGGGGATGAGAAAGGAGGAAGCTGTTTTTACAAGCAGATCATTAGAACTAAATGTCAAGCAGGCTCCTCCAGATGCATGCTGTGATGAGGAGTCCATCACCACAGTCACAAATGCACTTCTGTGTATTTTGCCCTGTCCCTTCACTCTATGTCTTTGATTTCAATGGGAATAAAATATTTGGCCCGGCTTCTGGTTGAGAATATCCTTCAACTTGAGTTGCTGGATAGGTTTTTAGCAGGTTTTCTCATCTCTTTCAAACATTGTATTTGAAGTTATGCATGTTGTGCTTATTAAAAAGCTTTGTTGGGATGTTGGAAGGCAGAAGATAAATTATTATAGATAATGCTGCCTTTGAACAGGAGCAGCTTATCACAGTGATCCTTTAAGGTTGGAAGGATGGTACAGTTGGCTTTTTTAAATTAAAAAAAAAAAGGACAGGATTAAAAACTTCATCAGAAACTGCTTTTTCTGCCTGTAAATACTGGACATGAAATTGGAACCAGGGTGTTGTTGAAAAGTACCTTTTCATCTGTAAGAAGAACACTGGAATTCTCCAGAATTATGTTAAGTGTTGCACGCTTACATGTCTCTTGTTTGTTCTGCGGGGGGCTTTCTGTGACAGTGGCTTCCCTTGGGTGGAGGGAATGACAGCAGCAGGTGGAGAAAATGTCTGATGGTGTTTCCAGGCCTTGTAAGAGTTACCTTCCTACTCAACTCCTCTGTCTCCAGTGAATACAACAGGTCATGTGGTGGGCTTGGACAAGAACTTAACCATCAGTCCACCTTTATAAACAGAAATGAGATTTTGTTGTGTTGGTCATAAGAATAAATGCAGGGACATAGAACAACTCCTCTGTCTCCAGTGAATACAACAGGTCATGTGGTGGGCTTGGACAAGAACTTAACCATCAGTCCACCTTTATAAACAGAAATGAGATTTTGTTGTGTTGGTCATAAGAATAAATGCAGGGACATAGAACAAATTAAAATATGCAAGTAGAAATGTAAAGAATCTTTAGAGTAAGTGCTTAATTTTAGGTCATGGTTAAAACTCTCTCAGTGATATGTGGTGGGAAAATTATACATTTGTGTATTTTTATTTGAAACTAAACCTTTTTTCCTTTTTTACCCCATCCAACCCCCAAAATGTTGTAGGTTGAGCAGGTTGAGGAAGGAACTCCTGGAATATTGAAGGTTACAGCGAAGTCCACAACGGGGGACCAAATGATTGAAGGGGAATACAATACTGTGAGTCCTGTCTGTATGCATGAAGGATGTGAAATAGCCTTCCATTTAATGTTGAGATTTTGTGGGGTGATTTTATCCACACTTCAGATTTTTAAAAATTATATTAGTCATTACAATATGCTAATTGCAAACAGTCAGCAGGTAATTAATCTGGAGAAAAAAAGTCCCAAAATCCATGGTTATTTTGCCTTGCCAAATCAGTTTGCATGCTTTTGAAACCTGTTTCTTAGCTTAGGGGTGTAGATGAGCTTGGTCACGTGGAATCAGTTGCAGGATTTTTTCCCAGTGGGATATTTGTAATAAGTGGTAAATAATGATTTATAATAGCTTCCATAGATTACTTTGTGTAGTTAGCACAAAACAACGGCCTGTGCAGGAGTTAAACAAACGGATGACATGTCAGCTCAAGACCTGTTGTTGACACATCTTCACAGAAACAACTAATGTCCTGTGGCAAATCAGTCAGGAAACTTCATTACACACTTAAAACAGCAAAATTGCATTGTGCAGGTAAGGTATTGTGTTTGATTGACTTTCCATCACACCTCACCCCACTCATTTTCATAGGCCTTGATGCTGAAAGGACAAAAAAAAGGTGGTGAATAGAGTATTTGGAATCACACAGAATGCATAAAGACAGGCCTTTGCCAGCCTGGGACTTCAGACTGCAAATTCTGTGTGCCAGTGACCTCATTTACCTGTCCAGTGCATCAGTCATCCCCTAAAATTACACACCTCAGTGCATCTGGGAGCCAAGAGTGTGAGAAAGTTTAACAATGGCAGCAGAGCTGTCACTCAGGGTTGTAATACTGGGTTTTTCTAGTCCATAATAGTGAAAGCTTTTTAGCAAGCAAATCAATACCATCCCTTTGTTAAGGCAACTTCTGGGTTCTTATTGCTACATCCTTCACTGAAATGCAGCTGTGACCTGTCTGTGCTGCATTTTAAGACCTTCAGCTCTGAAAATCTGGTGTGTTTGATCATCTGTAAGACTTGAAGGAGATCTCTGGATTCCTTCAGGACAGTTCTTAGTTGTCATGTGAGAAGCATTCTATAGTTATCTGGGCAGTTGTCCAGGACTACAAAGCATGTAGCAAAGTTCCTTGTGATAGCAAAGTTGGAACTTGATTTGTTAAGATAGCAGAGTTGATAGGATGGGTAAGAATTCGGCCTGGTCTGAACAAATGTTCAAACAAATAATATTCAAAAATTAATATCCTTTGACAGTGGCTTGGCTGAGAGCCTGTATAAGTAAATTATATTTTCAGATCGAACCAAATACTATTTTATGGTATTTTGGTTTGCTTAAGCATCTGAGTTGCTTTCCTAAAGAGCCCTTTTCTTGTGGAGCATTTTGAGGTCACCTGCTGTGGTAAGGATAACACTTTGGTATAAAACTGCAAGGAAATAAAGGATCTGTCCCTAACTGATTTGTTTAGAATATTCTTGGGGTATTTTTCCTGGGAAAGCTGTTTGACTGTGTTTAATCTTAGCATTAAAACCTGGTATTGTTAGGTCATGGTGGCAGTGTGGCTTGTCTTAAACTCTATGAATCTATGATGGGTAACAAATGTATTCAGCTCACAGTGACCAAGTCTTAGATATAGCCAAAGGAAAAGGCACTTTTGAGTTTTTAAAAATCAGTAGTGTGCATTGCTGTTTTGCAGGTGTTGCTGGCAATTGGACGAGATCCATGCACGAGAAAAATTGGTTTGGACAAAGTTGGAGTGAATATCAATGAAAAGTAAGGACAGATGTCTGTGTACCACTCACTGCTGAGCTTGTTTCATGTACTGTTACAATGGCAGTGGTACAGAGACATCCAAAAGCTTTGAGGAAAAATTTCTCCCCTGTACATTTGGATGGGATACTGTGTAGCAGATAGCTGCATTTTCTCCCATAGTACTGCTACATTTGCTTTTTTATTGCTGAAAAGTCAATTTCTAATTCCTGGGAGAAAAAAGTGTCGGTTCCATTCTGTCTAGGTTCGCAGAGCAGTCTTAGCTTCTTCCAGTTACAGGGTTTTCTAGGATCTGTCAAGTGTTCCTTGTACTCTCTTTTTCTTGTCTCCTTGCTTTTATCACCTCTTGAAGCAAAAATCTGTTTGTTCATACAGGCTTTTAGAGCAGTGAGTTTTGTTTATATTTTAATGTAAATGCTGCTATATGTTATTTTGAAAGATAAGGTTCAAGTAGCATTCCTTAAACTCACAGGTGAAATTCTTGATGTGTTTTAGATTTTGGAGGGGTTTGTTTCTTGTCTAGAAGCAATCCTTGGGAGCAATTTGTGTCTTCTGTAGAAGAGTATTTGATGTTTAATGTAGTGAGGTTGTTTCACCAGGGAGTGGAGCTATCAGTAACATTGTCAATATTGGTAACAAAAACATCTTCCAGGCATGTGGGTCCTCAAAGATCTTCACTTTGAAGAAAATACAAGGGACCATGAACTTGACCAGTGCAGAGTGTTTATACATGAATGCAGTAACTGATGTTGTCAAAGGGAACAGTTGTGATATTCCAAGCAGAAAGTTTGGTCCACTCAAAATTGGCAGACCCACGTTGGCTTGTAGAGCAGTACACATCTTTCTGATGTCAGGACACCTATTACTAGCCTAATAGAATGAACTATAAAGTTATTAGCATAAACTGTATAATTGTTAACAAATGCAAAATTGAGGAAGTTGGATTTTTAATATGGGAATTGCCACTGGTCTCTCAAGTAACTCTGTGACTGTTTCTATGTCTGTCTGATTAGGTTTCCCTGTTACATGTGTTTCCTGTGGTGATTTCTGCACTATCTCATTTATTGATGAAGTAGGAAATATTAATAATTAAAAACTTCCATTAGCTCAGTGCACTCACAGCTAAAAAGCTTGCTGGCTGTCCCTTAGGTAGGGTGTGTAACAGCCTGACCTGTCTCTGTGTAGGAGCCTGAAGGATAAGTTTCTATAAACAGCTTCAGCCACTGGACTGAAATTTCAGTAGTAGAAAATTGTTTTGTCTTACAAGTGGGGTGGGAGAATGTCTCTTTCTGTCGTTCCTGAAAGTTGCCAGTACACAGCTCAGCTGGTGGTAGAGGGTGTTTCAGGAAGAGGTTATGCTTCACCTCAGTGATTCAGGAGATGAATCGCAGCTTCTCAAGCTACCTCTTTATCCAGTGTGTGAATTCCTGTAGTTTTGGTCAAATTTGCCCTACTTTATATTCCTGCCCAAGATTGCAAGATTATGAATATGAATTCTTTCCCCCATACTTCACATACAAGTCTTCCTCTTAAAGCTAAGGGGCCTAACTCCTGCAAGGTTATTTACACCTCCAGCCTTCACAGCAGATCACTTAGATGTTTTTTCTTGTAATTTCCAATTGCAGAACGGGAAAAATTCCTGTCAATGATGAGGAGCAGACAAACGTGCCACATATCTATGCTGTTGGAGATATACTGCAGGGCAAGCTGGAACTCACACCAGTGGCAATCCAGGCAGGAAGGTTGTTAGTTCGGAGGCTTTATGCTGGGGAAACCACTAAGGTAAGGAACCAGTTGATTTAAAATGCTATCACTGCTCTACTTCCAAGTGCAGAGTGCAAGTCTGCTTGTTTGTGGAAAACCCAGTAGAATTTTAAGGATTAGCTTTGATGATCACTTTAATTTTCCCCAGGCAAAGATATTACTGCAGATGTGTTCTGCTAATTGTGTAGGATGAAATTAATACCTTATGGGTTAAGCAGTAGTCTCTTTTTTTTCCTATTAAGAGGATTCTGTTTTCTCTCAGAGTATAATGATAATGAAATTAACAGAGATAATTTAACTTGGTTTTAATTCTACTGTCTTCCCTAAAAGTTAGCAATCTTTCCCATCCTGTTAAGTGCTTTAATACCAATTCAAAGGCAGTTTACTAAACCTACCTGCGGTCCCTAAATAGAGTGTAATAGGAGTTTGTGATGCTCTTAATTTTCAATGCTATTTTCACTAATTTTTTTCACTTCTCATCTGTATGTTTTCAATGTAATACACAGTCCTAATTGTAGTTGAATATGGACACAATGGAAGATCAGATGTACCAGTAACTCAGCACATATTTATATCTGAGTAGCTGAATTAATGGATTCAGTGTTTATGTTTCATACCAGTGCAGCTCTGGGTTTCAGCCAGGTTGTGGTTGTTCAAATGGGAGTAATGTGGGTACTCATTTACACCTTATGTTTAAAGCAGGAGGAAAGGAGAGTGCCTTTAAAGAGCTGCTATACTGATATGGGTGCTTGTCTCACCTTCATAACCATATGGCATGACCATAAAGGTTTTTCTTTTTCAGAGCCTGCTATATTCATAGCAAGTTCAACTATCAGCCAGATCTAGAGCTTGATTGAGTTGTTTATTTTATGTTGGCAGGTATTGCAGTAACAGAACCCTGAATCAGTGTGCATAATGTCATTGGATTAGCCAGGCAAGGTTTAAGAAACTGTAGCAGAAGCCAGATTTTTTTTATTGCTACAATGCTATGGCTATGTCTTAATTTACATTTTATGCCAGATAAGTCTCTCAAGGTACGAAAATCCTTATGCTGCCAAAGGAAGCATTCTTATTCAGTGAATCCAAGAAATGAGTAACTACTTAAATGGGAGCATGGCTTACATTGCCTTTATAACAAATCTGGAAAAGGTGATTGAAATGTAATGAGGTGTTATGGATAGGTGGGGAAACAGTAGTAATCAGTGTCTTAGTTGATCCCCAGTCACAAAGGAAATTAATTAGAGTTGAAATATGTAGAAAATGAAATTGCTAGAAATGAAATAGAGCTGACCAGCCTGCTAGTCTGCTGTGGCAGAATGACTCATTTGGTGGACATGGGAAAAGCAGTGGATGTTTGTTTATTTTGAGTCTAATAAAGGCTTTTGACACTGTCTCTCATAACATTGCCGTGGACAAATGGATGCGTTGCAGGATGGGTGAGTGGGCAGTGAGCTGGGTTGAAAACTGGCTGGGCAGATGAGCTTAAAGGGCTGTGCCCAGCATTCCAAAGACCAGCTGAAGGCCAGTCACTGGTGGTGTGCCACAGGGTTGGATATAGGTCCACTGCTGTTTAACATCTATATTAGTGGATCTGGATGCTGAGAACAAGTGCACCCTCAGAAAGTTTGGAGATGATACAAAACTGGGAGAAGTAACAAGTTTTTGCTTTCCCCCCAAATGGCTGTACTTCATGTCTTTGGTTCTTTGGCATCACCTAGGCCACAGCTGATGCAAAATGAGTTTTGAATGGTAGTGGTGCCTTTGCAGCATCCCCAACTGAAAATAACATGCTTTGTAGAAGTGGTTGAAAAGGCTACTTTTTATCTCCAGTTCAACCTGTGATCTGGTACATTTTTAAAATGTATTTAAAATCCATTTAATCTGGGCATACTAATGTTAGTGTGGCTTTAAACCGTCTTTTTCTTCTTGTTCTAATTAACACCTCTGGAATGGACAAACACAAAACTGTACCTCAATTTAGGACAATTTAAAAAAAACAAAAGAGCTTTCAGAATTGTGAATAATCGAGCTTTTCTTCCTGTGTTTCAGACTGCTGTATGCTGGTTTTATTACTAATGTTGTGTGGGTTTTTTGTTTTATTTTGAATGCCATTCAGTGTGACTATGTGAATGTTCCAACTACTGTATTTACTCCTTTGGAGTATGGAGCCTGTGGGTACTCTGAAGAGACCGCAGTGGAGAAATTTGGGGAGGAAAACATTGAGGTAAATGCCTTAATTTCATCTGGGTTTTAGTTTTCCAATTTGTAATTTAAAATAATGTTAAGAGTCAATTAAAGCAGCATTTTGTGCTCTGATGTAGGGGCAGGAGGTGACTAGGTACATTTTTTTGTCTTCCTTGGCTGTTCCTAGACATGTTATAAAAATAATCCTCAATTCCAATAGCTCTAATTGCAGATATGTTCTATTTTTGGCAAACAGGGGCTTAAAGGTGGACTATTTGGTTAAAAAAAGAGAGAAAAAGGGTTTCTTTGTGTCTGCAAATACTTCAGGATAAATTTAAGTTGGGCATGTGCTGGAAGCAATACACTGGTTTTAATGTCTAAGTGGAGCTTTTGTACCTACAGCATGGCAAATTCCTTACCACAGCGATTTTTACTTTATAAAGCCAAATGTTATGCTCATTTTTCCTGTTTACTTGGACTGTACACAGAGGTAAGTGCTTCATTTTACTCAAGTGAGTAATCCCTTTTCATTCCCTGGGATTGCTGGTCAGGAGTGAAATTAGACAAATACAAGCACTTAGTGCCTGAGGCTGTTCTTCCAAAATGCTGTATGGACCACATTACAGAAAGCACGAGGGGAGGAAATCTCACAATAAACTCAACTTTTATGTCCTGCAAATGTCACCTGAGGAGCATTATTTGCAGAAATAAGCAGATAAATGGTAGTTCATGAAGTTGAGAACTTGTCTTCCTCTTAGCTGACGTTTTCTGAATTGGACTGTGGAGAAAAATAAGTAAATACAACTCAAAATGGCAGTGTATAAAATACTGTTAGCCTGATCACAGGGCAAAGGCTTAAATGCTTTTCTGCCCACAAAGCTTGTATATACCTAATCAAATTTTTGTTATTGAATGAAATTCTTGATGTTATATGTGAAACACTGGGCCCTTTGTTCTGGAAAATGTGCTTTTGATTTTCAAAGGATTTTGTGTTTTAAAATGTGCACCCAGAAGCATTTGTGTTCTGGCTAAGTCCTCATTTAGTGTATTCTGACCTCTTTATTGTGTCACCTTATTGGCTTTTGTTTTTGCAAGCCTCAGTAAGATTATTGAGTCGCTTGTGATTTTGTAATTTAATAAGAGCATGGTGAACTGTGTCCTGGAAGTGTGGCTTCTCCTTTTTTAGTTATTGGATGACACTAGTACTTGTTTTGTAGAGACTCCTGTCTTTGGCATTCATTACGGGAAAAGAGTATCATCATGATTTCAGATGTTCTAAATGCTATGTACATAGCTCATTATTTAGGATAATCTGGCAGCTTTTGGAAGATCATGCTCTCTGCTTGGAAATTATACAACTCTTTTTAAACCTGTGTTTTATTTCCAGGTGTACCATAGTCATTTCTGGCCACTGGAGTGGACTGTGCCATCCAGAGACAACAACAAATGCTATGCAAAGATAATTTGCAATATTCAAGATAACGTAAGTGCATCTTTCCTTCCAGGGAAAACAGTATCTATGGTTATCATAGGGACTGTTGGTGATGCAACAGCTATAAATAGGTTACTTTTAACAAATTAAAATTTATTTAAATTTGCCTACCTTTTGAAATGTAATAAATATTTATAGTGATGCATACTTCTGTGTATACAAAACCAACCCCCAGTAAAATACAAAATTCTGCTGTTGCTATTTGTATGTGGTACTTCTTCCTTGTATGTAAAATAAGAAGTAAGGATCTTTAAGAATGTTCATTAACTTTGAGAGGTGAGCAAATCAATGCATGTAAAAATGGTTAGGAGTTTATTGGTTTATTCTCTCCTTCCCAAACTTGGACATTCTTTTCTGGGAGATTCTTCTCTCTGAAATTGAGGTCTCTCAGAAACCATCCCAACTTGTAACCTCTCCAAACCCACATGTGTTCATAAAACTCTTGAGCTTGTTCTAACAGGATAATGTATTTTGCCTGCACAAATCCCATTTAGGGTGATAATGCCAGGATTATCCTTGGACTCAGATCAAATTTCCTGGCAGTGGAAATGTACAGTACCTTCTGAAGCAAAAGCAAAGCTAGTAATTGGTTAGAAGAATGGGTGTGCCCATCTCAGAATGATCATCTTCTGTTTAATAAAATGTAGTTGATTTTAATAATATAAATTATTATGAAGAGTAATATTCTATTAAAATGTATTCCTGTTAAGATGGTGGCATAGCTATCTGTCCTAGAAGAAAAAACTAAAACTTACTTCACCTATATTAATTTTGCTTAGATACAGATTTATCTTCCTGCAGTTTTTCTAAGCATCATGTCACCATTTTGTAAAATTTGCAAACCTGTCAGGTATTGCCCATCTCTTCTTTCTAGGGGAGTTTGCAGTAGTGTGGAAGGTATCTTAGAACCTCTGGCTACATTCTAATCCAAAGTTTCTTAAGAAAATACAAAGGTTTAACGGTGATTTAAGGTGTTTCATTAATTTGTTTTCACTTCTTGTCCTGAAAATTTGAAATGTGTTTAAACATCTTGGGTAGCGTTGAAAGTTACCCTGGAAAAAAAATAGTTCAGTAACTATTTAATACTCTTATTACCTTGCTTTCAAAACGATGGTTTTATTTTGACATATGTCCATATTTTTAAAGGAAAATAAGGGTAATTCCATTTTAGTTATTCCCCCATTAAAGCTTTTCTTATTTAAATAAACCCTGTGGTAAATCTCAGTCCTCAGACTTACTGAAAGAATAATAACCTTTCAATGTATGTAGTATCCACTATACCCAATACATGTGACATTTAGCAGGAAGAGCAGATAACTTTTGATACTCAACTGGGCTACATCTGTGCTCACCAAAATCAGATGAATTCCCTGAAGGCCACTATAGCCCACAGCAGCTGACGTGTGCTAAATTTTCATGTTTCTCTCTTTAAGAAAAGCAGATCAGGTCAGTACAGCTTGTTCTGCTGGGTGTTTTCTGAGGATGAATGTGCAGTGTGATGTGTTTTGCAATTGAGCAGGAGTATAGATAGAAGTGTGGATAGTACCTTCCTTGTAACTGGATGGGTTTTTTGCCAGTCTCTGAGTGTATTATCTCCCAATGAAAGCCAACACTGCCACAAGAGTCGTTGGCAGTTTAGTTAAAGTACACTTCTTGCCGTGTCTGGTTGGCCAGAACTTCAGCTCGTGGTGCTTTCCTGTGAGCAACTACCAAACTGAAAATTCTTCAACAGATACAGACCATGTAGCCTCCTACCACAGGCCCTCGTGCTGAAAACCTTCATGCAGGGTGCTCACCTTTGCTTAGGCAAGCGTTCTGTTGGAATGAGTGGAATCACTCAGCTGAATAAAATTTAAATCCTTGTTTGTGATTCGGACACACATAATTGAGCACAGACCATGGCATGTGTTAAATGTGTATGCTCTTGAGGTACTCCTGCAAAAACTTTGTAAGGAAGCTGACTCCTGAGTTCCTAGTTGAATCTCTGCAGAGAGAGAGAACAAAATTACACCATCTCCCATCTGTTGGTGCTAATGATAGTTCATATTTTAGTGGTTACATTAATTTGTGATATGTTTTGTGAGCTGATTGAATTATATACTCTGAGTAAGAAAACCTTACACGTTGTCTAATGAGAACTGAGTTCATGACTGTGCTTGCATTTGATTATCTTTGGCATTTAGGAGAGAGTCATTGGTTTCCATGTCCTTGGCCCAAATGCCGGAGAAGTCACCCAAGGGTTTGCAGCTGCTATTAAATGTGGATTGACAAAAGAACAGCTGGACAGCACCATAGGAATTCATCCTGTCTGTGCAGAGGTTTGTATACCAAGTCACCTCATAGCTCAGCTTTCATAGTATTCTGGGGTAAGGTGTTGGAAATTTGAATAACAGAGCTCTATTAAAGAGGTCCAAATTTGTGGGAAAGTAGCGGGGAGGAAAGGACAGGAAATTACCTGGTTTTAATAGTTAGAATTCTAATACTTAGGCTTAGTCTGGGATATTTTATTTTTTTTTTTTTTAGTGTGTTCATTTGTGTAAAGTTTATGGTCTCCCTTAATCCACTTCTCTCTTTACTGGGAAGTGTAGAATTTTTCTCCCTCTCAAGATTATGAAAGCTTCAAATACTATTTCTGCTACAATGGCTGTCAAAGCTAGATTAGTGTACTCAGAATAGGCTTACAAACTGGTGCTGGGGAAGGGGACCAGATACATGACAATTTTTCGATCAAACTCTCTCCTCTTAAAGATCTTTCTTTATTCTGTAGGCCTTCAATTCATGAAACCACACAAATATTTCTTCTTCTGTTTATCTTGCTGTTCCTCTTTGATGGAGAGCTCAATTTTCTCTAGCAGGTGTGGGACAGCTCCTCTCAGATGTAAATCAGAGGTTGATTTTTGTAGCATTAGGACCAGTTTATATTAGCTGAGGATCCATGAAAGCTTGTTGATGACCTGTGTAAGTATTCATACAGAACCTCTGGTTGTGTTAGATACGAAGCATCACAAGGATGCACCAGGATGCTGCTCTGCAGAAGTGACATCCACCTCTCTTGTTTCCTATCTTCAAGGTGGTTTAGCAAAAGCTATGTGATAAGAACTCTATTAATGGAGTGAACTGCTAGCAATCTGAATCATCTTCAAAGCATCCACAATATAGATTCTGTTCTTTGTAGTACCATCTAATGGCATTCTTGGAGGCCCTTGAAGAGGGGTAGCAGGTCCTTATCTTACCAAGGGCCCTGTGGAGGGGGATCTCTGAGGGAGGCATGCAAACCTGTGAACTCAAGTGAGGTATTAGCATATGCAGTGTGAAGAGAGGATGAGAGTCATAATTTATTCTGGACATCTGAGCTGCTAAAATTGAAACTGAATAGAATGATGATTAGACATAATTCAGGGAGGTAATTTCAGATAATCATATTTGTTTGAGTGGAGGAGGAAGAAATTGGCTCAGGAGAAATACGCTATTTAAAAGCTCCAGGGAACAACGATCATTTTTAGTGACAGTCTTCAAAAGGGTTTTTTATGCTTTTACTTAATTTAATCTCTCGAGCAGTAAACAAAAATCAAAGTGCAAGATGGCACTCTTTGATTAGAAAAATGCTTGAAAACTGAAATTTGTGAGGAATGAGCATATTGGATGACTAGAGTGATGGATAATAGCACTGCTATTTTTGTTACATCCCTGTAAAAGTTAAGGGATATGAAGTCTTTTTTGAACAGGAAAGGGGCAGTGTTACAGGGTCAAATGCTGACATCTTCACTGGCACTAGTACTAATTAATTGCTAAGCCTGCTGTGAAACATGGTTTTATTCCACTTGAAGAAAACCTTAAGACTGAGGGTCCCATTCTCACTGCTTACAAATTAGAGCCAGATTTCTCTTCTCTTCTTGGAGCAGCATTTTATTCTGCAGAAAACATGAGCTCAGAATGGAATTTCTTGCAAGGTAAAGGCCAAGTAACTGCAAGCACAGAGCTGGTAGGACCTCAGCCCTACAGAGAATTACATCTCAGCCTCAACTGCACTGTGCTGCCTGAAATTCAGGGGGCTACAATCGAGCATCTGTGATGAAGAGAAATTGTCTTCTGAAAGCTGGGGTGATTCTTCCAGGTAGCTAATGATGGCTTTCCAGCCATTGGATCTAAGGTTTTGTCTTCACTTAAATAACGAACAAATTCTGCCAAAAAATGCATGTTTCCAACAATTATCAAGTGACTCCAGCTGGCTTACTAGGGAGCAGTGCGGTCCCCTCCCACACCTGGAGCTTGCAGTCTGGCCAGGAGGAAAGCAGATAAATTTTGTGCTTTTTAATCTTGGTCTTTTGAAGTGAAATAACAATAAATGAAGGCTCCCATATGTTGTCAGGCTGTGGATCAGAAATAAAGACTTCAAACCCCTCTGTCAAGACATGCACTATATTTTAAATAAGTTACTGTTCTTCTGCCATATATATTAGACATGCATTTGTCTTCCTGATTTGTGTGTAATGCTTTACGTGCTTATAGAAAGTGGAAGAGGTTTATCATTTATTGATGTTGTTCTCTGAAGAGCTGCTAGCAGCCTTAATGCAGCAAAGCTCCTACTTAGAGAAATATAGGTCTTTCTGATCCCCATTATCTTTAAATACTTCATTGTTATTTGCATAGCTGAAATGTGTATGTACTTTATTCTATGCTAGGTTTATTCTTCCTGAGAGATGGCTTTGATGATAACTAATTATTGCAACTTTGAAGCATTTAGATAGCAGTGGTTTTGATTTCCTTTTTTCCTTTTTATGTTATATTTATGCAAAACCATGCAATTATTTGCGTAGTAAAGTACCAGTACTAAAAAAGTTTTTGTAGAATTTTTCTTCCCAAATGTTAATATCTGTTAATTTTACAATAATTATTTTTGAATATGTTGTTTGCTTTAATGTGACTTGAAAGCAGTAAAGATTGGAATTTTTCAAACTAGTTCTACTCAGTGTTTTCGTAGCTATTGTCGAGAGGACACAGATCCCAGGCATAATACCTTCATCAGAAATCACTTCCACATTTCTGTAATGTTTAGAAAGGCACAAAGGCAAAATTCCCTCCAAAGGCCCAGGCCTTGAGTTAACTTCATTTTCCCAAACAAAGAAGTTTTCTTTGAGCCATAAAGACACTTATTCATTAGGTGTACTGGAGTTTATTATTGCTGAGCTTGTTCCCACTGTAAAAACTTAGGAGCATTAAGACAAGAGGTGATATAAAGCCATGTGACTTCCTTAATTCCTTCTTTTCCACTGTAAGAGGAAGAACATAAGCTAAATGAAGAGAACAAAAGTTATTTGTATGTGTGTGTGCTGTTTAATGGCAAGGATTTTAAATGTGTGATTTTCATTATTATTTTCATACTTTAAGAAATGGCTGCTGTTTTGAGCATCATGCCCAAGTTAATCTTCCAGGGAAAAAAAATTAATTTTAGCCATACTAAGAGTCTTCTCTTCTCTTTCTCTCAAGGTATTCACCAACCTGTCCGTGACTAAGCGTTCTGGTGGAAACATCGCTGTGAGTGGATGCTGAGGTTAAAGGCCCCCATTCTTGCTATTGCCAGAGACTGACTTTGGTCCCACTGTCTGACTCCTGCAATTCACAACAAAGGTTTTGGGAGAAGTCGCCTTTGGACACCTGCAGAAATGGGTAGAGCTTAACCTGGACATTCCATCGTCCTAAGGAGAAGAGCTCTGTGGGAGTTGGTCACTTGTAGTGATTGGCTGGCAATTAGCAATGCAATGGGAATCTTGACTGTCGAGTTGGTGGTTAGCAGGGCATTTGATGAATGCTTTCATGAAGTCATAGCCTGAAGCCTGCATTGTCTGGTGGGCAGTGATGGAAGAACTGCTAGCACAGCTGGACAACAATTGTTTTGGTTTGTCTTTATTCCTCTCTCCTTTATTTCCTGAACATTCCTTTCTAGTTCTTTCCAGAACAAAGAACTTCCTAACTCGGAAAAATCCCCACAAGTTCAGGTAATTGCATCAGATAAAATAGCTCCTGTGTTCTGGGTCATGATACAGCAAATGCAAGGTCTCCTCATGAGCATGCACTTCACCAGCTCACATGCCTGTGGAGGGGAAGTTCTACTTGTTTCATCATGAGGAAGAAAATAGCCTTGGAAAAAAGTTTAGTACCACCTAAAATAACGTATTTCTTGCCTTCCAAACTGACTCTGTTGTGACTTTTTATTTAGAGAGCCTTATTTGTGAAAACATTCTTCTCAGTGAGAAAGGAAAATAATTTATTAAGGCCTTTTGATACAGAAAGTTGTGTTTTTTCCCTAAAGTAACAATCCTGCATTTAACACAGATGTGATGATCTTAGGTGTTCTTGAAGCTTATGTGATTATAATGAATTCAATTTGGAGCTGACAGAAATGTTGAAGGAATTATACTTCCAAGACCTCTCTGGAACTTCATTAAATTTGAGTAAATTTCTTTCTTTTCAGAGCTGTCATAAGCTGCAATATTTCAGGTCTAAACTGGCCGCTTTGAACACAAAAGTATTTAGATTTCCCTGAGATTAGTGAGCCCATAGAATCAAACAACACCCTTCCCATCCCCAAACCAACCAAAAAACAAACCCTCCAGCCAAACTCCAAAAACCAGTAGTGAAAAATCTGTTATGTAGATAGGGCCTAAAAGTTGTATTTAGTTCCATGCGTGCTATGTTTTATATTTAATTAAGAAAAAAATACTTTAAAAACAGAGGTTTCCATGGAAAATACCAGATTCTTGAATATCTCTCCTGTGTTGGATAAGCTGCATACACACTTGTCAGGAAATGGCAAAAATGCCTCTTTGTAATGGAAATTAATGTGCTTTTTGATCTGTTTTTTCATTTTCCTCTCTTTTAGCTGAAAGGTTCAGATTGCTTTTATTAAATGGTTCTTGGGGGTTCAGTAGTGCGGTGTGAACAGGGGGTGAATTCCCCAGCCCTGTGGGCAGAATGCCTTATGCCTAAATTCCTACCTGGTAACAGATTCTTGTATTTCTACTGGGATTTCTAAAATAGTGTTGTAAGTTATTTTTATAAACCCATACATAACGGAAGGATTTTTAAACGTGTTTTGTATGGTGTCTAGAACGGTCTGTGATGGTATTTTTCTGGCCAGTTAAATAAATAAATCGATTTGCACAAGCAGATGTTCCTTTTGATGCCTCTTCCAAGCAGACACCAGGTGACAGCAAGGCGACTGTTTTTTCAAGGGCCAGAAGAGGGCACCATGATAAACCCAGCTTGATTTGCCTTTGTCTCTTGGATTTTGAAGGTAGATATTTCTCTGAAAAACGGGGTTTGAGGCTGTTTCATGTGCATTTGTTTTGCATGTTAAACATTTGAGAAGGACATACGTAAAAATAAAAGATAATTAGGAAACAAATCTTTCACTATTTGCACCAGCTGCCATCCATGTAACTTGTGAAAACCCAGGAGTGCAGGTTCCTGAGCTGTTGGGCAGTGTAGCTGCTCATATTTAAGCACATGGATAGCAGCTTTTTCAAGCAGGTGTGTCAGAAAGTGAGGTCCTGGAGATCAGGACCCTTTATTTCCTGGAGGGGATAAAGACATGTATGAACTTGGCTTTGCAAAGCTAGACCTACATGTATCTATTCTTATGGGTCATGTCATCATTAAGGATGCATGTTTCTACACTGGGTGCTTTCAATTCAGTAGGTGTTGGGTGTAATTACTTCTATTTTTACTTTAAATTTTAAATTGTGAGACTTTTTCTGGTAGGGCTGTTTCTATTAATTCTCCATAAGGAAGACATTTTCAGGTGTGTATTTATGTCATCTGAGCATG
Organism: Ifrita kowaldi; assembly: GCA_013398055.1. NCBI lineage: Eukaryota > Metazoa > Chordata > Aves > Passeriformes > Cinclosomatidae > Ifrita > Ifrita kowaldi. The sequence goes on from VZRS01002966.1 coordinate 36,602, forward strand.
ATGATAGAGGTACATATTATATTATCACATAAGGATTTATTAAATGCCAAAGCTAAGTATTCAATGTTTTTATCAAATTAAGCATACTTAGGGTAATGCATGCTTTGGAAGCACATACTAGAAAATTAATAAGCTAATCAGTATTTATGTTCTGCTCATATTTATTTGTTATTAACATTTTTGGATGCTCTTACATGAGTGTTAGAATCATCGTAGGACACTACAGATACAAATGTTGACAGAAAATTTCACAGACTTGAACAGGGAATTTAATAGAGTTTCAGTGACATCAGCTAGATTTTTTTTTGGTTTTTTGTCTTTTTTTCCTTTTTTTTTTTAAGCTCCCCTGACCCAGGTTTCATTCCCCTTTTACCTCTCTCCCCTTGCTGTGAGTTGTCTGAGCAATCCTAACTTTCCTCTAAGTCTTGTATTCCAACTTTTATCCCGCCTTCCCTCCTCCAAGCCCTGCTGCCTGCCCAGAGCCCCAGTGCAGGAGGCTCCTTTGTTGTAGAGCCATAGGATGGGCAGGAACCGTGTTGGACAAGGTGGATTTCCTGGAGATGTCGTGGGTGCTGGAGGTTTCATGATAGGGTGGGTGTCTTGCTGTGCCGTGTGGGATGACCTTGCACTCATAAAGCCTGTGACTGATCCTCTCTCTGGCTGTGCCAGAAGGAGCCAGATGGCTGAGTCTTTTACACAAGACTTGATAGACGCCTTTCAGGTCAAAACAGGGTATAAGTGTTTGTGGTAAATGTCAGCCCTGCAGAGAGAGAGGCCTTTTCTCTTTGATGACCGGCTTTTCTGATTGCTCAGTTGTCCTCAGCGTGGGATGGTGTGAGACTGTTCTTGCCAAGGCCTGTTTGGCATCCAGAGAGAAATTAAGCCTGAAAAAACCACAAAAACCTAGAAAGAAGGCACCAGGGGATCTGCCACACCACTGGCCTTACTTCTGCATGCACAAAACAGCAAAATGCTCCTGAAATATTTCCATCCTGGAGGCACCATTTGCTCCACTGGGGTGTTTTGGTTTGAGGGCTGCTGGTGGGGAGGTGGGAGTAGAGCAAGGGCTTTGGCATCCATCAGGGAGGTTGGGAAGGGTTCTCAGTGTAGAAAGGCAAAGGCACAGTGCAGGTCACATGCTGCCATGGGTACTGGAGGGCTTGGGCGTGTATGGATGAGAGTGCTCCCAAGAATCCATGGGCCTCCGCGGTGAGGGGCTGCCCTTCAGCCGGGCCCATCCTGCAGGGTTTGTGGGATTCAGAGCCTGCAGATCTGTATATGTTTGTTTTCCTTTTATTTGCCAAACGCTCCTGACCCATGTTCTGTTGTGCAGAATTTGACTTTACACATATGATTTCTTTTTCATTCAATTGTCCTTCTGTCTCTTTTCTAGAAGCTAGAAATCTTCCTAGTTACAGACTTGTTTGAGGGAGTTCTCCCACAGCATTTTTGCATTTTAAAATCATGAAATAAGCTGAGACAAAGTGGGGTGTATATCAGGACAGAGAGGGAAGGCTTTCCTTTCCCCTAGCAAACCTACGTGACTGACCTTGCTCAGCACCACCTGACCTGCCCCATCACGTTGGCTGACCATCAGGTGCCAGCAAGGGATGCTTTTCTGTCAGGGAGGCCATGCTGTGGCCAGACGACTTGAGTGAGCCCATTCCCTGCTGTAGCTAGCCATCATGAGCTCAAAGAAATATCCATCCCCTTCCCTAGAAGCTGATGTAGGTACATAGTGACAAATCTGCAGCTAAACCTCAGATCCTTCTTTCCTCTGTATATACTTGTCTCATCAAGCAATTCTTTCCTTGAAAACAGGTTTTACCCTAGGTTAGGCACCGAGTAAATTGAGCTCTGCCTTTTTGCTTGCTTTCAAAAATAAATGGTAACACATTTAGCCTGAAGATCTGCTTTCCCTTTTAATGTCAGTGTAAATTGACCACCCACGATGAGAAGTGTGCTTATGCTATGCAGTGTGATGTGAGGAAGGCAAAAGTGGTGACTTGCTTTTGGGGTTTGACCCAGAGTAGCTTTTCCCACTCTGGAGCTTCTGCACCATTACGTGTGTCTATATCTGTATACAAATATGTATACATGGATTGTGGGATGGGGCAACTCAAGGTCTCTGCAGACAAATTTTCCCTTGGGTGACACTTTGGGGTTGCTACATTATGGAAGGAAGGAAGATGCAGAGAGATAAGCTGCATGACATGAGGTGCCTGGTGGACCAAACACCACCAGCGTGTCTGAAAATAAAAGCTCATGATTTATTTTAACTTCCTCTGGGGTATGGGGGTCCACGATGGAGCTGTGTGTGGCAGAGGGCACGGCAGGTCAGCACCATGGTGGCAGTGCAAGGGGGGATGCAGAAAGGCCACACCACTCTTATTTATGTTTTTCTTGGCTCTGCAAGCACCATTTCTTCCTTAGCTCTACAGCTGCTAAAAATAACCATGCTAAATTAATGGCTTACACTCACATTGAACTGTTAAACTTGCATTGGTCACTCCAATATGTCATGCCAAAAGTGGTGCTTATTGTGCATTTAAAGCTTGCATCCTCCAGGTTTCTCTTTGGTAGTTGGACAGGTAATCCTGGTTGTGGAGACATTTGCTTTTTCTTGGAGCGGTGATTTCTTGGAGCAGGATCAGCTACAGCTCAGGAAATGTAGAAAGGTGCCCATGTCCGAGGCCAGTAGCTCCCTGAGGATTTCTGGGTTATTTCTGGAGGACATTTGATGGTCAGAACCTGTCCCAGGGCTGGGACAGGTGAAGGCAGCATGTCAGGGCTATTCCTGCAGATCACCTCCCCTCATGAGCACTCTGAGCAGCTCATACTGCAGGGCCAGAAGAGGAAGCGAAGCAGTGATGCTGCTAACCCCTTTACATGTGTTGTTTTAATGAGTCTGACAGATGGGTATCAGCTTATGTTTATTTCTCTGCTATCTGAGGTGAAACGTTAAAACAATGGAAAATGTATGGGAGCCACGGCTCAGTGCTCAGACAGCTCTTGGGCTCTTTTTGATGCTTGGGGCCAATTAAAGCACAGTTGTTAGGCTGGGACACTCGATGGGAAGTATGTCAGGGTGTGTGCACGTGTGCCTTTCAATTTAGGAAGATAAAAAATGAGAAATGTGTCTCAAAGCAAGCATTAGACTCCTGACTAGGCTGGGGATGTGTACATGAACTATCAGCTGTGTACTCTGTGAAGTACCTTTGAAGGTAAAGTCGTGGTGGAAATCAAAGCAGCCTGAAAATAAAACCAGTGGGGAAGTTGCCATAAAGCACCTTAAAGTAGTGCCTCTGTTTTAGACATGCTGCCTCCTACAAATTAGGCAGAAAAAAAACAATGCGCTCAGGAAATGTGAGGTGCTACTGATTTTTTTAGAACGAGAGTCATGGTACCAACACCTATTTAAATGTTGCAGAGCTTTAACACTCTGAGTTGATACATATTTACTTCTGCATTAATCTGCTTGTCTTTCTTCTCCCTTTGTTTCTTTACCACTTTTTTGTTGTTTTAGACTTGTCTTGTGAAGTTCTCCTAGCACATGTTTTAAGAAGTCCTAAAATCATAAAACTTGTGGGAAAGGCAAACAAGGAGCAAGGATTCACCATTTCTCACCATACAAGAGCTATGGCTGAAGCAGTCAAGGAAGGCTGGGGTTTCCTGCATTACACATAACTAAGTGCAAGTCACTGTCTTGGAATGTCATAATCTAAAAATACACCTATGTTGAAAAAGAGATTAATTGTATGCATAAACAGTGGGGGTTCGTAAAATCTGACTAGTTTATGGTGCAGGATGCCCTTACACCCCCAAGTGCTGGAAGCTTGGGCAGCAATCCTACAGGAAACATCTCTATATATGCAATATGGGTTTTCTTATATAACCTTTAACTAATCATTTTTTAGTGAAGTGGTTAGACCTGCAGTTTACATGAAGGTGTTTTGTCTCCATTTTGGAGTGGTTCCAGTACTGTGCAGGTGTTGCAAGGTGCTTGCATACTGCTGTTTGAAGAGCATTCAGTTCTCCTCCAGTGGTGCCATGAGCTGAACCAATGTCTCTGGTATGTAAAAATGACATTATGCTGTCTAAGATCTCTCAGCCGAGAGAGTTGTAACACTGCTCCTCTATGTGAATTCTCTCGTGTGCAGCTGCTGTGGAGTCCCCCATGTGTCTGCCTTGGTTGATGACACCAAACCCTGTGGACACAGGAGGATTGTAATAATTGTTTCTGGAGGGTGATTTGTACTGGAGACTGCAAGCTCAGTTACCTTCTGAGCTCACTGCCTACGTAGTTCTGTGGAGAAAGGAGCTCTCCCCAGCTGGCCCTGCATTCATCTGTTTTTCATTCTGGTGGGTTTTCTTTTCAGACCTTCTCCCGTTCTTTTCTGAAAGAGGATAAACCCACCAAAACAAATAAAAGCATGAAATTGGTTAAGAAACAAAACATAGAAATCATTAACGAGAAGCTGTGTTCTGCCCTCTTTTCCTCTCCCCTGGGATAATTGTCTGAGGTCTGAAATGGCTCACCAAGCAGCCAGATGAGCAGTAGAGGAAGTGATAGAGTGGGAGGACAGGAGAGAAGGGTCAGCCCTTTTGGTGACAGAACTCATCTAACATATCATCTCAGCCCATCTCATCTCCAGCAAGGCCAAAATTCACTGCCTAATGCCTGTGGAGTGGAATTTTCTTCTTAAACTTTACTGGTGAATTTCCAGTAGATGCCCAGGTAATTTTAGTTTTAAGGAAGATTTACTGTCTTTCAGTTCATAGTGGTTTGCAAGAAAGCTATTTGACTGGCACACTATCACTCTTTGCAGCTCCAGGACAGTGTGGGTGAGCCCTGTAGAGCCAGAATCACTGACCACAGCACAGTGGCTCAGTAGTTGGTTTGTTTGAAAACTCTTCCACACAAGTTTCTTGTCTCCACAAGGTATGGATCTCTAAATCAGCACTGCTCTAAAATCAAAACCAAACAGGAAATCTTTGCTGCTTGCAATTAAGGCCCTATCTGTAATCAGCACATCTATTGTAGAGCAGAGGCTCTCATTCTTGAGTGTTGGCTTCCTACCACTCAAGTTTTCTCTCTGACTTGGAGTGAAGGAGGTAATGGCCCTGTCCCACAGCTTCAGAGAGATTGTGGTGGTGTTCACAGGTGGGGCTGGCCATCTCTGTTCTGGAGCACCAGCCTGCAGGGCAGGCAACCACAACAGCAGCTCAGTCACTGTAGAAATTCCGGGGACATTGCAGGTTTGTGGATAGTTGTCGGAAATTTCAACAGCTTGTTTACGTGTGACTTCTTCTCATATTCACAGTCGAGCCTAAAATTCCACAGATGCAGACTTCTGGTAGCATTTCACCCTTTCCTTGCAGTGGGAGGAAGTGAAGAGATTTGTGGATTAGTGCTCAGGGGAATAGAGACAGAGTGAGATGTATCTTGCCCTTGAAGATCTTTGTTGTTACATTTAAAATAAAATTTTATCTGAATTTTACATGATGTGGGAGTTTGGCACAGAGAACCAGCTTTATCCACCTGATCCATGCTCATTCCTAATCACCAAACATGATAGCAAAAACTCAGTGTCATTTAGTAGAATGTCATACCAAGAGTCTGAAATTTTCTACTGCAAAGCTGCTTTTTTCTCCGATGGCACCAGTGGTATAAAACTTACGCAGCTGGGAGAGGATTTCTCTCACACTGAGGTGAGTCAGAAATTGAATCCATTTAGATGCCATCCATGATGCACATTTTTGTATAACTTTTGTTACAATTCCAGTGTCAGCCAAGACCCAAGCTGGCTTGGCATATAACAGTACCAGTAGAAGTCCAAATTTCTGGACATTTTGAAAACTGCAGATGCAAGTGCCTAGGACATGTGAGGTGTTTTCCTGTCTGGAGATACTGGTATTTTTCCATAGGTTATAGCAGAAGCCATCACTACAACTTAAGATAAAAAACTACCTTTTTAATGGCTAAAACCATGGAGAGACAAATCCCACTCTAGGGAATGTGGAGCCTTGACAGAACTGACTGCTCTGGACTGTGATATAACGATACATATTTCTGTGGAGGAGGGTTGCTGTGCTTTGAGTGGAGATGAGCCATCTCCACAGATAAGTTACTTAATCCTATTAATATAAATTGAGAATTTTTGTTGTGATGGCACCAATCTTATTCCAGCTGGCATTAAAATCTGTCACTCTGGTGGGCAGACAAGTCAAGTTAGGAATAGATACAGGAATTGATTTACCTCTCATGTAAGGCAAAACTATGTGTCACAACAGAGCATCATGCAGAAATACTCCCTCTAAATACTCCCTCTTCTCAGCCTGGGCAGCGTGCTCAGCCAGTGTGGCTATTCCCAAGCCTCCCAAGCCACCCAAGCCTCAGGCTCTCAAAGCCAGCTCCAGTATCTCCACTTGGTGCTCCCCTGTGCTGGGTTCTTTCAGAGCACAGGCAGGTTGGAAGAAGAAGGCTGCAGTGTGCTGCAAGCAGGAAAACCATATCCTCAGTCAGGCAAATCAACACAGTGATTTCACTCTAGCTGCATCAGATAAAGGATCTGACCCCTGCCCAGTCCTGCCCTACTGTGGGTACTCAAGGCTGTCACTATACTGATTTTTTCCAGATTTTCTTTCAAAGCTTGTCCTTGTAGGAATTTCAGTCTGTTGTTGCTAGTAAGAAACAATCTTTTTTTAATGGACTGTAAAGACATAAAGCAGCCTAAGCTCATATGACTTGTTAATTAAAGTCATAGTCAACAAGCGTAAAATTGTACACAGCCACCCAAAAAGGGTGAGTGTGCCAGTCTGTACAATTCAACTTGCATTTTAAATCACATCTATTAATAGCCAACTTGTTTACAGAAAACAGACCATAGAGCAGTTTAAAACTTTAATAAAAATTTACAGAAACCTTTTTTTTACTTTTCCTTACTTTTCTCTTAACAAGTTACTCTAGCAGCACATCAAAGCTGACATTACTAGCTTGCCTGAAAACTGCTGAAAACCACCCATAGTACCTGACTTTATATTTTTTTTTTATTGGTGTGTTTCCTGGAAGAAATCACCAGTTTAGTACAAGTCCAGAGCATTGCTGGCTATGAAGCTTGGCATACAGAGAAAGTGTTCTGGGGTAAATAGACATTGGCTAATGAAGACAGTGCCCCACAGACAGCATCCTCCTCTTCTTCCGGCTACAACATGGAATTGGAGACTCGTTGGCTTTTGCACGTGGAATTAGAGCTTGGTTGCAAAATAATTCTGTTTGAGTGTTAACTTTGCAGAATGAAATCTTGTTTTATGGAGGATATATTTGTATCTGTTATAAACAATGTTGCTTTTTGAAAAGACAAAAAATAGCATTACTACTCCGAAGTGGAAACTGACATTATTATTCACGGTGGAAAATGTCACTGCTGCGCTGATAGCTGTTGACAGGTACTTGTCGTGGCTGTTTGCTGTGATGTGCTAATTATTCTGAAGTTCAATCAGATGGCATTTTGTGTTTTCATTTCAACTGTAAAAACATGGTATTTGTGACATGTTGACAAGAGTGTGTTTAATTGCTCCGTGGATATCTTCCAAGCTCATGTGTTTCCTGCTTACTTTGTGAAGAAAGGTGAGTAATTAGCTCTCAGGCTACAGGGTAGGTTGCTCATTATAGTATTTTCATTTCCTCTGCAGCGATAAATCCAGAATGGTGACAAATGTGAAAACCCATCTGTGATGCTGAATGCTACCTCGACTGGATTGCAAAGGTGGAGAGTTCTGGTTGATTTTGCAAATCAAGATCATGAGCCACCCATGGTAAGAGCTTTTCTTTCTCACCTTCTCTCTGCCTCACTTCCCTTCACAGGTCTAGAACCTAAAGAAAATGATCCAAATGAATCAGACATTAAAACTGTCACCATATATCTTGGGGACAGTCTTTGGCATTCGTACTGCTGCAGATTATATCTGTTGTCTTTCTTGCTTATTTCCTTGGGACTGTGTTCATTTGTGTCATTGGTGTCAGGGTCATGGTGCTCAATGAGGAAACAAGCCAAACATTGCAATTGCTCCAGTCCAACTCAAAGGAAACGAATTGGGCAGAGGTAACTGGAAATAGAGTTGGATTGTCTCTAAGTCCAACATTGCTTTTCCCAGAATTCAAGGGGGTCTGGGTCTAAATACCAGAGACTGTTCAGGTGCAAAATGTACATCCATGTTTAAACACTGAATTTTGTCCCTTGTGATCAGGGACAGGTGATCAGGACAGATATTTTCTCCATAGAGATCCTAGTCTGCAGCTGTGCAGGCCTGGATTCAGTGACTCTGGAACTGCCCCCTGGTCCTGTCCCTTATGGGCCTGCCCATGGTAAGGAGGCAATTTCAGAAAACTGAAATCAATGTGGAAGTTATTTACAATTTTCAGCGATGCTCAAAGTTGCCATGGCGGATCCTAGCAAGGAGAGCTCTGAATAAACCTCCTAACCAGGATGAGATTTAGGAGATAAAAGCATGAAATTACTTACCCTTCTTCCCTTGCAAGGATGATCTTCAGCTGCTCCTCATATCAGGAAGAAGGTGATGGTCTTTAGGTGCACATATGCATTAGGTTGGCTTTCATCAGAATGTATTACATACAATTGTGCAGAGATTATAATAGTAATATTTGGTTTTGTTGTTTTGTTTCAGGTTTTTCTTTTTTCCAAATACGTTATATGGATTGTTTTAAAGACAGACACACAAATACCTTTCATCAGTTAGAAAAGAATGTCAATTAAGTTAATTGTTTGTTTGCTGCTTGGTTAGCTGAGTCCCTAACCAGACCTAGGAGTATTCAGGCTCATAGACACATGAGAGCAGCCTCAAAAGCTACTCCTGTGCAGCCTGGCTTGCTTTTGTCCTTTCAGAACCTGTAGATTGGAAGCGTCGTTGCCCCTTGCGAAGTGATTCAAAGTACTTGTTGATAACCTACATGACAGGGAGAAATGATGAGCAGGTGGTAAATATCATTCTTGTGGCCTTTCCTACTTGATATGGAAGAACCAAGCACGTGGTTGTAACTCATAGAACTTTCTTCTGCTCTTCTTCCCTGCACTGCCATCCCCTCTTGTCTTGGCTTGCTGCTCTCTGTGATCCACCTGCCTGTCCCTCTTGTGCTCCATCAGAAGCAGTTTAAAAATATCTATTTGAAAGGGAGATTGGTTAGTTATGGCTGTGTGAAGGTGGATGCCAGAGCATGCCTTGTGTTTCTTGTGTGGTGTTCGGTGATGAAGCATTAACAATTTTAGGGTAATTTTAATGCTGAAGTACAGTTCTGCCTCAATAATTCTTGCTATATTTAGAATTCAGAATAGCCAAAGTGTTTGAAGAATCAGTCAGTCAAGCTGTTCTCTTCTCCCTCTTCCCCTCTAACCTTATAATTCCGTGCCTTTCCTTAGCTAAACCTCTTATGCTCCAAGCAAGCTGGGAAGCAAAGCAGGGACTCATCTGAAAGGGACAAACTTTGGGCCTAAACTTCAGTATGCCTTCCCTGTAACTTGAGCTGGGGGAGGAAATGATCTGCTATTCAAGTTACAAGCTTATGCAACAGCACAATAAGCTTGCCAGGATCCACCAGCGAAGAATGTGAGGCCATGTTTCAATATTTATAGCCTATATAAAAGTACAGAGGAAATTATTTAATTAAAAAGACAGAAAAGGAGAAGCAGGACATATTTCTCCTGCTCCTTTCTTTGCTGGTGCAAGGACCAGCCACTGTGGTGTGAGAGAGATCCTCATCTAAGCCTTCTGCTTTTCTTTTGAAACGACCATAAAGTTATTCTGCTTTTCTGCCTCCTAATGCTATTTCTTTAAAAATTTATTTTCTCCTCACAAGGCTACGTCAAATGGGTTTGATATGTAGGCTTTTACTCTGGTACTTGAGGGAAAATGCATTCATTTGTTTTCCTACACTGATGTATTGGCAGTGATCACATTATAGATACACAAGCTATTCCCTGCTTCCCCCTGCATTGTGACAATTTTTGAGTATAATAGCTAGTGAAATGAGTATGTTGCAGTAGTATTAAGAAACATGAAAATAATTACCATTGTAATTGCCACAACTCTCATGTGGCATGTGCAGTTTAATGTTTTTGTCCTGTTTGAAACTCTTTTACAGACTTAGTTCCCTGTATTGTGCATTTGCCTGTACTTATTAGGCAAACAAGACAGTAACTCTTGCTGTCTGTACACAAGAATGACATTTTCCCTTCTCTCCAGGTTGATGGAAGGGAGCCAGTTCAGGAGCTGTGGACTTTTGCATATCTCTATTTTACATTCGTTTTTATACCTATAAACTTGTAGATGTCCGGTGTTGTTCTTCTGAGCAGCACTGCATGAAAACAGACAGGCAAAAGTGCCTAAGTTTCCATGCATACACACACCGAGCCAGAAGAGGCAAACAAGCTTGGGATTAATCAAATTTTATCTTGCATGTGCTGCAGGAGAAGAAAATATTACTGCTATGTCAGAGCACTCAGGGGGAGCTGCCACACTCTGGAGATGGTGGGACAACAGAAACAGATAAATTGAAGTTTGTGTAGCTACAGCTTGTGCTATACCTGTTCTGCATATGAATGGAAAGCTTGAGTCCCTGCACTAATCATTTTGGCACCCTTCCTGCATTTGAATATTACTTTGTCAAGCCTTTCAGCTTTCTAAAATATAGTGACTGCTGTTCTCCAAATGGCTAAGGAATACAGGGGAGAAATGCCTCCCACAAGCCCTTTTTGTGTTGGTATTTTGAAGCTGTACGTGCACAAGCACTGATTAACATTTGCTCTTTCAGGAGTGGACTGACTGGTTATGGTCATTCTCCTGTCCTGGCTGAAGTGTTTGAGGAGAAGTCAGTGAATGAGAAGTCAGTCTGGCTTTTCTGGTTATGACCTGACCTGGCCACCTTCATGTTATGAGGATTCAGCGGTCCAGTGATGCAGCAGATGCTCCTCCACATCTCCTATGAATGACTCACATCAACCATCCAGGATGCGAGCTGGCTCTTTCAAAAAACTGAAGGCACAGACATTGCCAATATTCTAAATTGATCGTGGGTTTTATTGAAAGGGAAATAACCTTTAGTCTTTGGCCGATATACAGTTCAGTGGAGATACTTCTGATGTTCCAAATCTGGCATATTAGCATTATATTCTGCCCCATAATTGGTTGTTCTGTAGCAACTCAGGGTAGTTACAAATGTATCCTCATAAGATTTACAGTGTTTCCCTACAGAGGGTTAGGAGACCTCGCATATTTGGCTGTAATATTTTCCTTCCTTGTAAATATTTAACTTGTTTGCTTAATGGATGCATCAGCTTACTTTTATCTATATTCTGTTAAGTCAGGCTTAACGAAAAAGGTCCTCATTGACTTAGATCTAGAAAACAACATTTACTATGCAAAGTAATTCGAAGTCCATCCTTGCTTTATCAAGGAACATGTTCAAACTGCTTAAGGGGTCTGGAAGATAATCCAGCTGTATCACACCATGCAAATATTGAAGCAGAAAGGTAAACTCAATAGTGTGTGTGGTTTGTAGCCAGCTATACAATTGAGAGTTCGCGTCTGGATCCTTCTAAGTCCTTGCAATACAGCAACCCCAGAAATGCTTTCTTCAAAAAGCAAAACCCAATCATAGGTGCAATTGAGACTGTGGAATAACGGGAGATGCCTAGAAAATGTTATTGAGACCCAGAGTTCTCAGCTGTGAAATGCAAGCATGGTTAGGAGTTGGGTGAAAGAAATGGAGTTGAGCATAAACCTAAACATGGGCTTTGTCTGAGGGTCATCCAGCTGTTGTCAGTGAACCAACACCAGACAAGTTTTTAAAGTATCTGGATTGCATTTAATTAGGAGCTGGTTGTTGCAATTGTAACTTTTTCCAGTCCCATTTTTCAATAAAAATCTCAGAGGCACTTATACTGGAAAGGCAATGTAACATGTTGGTTAGTGATATGAGGCCTGATTTTAAAATTTTAATTTATTTTTTCAAATTCCATAATTTCTTTAGTCAAAAATGAAACAAAGATGTGATTATTAGGACACAAGGTCCTTTGCATAGATGTAATTTATTTCTCTATGTACAATAAATAGCAGGCATGTGAGGATGAGCCAGCCAAAACTCAATCAAGGGATAGAGTTACAAAGAAATTGTGGGTTTGGCTTAGATTTCTGATAAGGTTCAAACCAAGTGGTAATGGTTCTATCAATCAGGTTAAAGTATGGGTTATTGTTAATGAAGGTAGCTGGGATCCTTTCAGCCACACCAGTACCTGATGTACCAGGTCAGAATTACTGATACAAAAACAGGCGCTTCAGATGAGGATTCATCTCCCCTTGCTTCAGGCATCTAAAAATGTGCTTCTAATCAAAGTTAGCCATCAAGATCCCTTCTGCAGTTGTTGTAGAGAGAGAAAGGGTGAGAGAGACACCTACAAAGGACCATTCTTCCCACTTTTCTTAGATGTCTTAAAAGGGACTGGTGGGTGAGGTGACTTCCTTCATTGTGCTGATGCAGCTATAGGCAGCTTCTCAGAATCTCAGCCAAATATAGGCTAAATTTGATAGAATTCAGCTCAACTGTAGCATTAAGCAATCTTTGGACTGTCTGTCTCAGGCATGAACAATGTCCCAGGCTCTTGAGGCAGGATGACACTTGTGCTGATCTTGTACAAAGTCACTGTTGCTTGGTGTTAGGCTTTGAGTGCCTCAAGCATCTCTTCAGAGGGAGCTGGCCCCATCAGTGAGGGTCAGTGGCACATCCACATCTGCATATCTAACCTTATTCAGGATGATCAGCAGTGACAGTGAGGAAGGTCACGTACCTGTTCCCTGGTGTAGGAGCTGGGGAGCTAGCTTGTGTCTTCTGCTTTCTCTTGGGGCTTTTTTATTTTATTCTCTTCTTCCCACCCTGCACACTTGACTGATGTTGAATACAGTCCATCCCTAGGGGAATGTAACTTTCATTTTTAGTAGGGAAATGGTCTTGCAGTCATAAAAAATTGATGGCTGTCTGAAGCAGCAGTTTATCTTGCTTGAGAACTGCATCATTAACCTACAGCACAACGTACACATTATGGACACATTTATAAATGGGAGAGAGTGTAGAATTCAGTTTCTAATTTCCTTCTTGTGGAGGCTCATAAAACTCACAGGGAAAACACTGCCTTTGACACGTTGCCATGGCAGACCTCTCCACTTCTGTAGTTCCTTCCAGAAGGATTGTTCTCTGGGGCCATGTCAGTGGAGTAGAACAGAAGAGAAACTTTTCTGCTGTTCCTTTTTTCAGGTGGGTGACTTTGGCATCTCTGTAGTGATGCCAGACATGGTGAGAAATGTACCTATCAGCATGTCCAGCAGCCCAAAGCTGGGTGCAAGCAACCTGTAAGGCTCAGTGATGTGAATAGCTGGCAACTGAGGCATGAAACGCCCAGCCTGTCAAGCTTTGGTCACCAGATGTCGAGTGGACCTGGACACCCAGGAAAATATTGTTTCTCCTCCTCAGAAGTTTCTGAGATGCTAATCAACATTCCAGTTGAATCTCCTGCCTGACCCTCTCAACCCTCACAGAAGGCGTTTGCGAACTCCACCATCTCAGTCAAATAACTGTGAGTTACACCCATGATGTGACCTGAAACAGGAGGTGTGTCCTGAGCCTCATGTGAGCTCACATCACTAAGAATGGGAATAGAAGGTGGGGGATATCCAACACAATGTTGGGTTCTCCCTGCATCACATTTACTGTAAGCAGTGGTTTAATTTCTTCACCCACAGCAGTAAGCCCACACATTTATGTCCAGAAGGACCAGATGCTCTGTCCAGCTCAGGAAGACCTGCTCCATGTGGATTTCCTAGCTCAACACGGATCTGTTTCCTCATGATTGTCTTTGTCCTCCCTGTCTTGATTTTTCACTTCTTCATCAGTGAAGAAAGAGCAGCAGTTTTTCCTCCATTCACCTTTTTGTTCAGATTAAACAGATTTTATCATTTATACCTTATGTAAACTTTATGTTAAGCTGATTAAAAATAAGTGAACTTAGACCCATTTGCTGTAGTCAATGACTGAGGCCTGCTTTCTGTAACGAATTGGTAAACTTCTCTGTCAGGCATTTTGAGTTTGGGCTTTTGATGAGCAACAGATAAACAAGATTTTTCTGTATATTTCAAGTGAATTACATCAGCTTTTAGAAAAAATCACCATTTCACACATCCAAGTTCTCAGGTATGTTCAGTCCATTTCAGTAATCCAATGGCCAAGACATGGCTAAATTTGTCTAGCTGTGAATTCTTTCTGAGATGACCCTATATCTTTGAAATGGACTAGAAGGTCATAGCTAGAAACCTTATTCTTGGTTACTCCAAAATTCAGTGAAGTTAGGGTTGCTCAAGAGGAATCTTGCAACTATGAGATAAAAATGGAAAATATTCCAGTCTGTGTAAAAAAGGGGTTTTATTACAGCTAGGTACCTTAAGCAATATAATTCATCTTATTCTGCCTGTTTTTCAGAGACAGTGACATTGGCTGGAACTGTAAAGAGTGAAAAGCAGTAGCTGAAAGCTTACTGTCAACAAACATCTTGTTGATCTGTGTGCATGCATCATTTACATATAACCTCAGAGGTGTTTTCTAGTAAGATGCAATCTGCTTGCTGTTCTCCTAATTTGAAAATGATGGCAACAGTACTCCAGTTATGCTGTGGCCTTATATGCTTTAGAAACACATAGGTGAGTGGACAAAAAAAAGTTTCCAGGGTCTGTTGAGAACTTGTAATTGAATGTCTTATTTCTCAAGCATACTTCTAAAATTTCCATTCCTCCTTGTACACTTACTATGGAAATTCATTTGGTACAGAAAGGTTATTCTTGGCAATACAGAGATTTGTCTTTGGGACATTTCATAGTGAACCAGTCACTAAAACTAGACTTTTCTGTCCCAGAAGCATATCTGTAAACAACTGGCAGTGAATAGAGATCTTAGAAATATCCCTCTTCCTAGTTTTTATATTTTGTTTAGAAAACAAACAAACTGGAAAGATTTCTTTGCTCAGAAAAGGAGAGGACTGAAAGTTCTGGTGATGTCTGAGCTTAGCAGCTGTGGGCAGCTCATGAATTACACTCAGTTCTACTAATGCCCCGTGTACCTGATGTACAGAAGCATGCTATTTAGCTGGACCACTCCTAAGCTGTAGGAAAAATGTATTTTCCTTACATCCCCAGCTTGCCCTCTTTAACCACTGACATATGTGTCTTAAGGGACTTACATGTTAAAGAAAGAATCCTACAAGGCTGTGCCTGCCGGTAAACAGAAGGGAGGGCCAAAGTGCCTGTTCCCAGCATGTGCTTGTCAGGAATATCCTGGAGTCCTGCTGTGTGGCTGAAGGTTGTGGGGACTGCAATAACACAAACCGTAGTCAGGGTCTCTCAGGCTGGACACTGACCTGGGTGACTGTGGAGAGTCCTCTCATCCTGCCCTCTTACCTTGCCTTGCCTTGGTCTGTCTTGTCTCCTTAGCTTTTAAGTGCTGCAAGGAATAATAAATATTTTTAATCAAGTAATTTTGAACACAGAAAAATATTTTTCAATTTGTAAATAATGGAGGTGATGGGAGATCCCCATTTTGAAGCAAACTTATTACAGTTCTATAGGACCATCAGAAATGGACTCAGCCACTCACACGTTAGTGTCAAAGCTGTGCTGGGAAGGCTTGTGAAGTGTCGCATGAACAGAAGGAAAAACCCTGAGTGCTGTAGGTTTTCTCCCATTCATTTCTGCTTTCAAAGCAGCTGAGGACATCTGAAGCTGGGCTTAGCTTCCACATTTAACAGGCTTTGTACTCTACATCTGTGTAAGTCGTTATCAGAAATCGGCAGCCCAAGGAAACTTAGAGGTACCTGTCATGTGAGCATGTTTTGTGGCCAGAGGCTTACTCTATCACCAGCACAGTTGGTCATCTCCATAGGGATGGGTCAAGTGCTTTTGGGCTCGCTGTTTCCCACTGTACCCATTCTCCAGATCCTAAACAGCACAAGATTAATTCCTCTTTTATGTTGGGATAGATTCTGCCATCTTTCAGCAGCAATACAAACTCTACAATCAGATTTGGCTAGAAGTCCAGTCTTGGTCAGATCTACGAAAAATGGCAACTTAGAGGGTCCTGACTGTCCAGCCTGGATGTTCTCTCCAGAGAGTGAATAAATTTGCTCTTGGCAAGGGGGGCTTCTGTATTGCAGACAAATATCTGCTAGAAACTAAACTGGGACCAAGCCAAAAATAACTACTTGAGGTTTAAGAGAGTATGTCAGGATTTTGCCCTATGAGCCTTAACAAGAAAAAGAAAACTCTTACCTGGCTCTGGATGGAAGCTTATTTTTCTTGTTACAAATTAAATAACAATGACAGAAGTCTGACCTTTTCCACTCCAAAATCTAATCCCAAAGAAACAGAGTTACTGGAAATCTAATTTTGCCTTCGAGGCTGATTAATTATTTGATCATGCAAGTGTAGGCCAGCCAAACAGTTTACCTTTCTTGCATGGCTGCTGTTCCAGTTAAGAATGTCACCTCAGAGAATAGTCAGTTTAGAGTTTAAACAGAGGAGGTGTAGAGAATTTCACACATTAAAACTGGATTCACTCCCACACCTGTTTCTTAAGCAAAAGTAGGTGTCCATATAAACACAAAGAAACAAAGAGCTCTTGGAGGATGGGGTGTAATAAACAGCTACTTAGATTGCTGGTAATATGTTAGAAATCTTTCTGTGGTAGTTATTTTACATGGCATCCCTTGGTTTTAAGCGATGTGTATTTGGGATCTACAACTACTCAAAATGTCCTGGTGACAGGGTGGCAAAGCCAAGTAGCTGCAAGTGCTGAAGGGAGAAGGCACTTCAGGCACGAGTCACTGGCCAGAGAACACTGCTGTGGCACTAACAGAGGGTGCCAAGGCTTCAGAGAGCAGACCCTGCACCAGCCTGGCTGGAGGAGTCCTCTGTATGGGAGCTGGACTGTGCGGTGAAAAAGAGCCACTGTGCTCACAGTCTGCAGGCACTCAGCCTACCCTGCAAATGCACTGCTTGTTTGTATCATCTCTTCCTCAAAATGTGTAACACAGCTGAAATGGCTATTTTTTTTACTTGCCATTATGGTTTTCTGCAGTGCCAATGGAAAAGCACAGGAAGAGGTTTTGCGTGCATTTTACATCCTTACAGTTTTTGTGCCCAGAGTTTTTGCCAAGGGGCATTTGGAAATTTTGACTATTTGTTTGGTGTTTTGAGACAACCTCCAGCCTTGCTGGATGCAAGACCACACATCACTACTGGCCACACCACGTATGTGCACTTATTTCTGTCCTAGGAATTGTGCTTAGACATCTGGAAATACTTGTCCCGGAATGATAGTGAGGCACTGAAATTGATTATCCAGGAAGGCAGTATTAACTTCAGTGCTGGAAAGGCCTTTAAGAAGCATCTAGAAAACTGTCAGTCAAACAGGGCATATACCAAGTTCTTCCCTGCACAGATCAGATCCTTTCTAGCTCTGCAAGTGTGAATTCTATGTACAAAAAATTCCTAGCACAATCTGGGCATGCCCACTGTAGCATGAGCATTTGTGTTGTAGCCTCTCTGCATATAAAATATTCTCTGGCAAGAAATGGCAATTCTGAAAAAAACTCCTACTTTTCAGAATAACCCTCTCTGTAACTTGTCACATCCCTCTCAATGGCATTTCTCCATTTCTGCTGAGACAAGGGCTCATCTGTAGTTCTCAGTAGAAGTAGTCTATGTTATAAATACTTCCTTTCCTCCTGCCAAAAGGTAAAGGTGGAAACAGCAAACTGGTTAAGAAAGGCATTTTGTTTGAAGTGTTTCTCAGTATGACAACGTGGTTTGGAGAATATTCTGTTTATGAGGAGCTCTTTCTCTCAAAGAGGAAGATCTGCCAGGGAGAATAAAATACTCTGGTGTGGACTTATCCCACACTCCTTTCTGTGTCCAGAAGCCCCTACATTCCAGTTGTCTTTTACCCCTTCTATTCCTCTCTATTTGTGGCTTTTGGGCAAATTTCACTCATCTCCTCTGAGCTCAAGTTAAGTGTAGCAGAGCATAAAGCTCCAGCGCAGACTGGAGACATTCCTTATCTTATGCATCTCTCCCTGATCTCTGCAATGATCCTCTGACAAAAAATGCAAACAAAAAAATGTTTTCAAAGGATTTGTGATGTCTGGGGCAAGAAAGAATTTCCAACCAACTGCCTTCATCTCACCACCTGTCAAAACTCCCACAAAAAGGCCACAGGGGTGATCACATATAAATCATCAGTAC
Organism: Ifrita kowaldi; assembly: GCA_013398055.1. Taxonomy (NCBI): domain Eukaryota; kingdom Metazoa; phylum Chordata; class Aves; order Passeriformes; family Cinclosomatidae; genus Ifrita; species Ifrita kowaldi. Next base: position 54,956 of record VZRS01002966.1, read on the forward strand.
AAGAGAAGGTTTACTCTGAAATTATGGAAAATACTCTTTTTCTGTAAATCCTTTTTCAAGCTGTACAGGTGGTAGGAAGCCCCTTACCTCTAAAGGAATGTCACAGTACCTGTTGAGGGTTTGGTAAATGGCTTTGGTGGGGGGAGCAGCTGAAACATGGTGTTGTGGGCAGTCTACTCAGGCCAAGGCCTGGTTTTAAAATTTAGGTGAGCATAAGATCACTGGTGCTATGCCAATTTTGAGACGCTCTGGTGTGACAGCGAGGACCGTCTGAGTGCATTTATCAATATAAAATGACAAAAAAGAAAAGATAGGGTAAAAGAAGCTTTTACTGTAAAGCTTTATTTATACAGACATAGTCACCCTCAGTGCAGCATTGTTATACCACTGCTTTAGCAGCTTCAGCCTTTGTCAAAGTGGAAAAAAGTTCTCCACCACTGCAAAATACCACTTTGGTAAAACAAGCAGACAAAGTTCCTGTATCCCTGAAAAAAGCTTCAGGTTGTGGATCATTATTTTGGGAAGGAAGGAGATTATTTTTTTCCCCTCCCTTTTTCTTTAGTCCATTCTTTTTGCCCAACAACTCAGATTTCAGTAGAAGCCTTCACGTGAATGACACTGAAGTACTTTCTCTTTCCTCCACTTCTTGGTGGTGGGACTCATGTGAGTACATTGCAGAACAAGATGCCAGTGGCACTTGAGTGCCAGCCTCCCCTTGCAGGCTGGTTATCCCACACAGATCAATGTCCAGGAGCAGAAGGGGCCCAGCACTTCCTTCCTGCAGGTCTTTGTCTCACAGCTGTGTGGTGTCCCTGTCCAGAGTCACTAAGTAATCCCACTCCTGCCGAGAGGCCAGTGGCAGACCTGCCATGGTTGCCTCCACCAGGAGCTCAGAGATCTGATGGTGGCAGAGAATATCCTGAGTTGAAAGTGATCCACAAGAATCATTGGGGTCCAACTCCTGGCCCTGCACAGGACAGCCCCAAGAGTTGCACTGTGTGCCTGAGAGTATTGTCCAAAGGCTTTTTGAATTCTGGCAGGCTTGTGGGGCGTGTTCTGGTGCCCAACCAGCTCCGGGGTGAAGAACCTTCCCCTAATATCCAACCTAACCCTCCCCTGGCCCAGCTTCAGCCCGTTCCCTCGGGTCCTGCCCCTGGTCACCACGGAGCAGAAATCAGTGCCTGCCCCTCCGCTTCCTCTCGTGAGGATGTTGCAGACCCTCCGTCTCCTCTTCTCCAGGCTGAACAAGCCAAGTGGCCTCAGCCGCTCCTCGCGCGGCTTCCCCCGGGCCTTTTCCCGGCTCCGCGGCGCTGCTTTGGGGCAATAACCCCGAAGTTAGGGATCTCCCTGAGGCGCCAGGCCGGGCCGTGCCCCCCAGCGCCGCCAGGTGGCGCCGCCGCCGCGCGGCCGGGCCCTCACGGAGCCCCGCGGCCCCCGCGCTCCCCGCCCCGGGAAAATAACACACCTTCGAATTATTATTTTTTAAGTGCTGTTGGACTCTTAAGTTCTATACTAGAAGGAAGTAGGAAAATAAATAAAAGACAGCAAGAACTTTTCGTTACTCTGACTTACGGGTTTATTCGTTTTATCTAAACATATGTGCTTCCTTTTGATGTTAGAAAATCCTAACTTCCACGTCATCTTAGGAACTGATGCAGTGATTAAAAAAGAGCTGTATTTTAACACACACGAAAAATAATTACACCTTAATTTTTGGGAGTGACGGTTAGGTGGCTTTTATTTTCTATCACAATAGCAAGCTAAAAATATGTTTTTCTCCAAATTTTNTTTTGAATTCTGGCAGGCTTGTGGGGCGTGTTCTGGTGCCCAACCAGCTCCGGGGTGAAGAACCTTCCCCTAATATCCAACCTNAAAAAAGAGCTGTATTTTAACACACACGAAAAATAATTACACCTTAATTTTTGGGAGTGACGGTTAGGTGGCTTTTATTTTCTATCACAATAGCAAGCTAAAAATATGTTTTTCTCCAAATTTTCACTCGCATCTTCGTATGCATCACATCAATGCATCTTCATGATGTGTTGTCTTTCTCCTCGTTACTGGTGACAAAAAGGACGTAGCCATAAGCTTAACCTTAGTATTAAATATTTGTGCAGGCCATGTGCCACCTCCTCTGTGCCGCACTCCCCCTCCAAGGGCAGGAAACCCCGCTGTCCCCTCTGGGATGTGGCAGTAAGAGCAACCTGGGTTTGACTCACCTCCCACTTCCCAGGGCAGCAAAACTCAGTTTTGTCTGTGCCTCGATCTGTTCATGTTTCACTGTCATTACAAAGGAGGAGGAAATTGTAGTTTAGCAAAAGGCCACCCAGTTAGCTGGGATCCTGGGCCTCCCTACTGGGAGAACATAGGGGAATTCCAGTCCCAGCAGATGAAGCTCTGTGTAGGCAAGAGTGGGGAAAAGAAGTTAATTTTCAAGTCTGAGTCCTTATTTTCTTTTCCTAAGAGACCTAAGGGACTGTGTTTTTCATTGTGGTTTTCATTATATGTAGGACTGGCCCTGGGATCCTACAAAAATCCCAAGTGCCTTAAGGCTATAGAAACACCAGGCTCTCCATCCTCTGTGGGAATCTCTCCAGTAAGCCAGATTTTGCAGCTGATGTTCATCACTGATTTCTCCCTGAGTTGCACTCAGAACTCCCCACACCCAATTTGTCAATGTGTCTCTGCTTGAGGGCAGAAGATAGAAGCTGCTTGCTTCGTCACAAAGAGTTAAATGAAGGGGTAGCACAGACCTCCTTACCTAATCTAGATCTAACATAGCACCCTCTCGGGCTGCAGGGGCATTGATGCCCTGCAGCTTTCCCTTTCCTCCCTGGTGGCAGAGAAGGGCAGTCCCTTCTGTCCTAGTGTGCTTTAATCTTAGGCAACGTGCTGGCTGCAGCAGCTGCTGCTCCGGGAGCTGTGGTGGTGGCCTGCCCTGGGCTAAGCAGGCTGAGTTGGTGTCAGGAATGTGCTGAGATGGTCCCTTGTGAGGAAGCCAGGACTGAAGCTGTCTGGAGTGTTGTATGCATCAATCTGGGGCTGATATTCAGGAGAAGGAAGGGGATTAACCAGTCATACACAATGTCTGGAATTGTTGGGGGAAGAGGCAGTTACCTAATCATCACCTTTTACCTGGATCTCTGCGCATCCATACACTGACCCATGGTAAACCCACTGCGAGAGGTGCTGCTTTTTCATTCAAGGTGTGTCCAGTACAGGATTCTGTGGTGGTCTTTTTCACTGATTAGAGATCTGTAATGACACCATGGCTAATTAGCAATGATGGACATTGATTGCAAAAGCAGAGAGTGCAGAACATATTCAAGAAACATGTTGGAGAGTAGGATGAGACAGACCATAAAGAGCTTTCAAGCTGTTACTGATTGTGGGTGCTACTGAAAGAGTGCAAGGAGGGAAGTGACTGCTTCTGTATGAGAAAGAGCTATGGCTAACACGAGCAAGATCATTGGGGTGGAAACACTGGAATCCTGTATTCTGGCTTGCTCTCCCACTTTTGGTTAGGCCAGAAGTCTTCCCTCTTTCCTGAAATATTGGTGGCTCTGTGTGGCAGTGCCCATTTTATCTGTGCTTTGGAGGTAAAGGAGCTTTGGCACAGCAGATGAAGTGCAGGCCTTACACAGCGTCTTAGTAGTAGAGGTAGAAGCAGAATAGTAGTCTGCAGGTGACAGTACTAGAAATACCAGCCTGCTTTTCTTCTCTGGGGAAGAAAATACAGTACCTGGAGGGCATGATGGTAACATATCACACTGTGTGAAGAATAGTGCTGGTCCAGAATTGAAGGTCCTCCTAGCGTGTGCTGAACATAAATAATTTGCCCACTAGTCAAATGGAGAAACAAAGAACTGCACCAGCTCACCTTTGAAAAATTGCCTTTATTAGACCAGTCTTGCTAAAATTGCTTGGAGTAACAGATTCTAAAATTGAGCTACTGAATTAGTCTCAAATGGAAACTGTGACAGCCAGCCTTAAAGTGGAGAAAATTGGATTTAAGAATTGCACCTTGGGCATAGCAGGATGTCTAGGAAGTTGCTGTGCTGTAGCTGATGAACTCATATGGAGCATGGATTTCATGCTGGTGAATAGCAATGTAGTAAAGGTTCTACAGAAACATTACAAACCCAGGCTGGAGAAAATCCCTTTAAAGAGGTGACCCAGGTGAGAAAATGCTTTGTAGACAAGTAATCTGCTGTGAGCAAACTGCAGTCCTGGAGGATTACAATCACACTCACAATCGTGTGTGGTATGTTCCCAGCTCATGAGCAAGGAGGAAGGAAATGGCCTTTGAAACAGAGTGACAGTGGAATGGGCAAGTGCTTTTGCATGATTTCAGCTGTGCAGCAGTACTTCCAGGGTCAGGTCTCAGTGACAAGGACTCTTGAAGGAATGCACCTCTGGTAGACCAGGAAGCCCTATGGCAATGACATGCCCTTAGAGCATGGTAGGTTCTGGCTCCAGGGGGTCAAAGTAAGGAAAAGGTGAAGGTAGGTGTAGAAAGTTTTGAAAGGAGCTGAACACTTAAACAAGTTAGGTCTGAAAGGTTTTCTGGAGAAGACAGTGAGGTTTATTAAGGTCTAATATCAGCTTGCTTTATTCACACAAAGGGAAAAAATCCATTACTATTACCCAATTCACAAATGAAGGTTTCTAGTCTTGAAGAACCCAATTCTGTAAGTATTTTACATGGAAGAAGAATCTCTTTGAAAAATACTTGTGAGCACCTTTGTTCATTGGGGTGCAAAGGGATGTAAGGGTTCATAGGACTAACACCCATAGGTGCTAACACCCAAAAGGCATTATGGCAAAAAAACACCCCAAAAAAATGAAACAAAAAAGCCCCTCTCCTTAGCAATTCTACAAAACAATCTATTTTTTTTACAATGGATTTTCCTGCTGATATGCTGTATAAAGGAATGCAGCATCTTTGTGGTATTAAACTAAAGGTTGTTGGAGGTTTCTCAGAGATCCATACTGCAGTTCTCCATCTGCCTACAGGTTTCTGTATTAATGTCTAGTATCAGGATCCTTTCTAGAATGCAGGAGTCATTCTTGGCACTAGCTATCAGTATATTCCTTAAAATAATCAAATGAGGTCAGAGTGGTGGGGGTTTTTAATTCTGGAATATAAATTCATAATTTCAGCATTTTGTAGTTACTCTGAGTTAAAGAATCCACATCCACTGGTGAGCCCTGAGAAGAATACTGGCTTAGCTGACAGTTTCAATGAAGATTTTCTGTGCACCTTGGGTGATTTAACTTAATACTTCTCCCTGTCTCAGCTCCTTATCGGCAAGATGGAGGTGATAACACCACCCCATAGGGGTGACATGGGGATAAATGTAATCAAGAGATTGTGCAGGCATGAGTGTACTAACAACCACAAAATACCTAAGATTTCTTATCTAAATATGAAGGTTAACTGCACTCTTGAGAGGTAGCTAGCTTGCATTCTTTTTAGTTGATAAAAGGGAGCTTGCTTTGTCCAGCTTCAGACCACTCATCAAGAATGCAATTGTATAGTGCTGGACTCCTTTTCAGCTGCAAAACGATTGCCATGGACATAGCACGTGAGTATGTAATGCTCTCCGAAACACCAAGGGCTGGATTTCCAACAGAGCTGCACACTCTAAATGGAGATTTGACATTTTCTAAGGGGTTCATCTCCCATTGAGAACAAGAAGAGACTCTGGGAGCTTAAGCGCTTTTGAAAAAAAAATCTGGCCTCTGTGCAGGAGCTGAGCTTTCTTAAGACTGAAAAAAATGGATGAAGGGTGTGTGAAATCAAACCATAAACGAGCTCAGAGCAGTGGTGCCCTGTGACCTGGCTGGCGAATGGAATAGTGTGAGCATAATGTGCACGCGGACAGTGAGAGAGAGAATTATCACAGAGCTGATGAGGCACCTGGATCAGAGTTTCAAAAGGTTAATATGCTTGTCAGAAGACAGAAGTTGGTCTCTACTGGCAGCAATAGCTCTTCAAAGCTCTTCTGGCTATTTGTTTTACCAAAGCTGTATGCATCAGTATTGTGCTTTTCAGCCACGTATGTGGCCTTTAAGTCTTAATCCTGTTCTGACTAGGGTCAAATTCAAAGGCTTTTCCCTGCCCCACACCATTAAGCTTCTGATATGACTTTTATTGTGAGGCAGTCAGGCATTATACTGATTCCTGGGTATAAAAATGCACAGCTACATTTTCCTATTATGAGAGGCATCCTGCTCTGTTCACACACACTGGACACCCTGCAGAAGTTTTTTACTTTTGGTTGGATTGAAGAGCTTTGAAACTATCCAAATCATGATATTTTTTTTTTCCCCTGTTTCTCAGTCACTGCTTTTTTGCTCCTGTTCTGAAACAGTCTGTCACAGATGTGCTGGAATACCAGCACACTTTGAAGTGTAGCTGTCATTCCTTTGTAGCACTCTTGCCTTGGAGATCTGCATGCTAGAAAAGGACATGTCCAACCCTCTTCTTCTAGAAGGTCTTCTGCAGAGGGAGCCAGCTTGGACCAGGTGGAATTAGTGTGGTGTATTATGCTTTTTATCAGATAACAAGTACCTTTATCAGTTTCTATAGGAATACAGGTTTTCCGGGGACTTTGCCCTCAGTTTCTCTCAGGTCTGTATGGATCCTCCCTCCAGACACTGCTTAGTTTTAAGGCTCTGTAGTTTTCAGGGGAATGTTTGCCATTCCCTATGTTGTCAGGCTTCCTTCCAGCTCTGTGTTTGGCCTTGAAATTCTGACATTCTAGGCTGTATAGTGGAGTGTGAATCGTGGGTGTGTTCCTAGGTGGATGGAGGACGTCTCCCAGACAACTTCCTAGAGGGGTTTAATTCTATTAAAGAGTGGTAGTGGCTGTCTCTCTTATATAGGTGAACACCTTAGCACGAGCCACACTGTCCCTTTTCTCCACTCATCTTACACCCTATGCTCAGCTCCACCCTATACTGTGCTCCCCAATGTCCATTTCACAGGCAATACCAGGGAAGAGAAATCAAGCTATGGAGAGCAGCTGTATTCCCTCTGTGGTGCAGGCAATCCAGTTTCATCTGAGGGCGCTGGCACCGTGGTTTCAGTTTTTGCTCTCTGTCCCAGTCAGGTACCAGACCCAGGTACATCCCTTGCTTGTGATCTTAGCAGAAGATCCAGCCCAATGTGCAGATGGGGATTCTGTCTTCACTTCCTTCTCTTTATAGCTGACAGGTTTTAAACTGAAATGGGAGACATTAAACTGACACTTATTTGCCTTCTGTCTAGGGTAACTGGTAGATTAATATTTTGGTTGAGAATATATTTTATGCTAAATACAATATTTTACAATATTCGAAAATATAGAAGAGTTTAAATGTTTTGCTTTTCAGGTTTTATGTGCAATAAAATGATGACTGGTATCAAATAGGTGTAATTTAATTTTTATGTGACTGTTTCTCCCTCTCCAATTCTCAAATAAAATACTCAGCACCTTTTAAAAAGCCCACCTGCACTAAGAGACAGCTTTTTGTTGGCCTCTAGAGCACTCGTTTTAATTTGTTAACAGGAAAATATCTTTTGAAGGAGGATTATACAAGCTAAGATATGTTTTTAGAATGGGAGAGAGAAAGTGAAATTGCAGGCAATGAACTCCTGGAAACAGACTCGAGCATAGGATAAATAAGTGCAGCCTTAACTGTACATCCTTTTCTGCAAGGTGTGTTCAAACTGTTTAAATTCCGCCTGTTTTGCTTCCTGCACGGGGGAAGTCCTTCAGCCAGACCATCCTGCTGCCCCTTGTGCTGCAGCTAGCAGGAAGAACCAGAATTGCTACTGCTGTTTGTAAGGGTGGTTTAGATTCTTTAAACCATTTGGTGCTGCTCATAGGAATTCCTCTGGCAGATCTTGCTCTTAATTCAGTCCAAGGTGACCTTCCTTCCCTATTTTGTTAGTCAACAGGTCCAGGATTCTGTGCAGAGAGGAGCCTAAATACATATATATGGAAGTGCAGATGAGGGAGCTGTTCTCAGAGTTTGACAAAGGGAACTTGGTCTGCTCCTGGAGTCCCCCTTTGAGGGCTACAAAGGGCAACAACTTCATTGTGAGGTCTCCAGTGGTCATGGCCATGAAATAAAGTCATGGAAAGGGACAAGACACAAGATGCCAGCCACTCCCGCAGCACTCTCTGAGGATGGCTCAGCACTCTATTCCTCGTCAGTCTTGAGCATCTCTGTCCCCTGAGAATAGGAAGATTCCTTGGTGGGGTTAAAACATCTAATTCCTTTCACAGATTTTCTTCTGAGAAGCTTCTGACATACAGCTGTGGCAGCATTGTGTTACTTGTACATTACCTGTTTTTCTAACATGAGGATTTGCTGAATGAAGACTATTTCTTTGCTCTTTGAACAGTAAAAACCTGGAAGCCATGTTCTTTATTCTCAAAGGATATATACCCACACAACTCTTACCAAAGTAAATAAGGTTTCACATAGTTAAAGATTGCTGAACTGAGCTTATAGCGTATTGCAAATAGTAAAAAAACCCAAAAAACCAAAAAGCAAAATCAAAAAAACTTGCACTTTTTTGCTGTTTAATTGGCTCAAGTAGATCATCTGCTTCTGAAACAGCTCATGTATTTCTGCCTCTGGAACTGCTCATGTATTTTTGGATTTGGTTACAAACTGACCACAGCATTGCAAACAGCACTCATCTGTGGAGATACCTGTTTCTATACACAGCTTGAGACTGGCAAGAGAGATGTGTCTAATCAGTGTTTTAGAAGTCAGACAGGAATGGTATGACTCCAACTGGCACTGGCATGTCCTTGTAATGTCATTTCACTACCACTTAATTTGTATAAAATAGGAAAAAACTTAAAATGAATGTTACCATAATGGGAGCATCCAATGAATCCCTCGTTTGTGGCAAAAGAAAGCTGTCCATCTAAGGTGACTTCAGTTAAGCCTTCTGTGATTCACATGGGATGTAGAATTACAGCATTTGTTTTTAAGCAGAATTATGGATGAGGCCCAAGACTAACCAACAGCTCAGTTATTTCTTCCTGATGCATTTCATTAATAGCCCCTGCACCTCTCACCTCTATGAAATTGGCAGCTAGTGAGGTGCCTGTAAGAGGCTAATTGCCTCCAGAGTCAATTGTCCTGGAGCCAATTGTTAATCTCCTGGTGTTAATTGCCAAAAGCAGGGGAAATCAGGGTAGGCAGGGGGCACAGGAGCTGCATGCATATTAGAGCTGTGTAGCAAAATGCAGGTGTTCAACTGTGCTCCATGACACCACGGCAGAACTTAGCAAGGTGGAAACTTAATGAGGCACAAGCTGAGTGTAAATCCTGCATGTTTTGCTGCATTTTTCATTCATCACTTTCAGATTGCTACTCTGTGAGGGAGCTATAAAGCAGGTGGGGTGGAATCTGGGCCCTGAGGAGGTCAAATATAATATACCAAGGATCTGACTGGGGTGCCTGTACTGGCTGATGTTGAGATAACACTAGCAGTATTGTGATGGGTTGGAAAAGAAAAAGCATGGAAGAGCAACAGTTGTATAGTTTAGTTCTCTGTTTTGCCATGGCTTTTCAATGTGAAGTTTCCAGACAGAAGAGTAAGTTTAATCCTAGAGCTAAATGAATCTCTGGACTTATTCTAGTAACTTCAGTTGAGTTGATCCCATCTCCATAAAGATATGTCTATGGTGTGTTTGACTTGTGCTTTTGGAACTGCTTTTCTAACATTAGATGATTGAGTACCTTCCTGAAAAATAGAGAAAGATGTGTTACTTTATGGATAAGCTAGGATGCATAAAAAACTATGAAGTTATGCAGTCTGTAGTTTGAGCCAAAAATCTGAGTAAGATATGTTTGATAAGATACCTATTATGTGCATAATCTGTTGAAAACAACCCTGCTTGGCTCTTTTTTCAGTCTGTCAGACTGGTGACTTTTGAGCATCCCAGTTTACAGCTTCTGTCTAGACTATGGTTTGACCTTTTGTTCCTGGTGTCAGATGGTGACTTTCAAGAGCTCGAGTCTGGTGCTGTTGGGCAGTGATGGAAGTGTGTATTCTGCTAACCTGAGCAGCTGGAACATCTGTTGGGGGAATAAAACCATCAGTTGTTTGTCTGGATGTTTGAGTGATAAGAGACTTTGGCTGTGGGGCTTTGTCAGCATATGTGACAAATGTTTTATCTCCCAGTTTACAGTAGAATTCTTTGAAATAAGTACAGATTACTTTAGATCTTCTTAGATTCTTTTTCAATCCTTTTTTTTTTTTATAGGAGGGAAAGAAAACCGAAAGCTACTCTGGCTACTGTATATTGTAATGGACATTTTGCAAACTTGCAGCAACAACAATAAAGTTAGCTTACAAATTCCAGTCTGGAAACTGCCTGCATGACTCAAGGGGCTGAGAAACACATGGAAAAAATAGCCCTGAAGATTTTTTGGATGCTGGTGACATGAGTGAGAAAATTAAATATAAAAAAGGAGGAGGTGATATTACCACACTGATAGCATTATGGTTAGTGAGCAGCATAACAGCAACAGATTTGAAGAGCACCTCTGTTTTGATTCGCTTTTCATGTTGGCTGCAAGCTATACTTTTAACACACTATGTAGATATGCTGAAGAGCCATCTACAAAGTTCTACCCTTCAGCATATTTCTTTCTCTGTGTAGTATAGTGCACGAATGTGTATAGGAGTGGTGAAGAAACGAGGAAATAAGCTTTGTGACCTAGTTTTATACACAAATTAGAAGGCTTAATTTGAGGCACAATCATTTCATCAGGTGTGTGTTGCAACTTAAACTGGCAGGATGATTGGGTCCCTTGAGAGACAATTTAGTTTTGATTTATTTTTCCCTGCCCTAACTGCAAAGCTACTTGATATTTGCTTTAATACATGTGGATTTGGCACCTGCAGCTAGCATTGTGACAGATGTAGTTACAAAAATTAACATAAATTAATAAATAAAGTAACAAAAAGCACAACTGCAAAGATAAAGCTAAAGGCAGGCCCCACCACTGAACTTAGTTATGAAGTTCAGTGGCAGGGCCCTTATTAAGTATTTTATTAAGTATTTTAGTTATTAAAGAAATTACCTGTTTTTCTTTTCTTCCCTCAGCTCTGTACCTTCTGGACAGTCTGAAACTAATGAGTTATATAACATCAAAGCAACAGAGTTTAAGGTATTTTAGGGAAATCTCTTCTGTGGAATGGAGAGGAGATCTTCTTACAAAGGAACTTCTCTCCGTGTTCCCAAAAGTGCAGTGAAAAGAAGTGCTGTCACAAGCCCTCGCTTGCTGCTGTACCCTTGCTTGCTACCCGAAGAGGAAAGGCAATCTCCTAGCATGCTACAGGATATTCCCTCCTCCCTGAGGATGAAAGCCTTGGAGACCAGCAGCCCTCAGAAACACAGCAGTGGCTGCCTGCACTTGAGGAGCTGTGAGTGCATTTTTACCATAATGGCTTGTATGCCTTAAGGAGGGCTCTCTGCCTTCGCTGATGGAAGAAACTGGCGGTTGGCCTTCAAAGGGAGGAGCTCTGCAGGGAAGCAGCCAGCCTAAGGAACAGCAGAAACACTACTGCTGCTGCTGAGAACTTCTGGAGGAAGGGATGGTGTGGTTCTCCAGCCTCCAGCCTGGGATTTGTTTTTTTGGCACAGAGTGCTACTGTTCGGTTCTGTAAAGCCTCAAATCTCATTTCAGTAAAAGTTGTGTTAATGTGTATCCAAGCTGTGCACACACTGCTAAAATCCACTTCTCTAAAATACTTTCTGGTCATGGTTTATATTCTCTTTAGAATGAATCACAGATGTTTTGTTGTTTGGGTTTTTTTCCCCTTAATCCTATCAGTTACACGGTGGGCGAACACGCTGTGGTTTGAACTAGGTCTGTTTAATTTTTTACTTCACGAACTGGTGGTAATATGGGAAAGGGAGGGGAAGAAAGGTTTATAGTACAAACACACAAAGGAAGAGCATATCTACTTCCTCAGTGTGTTGGACTTACTTGTCCAGGTTTTGGTAGCGACCAGGGGCTGGCCCCATGCAGGATACAGCTGGGTCTAAAACAGACCCACTGCTGTACAAAGCTGAGCCCATCAGTGAAGCTGGTGGCACCTCGATGGAAATGTGTTTAAGAAAGGGTAAAACATGCTGTGTGGCTGTTTTGAGAGAGAGGAATGGGGAAAAAAATTTTAAAAAACAGCCCTGCAGGCACCAAGGTCAATGAAAAAAGAGAGGGAGGAGATGCTCCAAGCTCTGGAGCAGAGGTTACCCCAGAGCCCGTGTAGAAGGCTGTGGTGAGGCAGCTTGTCCCCCTGCAGCCCTTGGATGACCATATCAGAGCAGACATCCACACTGCAGCCTGTGCAAGACCCCATGCTGAAGCAGGGGAACAGTGTGAGGAGGAAGGACAGGCAGAAAGGAACTGTTATATGGACTGACCACAAACCCCATTCCTCATCCCCCTGTGCTGCTTGGGGGAGAGGGAGGTAGAAGAGTCGGGAGGTTGAGCTGGGAGGAATGGGATTTGGGGTGAAGGTGAGGTTATTTTTTTGGATTTTATTGGGGTTTGCACTTTTCATTAGGTTGGTTTTGTGGGGTTTTTTTGTTTGGTTTTTAGTTCTATCTTTGCTTTTCTCACCATACTAGTCTATTTCTAATGGGCTATAAATGAAATTAGTCTGTTTTGCTTCTTACACTAATTGGTGACTGATTTCCATGTTTTCGTCTCAACTCAGGGGCTCTTCCATCTTGCTTTCTATCCCCTGTCCTGTTGAGGAGGGGGAATAACAGAGCACCTGGCCAGGGTTAACCTGCTGCACTCGCTTACAGTATGGCCACACAGAAAGTTGATTTGGTAAATGACAAACACGAAGGTAATAGAAGTCTCCAGCCTTGGAGAGAATGAACAGTTGGCACTGTGCAGAGACACAAACTCTCCCGACAACAGAATGAGCTCTCCATACTCCACAGGTTGATGTTCTCTAAGAAAATCTCACTCTCCCTAGTAACGCCAAAAGCTCAATTGTATGGCACCATTTGCAGAAAGGGCACTCTGTCAGTAGAAATAGATCAGTTTGCTTTTCAATAGCTTGAGTTTGAAGTGCTGTCACTCAAATGGAATCTATACCAGTAGTTGTTATTTATAAAGTGATTTCAAGTCTGTTTTGTGCCATTGAAAGAGTGTAGTTTGCAGCTGCATTGACAGAAAACTTTCTTCTTAAGGTTAGCTATATGTTTTTGGGGGAAAACCGATGTGCCTTTCAGGATGCATTTGCAACATTATTCAATTTTGAGACCAGTGAAAAGGAAACTAATGCAGACTTGGAAGTCATTAGTCATAAACTTCTGCAGTCCAAACTATGCATATGGATTCTTTGTTTGTTTTCCTTAAATACTGACTACAAGAGAATAATGAGACACCATAAAGCCTCCAGAAAACAGTTCTGTTTTGTGGTGGGGTTTTTTTATGATGAATCACATGTAGAAAATGGTCATTCTTCTTCCTGTGCACGGCTGGACAGACAGCTTAATGGTATTTGTTCCTCATCAGCCTTTGACAGATGTTATAGAGTCAATATGGATATGTTATCCTAGCTCATCTCCAGGAAGACATAGCTGTGATAGAATTATGGCTCATGTTTCATAAATCAGATCTGAAACCATACCAGAATGGATCAAGATAATGTACTGTAGCTGCTGCTGTTGCTCTGGAAGACATTGTTAGCTTTCTGTTCTGAAGAAAGGTGACATAAATATCTCTTTTTGCCTTCTAGACCGCAGAAGGAAGACGTATCAAATTACCAGAACTGGGTAACCTTTCTAATTGGGTTAATTTTTCATAATATAATTAAACTAGGAGTAAACTCAAACTTTTCCTCTCACTTAGGCCAAGGTATACTTCACTGTTTTAGCCATGGTTTTCCATAGCCACCTCTCAACAGGGTTTATAGATTCTCTTTGCTGGAGCTAAGTCGTGTTCTCCTTTGCAAGCACTTCAAAGCACAGTTGGAATTGTAACTCCAGTGTGGGTGGTTCATAAGAATAGGGAGTCACACCAGAGGGCAAAGGGAAGGAGTAACTCATTACACAGATGTGACACTCATGGAGTGACGAATGTGTGAAGTGATTTGGAAAAATGTCTTTACAGGTTGGATAATATTATTTCAACAGCTGCTGTGTGATTTATTATCTCTGTTCCTTCTCCTGTAATATCACCTAGACATCCTTTAAATAGAAAGAGTCCCTGAAGTCACACCTTTTAATTGAGAAGGGATGGTGAAAGAGAAAAAACCTAGCATTTAATTAGCTCTAGAAAATGCTTTTCTTTTAAATGTGTTTCTAAACTGCTTCTTATAATCCCATAGTGCTTTTCAGTTAAGCACCTCATAGCACTTCTCAAGCCCAAGGTCACTGCAGTGTAGACTGAGAAAAATCCTACTTGTGAGTATGAATTGCTGCCTCTCCTCTTCAGTATGTTGATTTTTAGTAGTGCAGTTGTCCTTTGGGCAGAAAACCCACCTTGTTTGCAACATTGGATCTCTTTTAAACATCCATACTTCTACTGGCTTCAGTGGATTTTTTCTCCTAGTGCAAATGTTGAAGGAATGAGACACAGGAAAAGCATAACAACATAAGAGGTATGTAACTTTCCACTTAAAGCTGTTGACTTGCTGTTGATTTTGGAAATTATTCAACACATGTAAGTCCTAAAGACTTTAAGCCCACAATTAAATCAAATATGTGTGTAACTTGAGCATGTAGTAGTTACACATGTAAACTGGAATGAAAAACTGCATAGAACTCATTTCACTATTGAAAAATAACAAAGACTTTTTCCAGCATCTGTTGACTTAAAATGGTCTTCTGAACAAGTTGCAGGTATGCAAAGAGGACATGTGTTTGTCTTCAGTTTTGGCATAAAGTGAAAAAAAAAAAAAGGAAAACAATTTTCTGACAATTATAAGAAACTAAAGTCTTGTATGAATGTATGGAATTTTGAGAGAGGGTTAACACTTTTGTTGGGAAACGTTTTACAAAGAAAAATATTTATATTTGTATCTAGTTGGAGTTGCTGGGGGTTTTTTGTTTGTTTTGTTTTGGTTTTGGTTTGGTTTTTTGGTGGTTTTTTGTTTGTTTTTGTTTTGGGTGTTTTTTGTTTGTTTGTGTTTTTTGTTTGGTTGGTTTTTTTGGTAGAAAAACTCTAGGAAAAGAGAGGACATATTATTGACCTGAAACAACCCCTACTAAAATTAACATGGTCAAGTACAACGAAAAATAACTCTCCCATTTTTGACTGTAATGTAGGTGAGAAGATAACAGGATACAAGCTGAACATTAGAGCACAGAAAATATGAGATTTGGCAGCATTTCCTTCAAAAACAAAAGACTTAGAAGGCTCTGTTGAGATTTGTTTCACCTATCTGTACAATATAGGTGTCTGTAGCAGAGCCAGATATCCAGGAGCTTTTCAGCTGATGGGCACTTTCAGGGCATGATTCACCTCATTGCACTTTAGATGTCTAAAACAGGGCAAATTAATTGTGTCATGTAAATGTGGTTTCTTTTCTGTTGACTCACCATGTATTGACATTTGACCAGTTGGAGACCAGCTGGATGGAATATAAGAGTTGGTGAAATGGATCTACCCTAGAAGAGACAATAACAATGGTTTCAAAAGAAAAATTTATAGAAGATTTACTTTACAGAAAATACCAGCAATTTATTTACATAATCAGAAATAATTAGAGACTGTTTCAGAAAAGCCAAACAATCATGTTAAAGCACTTTTAAAATCCCAAACACAGGAGATGATTATGGGTTTTATTAAAAAAACATACAATCTTGACAATCTGAGTGACTGGTTTTCCAGTTTCCTTTTTCTTCTTGGATGGGGCAGATATTTCCTTGTTCCCCATCCCTTCAATAATAATTTATTCTAGGGTCCTCTTCATGTTTTCTGCAAAGATGTTTTTGGGGTTTTTTTAAGTCTGTGTGTTCATTCCTGTTTCCCCCCAAGTAACATATAAGCCACTCCAAGTCCTGGAGACAAATCAATTTGCTCCTGAAAGCAGCTCACTTGAACTTTAGCTGGGAAAGTGCTACAGGGTGAATGGAGGGAGCATGCTTGT
Source organism: Ifrita kowaldi (assembly GCA_013398055.1). Taxonomy (NCBI): domain Eukaryota; kingdom Metazoa; phylum Chordata; class Aves; order Passeriformes; family Cinclosomatidae; genus Ifrita; species Ifrita kowaldi. The sequence goes on from VZRS01002966.1 coordinate 71,094, forward strand.
GTTTTGTAAATTATATGCAGTTTGTGCTGTTCTGGTGCTGTGCTGCTTCTGCTCACCACATCCTGCCTTCCTGGCTACCAGCTTTCATTCTGACACCCTTGTGTCTAATGAGCACAAGAGCGGGATGCCAGCAATATGTTCTGAAGAGCGTGAGTAATCCCTGGTGTCTGAGAATAGAATTGGGTCGAGAAACCCTATGAAAAGCCAGTAATTCCTCTTATTTCAGCCTCTCTGTGCTCTGAGTCACACTTCAGATGATGGCCCAAGGTCAGCTGACAAAAACATCTGAATTTCAGTGCAACTTAAGGGTGCACTGCCATTGCTGGGGAAAATACTTGTCCATTTAAATGTTGCCTTTTAACACAGGCAATGAACTCAACAAGGGGATTCTGCTTGTCTTTCAGCTGCTTTGGCCCTTACAATTGTTAAGTTTTTCTCCAATATTTCACTTCAAAAAAAGGGTCCTTCACTAGCAATGGGGAAAACTGCAAAGGAAATATACATACAGTGAAAAAAAAAAGAGAGCTGAACTTCACTGGAACTTGGCAAATACTTTAATGTCTGCTTTGGCCAGGAATTTGTGTTGGCTGCTCTGGTTATGGCTGTGGTGACGGGATTCATTGGAATTTTTCTTGGATTTGACTTTCAGGAGGGTGTTCCCCAAGTGAAGCCATTTGCATTGCAGGGCAAAAGCCAAGCGCTACCTAATAAATGTCACAAGCAAACACCGGTCTTTGGCAGACGTGACCACTGCTACCTGTTGCATGGCAAACTGATGTTTCCTCTGAAGCCAGTGATGTTCTGGACAGTGCTGAACCGCTGGGTTTGATCACTACAGCTGTTAATTGCAGTGGGCAGAGATGTAAACATCCATCACCTCTAGAAATTGCATCCTCAAAACAAAGCTTAAAACATTGCTCCTGTGCCTCTCTCCTCCAAGCCTTTTTACTAAGAACTGTACAATTAATATTACAGTGGTAATATTAATCAATAATCATCAACTGTAGATTTTGCTTGAAGGTCCTATTTTAATCTTGAAATACATCATATATTCCTTCTCCTGATAGCTTCACAGGTGCATGGGGGGTCTTGTTTGGAGGAAAGAAGAAGGGGGCAAGACATCTGCTTAGCTCCAGAAAGGATTGTCTTTCAATTCTCTATGGAGATGGCTTCCTGGAGGTGGGTGGCCTTTTATGCACACAGAGGGTGATTTGCTGACAGAAATCTGTGTAGGGAAATGAGCTTTGTCCTGATTCCACTGGAATCAGCTGGGTTAGGGAGGTTCTCACATGCTTTTTTTTTAATTAGCTCAGAGTCAGTATCTTAAAAGACGTTGCCATACATTAATAGAATAACATTGCCAAACACTTTTTGACTGACAGGTAATCCTAGGCTGAGGTAGGGAGCTTGCCTGACTATTAACATGGGTATTTATTAGACTACCTGCCTTCAGACAGCACATTTTAGGGCAGCTTGTCAAATTAAATGTCCACTGACTGGCTGGAATCATTAAAGCAATATGGTTTTTCCTTGGGGGACAAAGCCCAAGACCAGGCCTCTTTATGATATCGCTGTTTTAGACAGAGAAGTTAAAAAGTATCCCCACAGAATATAATCAGAAGACACGTCCAGAAGATTTTCTCATCCACCTGACTTCACCCTACGATGGTTAAGAGTTGTGACGGGATTAGAGTCACAATGGTCTCAGGTTAGACAGAGAGGCTGAAATTTGTTGTTTCTGTTTCAGATCTGAAGGCAGCTTTCATGCCTAAAGCTTGTGTGTATTTCTTCAGCATTAGACATTCTGTAAAAATTTCACCTTCCGTTTTTAAGAGGATGAAGCTAATCAGTGTAAAACAAAACAACTTTGTTTCTGAGATCCTTTCCTTAGAGAGGAAAAGTTGCACAGACCCTATATGTCTCTCACAGATACCTCTGTTTTCTAATGGTATTCTGTTTAACCTTTCAACATGCTCTTCAATATTAGCCTGCTTGTCATTTTTTTGATAAATTGCACCCTGAGTTTATTATATGCTGTATTTACATCTATGCTGCTTCTTAACTGCAGTTTTGCTATTTTTAGAGCTTTATCAATAAATAGTGATGTGGGCAGTTGTGTTTGGTTAAGGGTTTTTTTTGTGAAGCTTTTTTATTGTACAAAATAATCCACAAAACACTGTCTGGACTTCTTTTGATGTCACTGGCATCTGGTTCTTAATCTCTTAAATCTTTCTTTCCAGACATCTCTTGGATGATGGGACTATTTTTATTCAGAGATACTGACTGCTGGTTATTATCATGGGAATGGTAGGTGATCACACCCACAGTACTATCCAGACTCCCTGCTGCTCTGGAGCTGCTGAAGTCTCCACTCAGAGAGAGGCATGCTTTAGAAGAACTGCCTGAGCTGTTCGTGTACTTATTCTATAACTTGGCACCCACCTGGAAAGACAACTGTGTTTTCTTATGTTACCTCAGTTATGCTCTTTTCTGTAGGAAAACCAAAAACCGGCTGTCTCAATCTTTCAAAAATAGGCTGCTGCATTTCATTGTCCTGACTCACCAGGAAGGTTGTCATAGTTGGAAATTTGCAGAGATGCTGTAAGCATTTGGGTGGATGTTGAGTTTATAATCACCAATGTCCATAATGATGCTACTGCTTTATAAAGTACTTTTAAAAGTAAATGGCAACACAGCTGGCGATTTTGATCCTAATGCTTTAAAACTGTCCATCGTTCCATTAGAGGGTGATGATCACAAAAAAAAAAAAAAGTAACTATTGTTAAGCCACATTGAAAAACTGTCCACCTTCTCTCACCTTCTCTAACAGCATAAAGCACTTCTCTTCTTGTGTCACTTGGCTGAGTATTGAGTTCTAGGCTTTTGCCCTCATCCCTCGATGTCTTATCCAGATTCCTGGAGGCAGTCCAGTTCTTTCTGTTAAAGTGCTGCAGTTGCTGTAGTGCTGCAGCGCATTTATTGACAGGGGATGCTGAAATGCCAGGCTCTGCTTCTGGTTGACTTTTGCTGCCTGGCCTAACGATCCACCACTTCGATGCATTACATAGAAATACTTCTCCTTGTCTAGTGCTTTTTGCAGAATGCCTTTTTGTTATGTTTGCAGTTTGGATTTAAAAGAAAAATAAATTTAAAGCTTCCTTTACATTAAGAAGACTAGAAAATGGTCACTGCATATTAAAACTGCTAAAAGAAAAAAATGGAGAAAATCTACAGAAAGTTGGGAAAATACTGTGTAAAATCTTCCTTAATGAACAACGGAATTTGTTTCTAATAAAAGGAACTTCAGGCCAAACCTAAACAATCTACTCTGTTGCAAATGTCTAACTAATTACTGGTTTATCCTTGAGGTAAAATCTTTGGCTTTTGAAAAGTGGAAATGGAAAACCCTGATGACTTTGCATGTTTCTGTCACAATTAACCGGGAATGAACACTCATACCTTCTGGGTTTGTTGGCTGACGTTTTGTTTGCTTGTTTCTTTTGTTTGGGGCTGTTTGTTTGTTTGTGGGGTTTGGGTTTTTTGAGGGGGTGGGGGCAAGGGTGGGAGGGGATGGAAGTGGAGGGGTTTTTTTAGCTTGAAATATGTTTTACTCCACTTGCTTCCCAGCTTTGGACTCAGACTGTTTAGGGCTATTTTCATTTTAAAGACCCCTCCCCCCAACTCATCGGAAGAACAGACAGCAGCGCGAGGGGAAAAAATCCTTTTACACGTGAAGATGGTATCAGCACCAGTATAATGATTTTCACTTTAGCAAAAACAAAACTAACAGCAAAGTGGTATTTGGGTGCATCAGGGGAACAAACAGAACAGTTACCACCGCACAAAGATGAACGGTATATTGATAAGAAGACATGTCCATTCAGCGCTGTACTTTTCAACACCCGTGTAGTTCACAGGAAGGGAACAGTCCCAGTTTGGGAGCTGTGCCGCGTGGCTCCCGTTGGGAAACCTCGGGACTCAGCTGAGCCGCAGCCGCTCACAGTCCGCGGCTCCCCAGCAGCCGCAGTCGTCCCGAGCCCGATGCACGCTCGGACACGGCAGATGCCTTTTGTTCTGTAGCTCGCAGCTCCTCTGCATTCCTCCCACGTACGGAATCGCATCTCATCGCCTGGTGCTGCTCTCGGCTGCCAAAAGGTAGATCCACCTTCGGCGGACCGACCGCGGGGCAAGGACCTTTTGCTTTCCACCGACAAATGAGCAGTTAATTCGGAACACTTAAGGGTCTTCTCGAGCTTAAAAACAAAAGAACCCCTTTTCATTTCTGTCAGGCCAGGTGGCACTATTTGCCCCGGGGATGGTTCCGCGCGCCTGAAGTTGGTGCTTGCACCGATGATAGAATGAACAGCTCCCGGCCGGGACAGTGCGACACCGGCACCACACGACGGCAGGGTCTGCCTGTGGCATAACCTCCGGAGCGAGGCAAGACCTGGTAGGAGACATTTAGGGTTAGCGCAGAGTGACAGGCACCACACGAGAGTGGGAGAAGAGAATTTCTCTCCACAAACGGGGCGCGGGGCAGAGCCAGGCGGGGGCGGATGCTCCTGTCCGCCGGCAGCTGCCGGACCCCGAGCCCCTGAAGAGGGCGAGAGTGACCCAGAGATGGTCAAGTTCACGGGCAGCGGGGCCGCTCGGACGGTAGCCGCCGGGGGTCGGGAGGGGCCGGGGCGCGTCCCCGCGGTCCCTCGGGGCCGCCCGGCTCGTCCCCGCCCGCCGCCGCCNNGCGGGAAGGTCGCCTCGCCCCCCGCAGAAAACTTCCCGCGGGAGGGAGGAAAGTTGCTTTATTTAAGAATTGTGTTATTTTCCGCTTTATGTCGTGCCTTTGGTGAAGGGGGACGGGAGACGGCAGCGGCTGGCGAGCGCGCCGTGGCGGAGCGGCACCGGGAGCTGCCCGGACCCCGCGGGTCCCTCCCGCCGGGAGCGGGACCCCAGGTGCCGTCTCCCATCTAGGGTCGCGGGCCTTCGTCTTCCCAGTTTTTCGTTTTCGGACGTGTCAGGGACACCGTGGCCGAGCAAGGGCATCCACCACCGCCCCGGCAGCTCCGCGCCGGCTCGCCCGAGTCGTCCGGAGCGCGGGGGCCACTGCCCGGCCCGGGCCATCCCTGCCCGCCGCGCTGCCGCCCGGTCCTGCCTTATCCCGGTGTTCGGGCGGCCGAGGAGCTCCGGGTGGAGCCGCTGGCTGGGCACGGGTGTCCGCAGGGACGCAGGCTGCGGAGCGCCGTGCAGGGGTGCATGGATCACCTCGGATCCACGCTCCCGGGTACCTAATGCGACTTCAGTTCTACGGTTTCCCTCATCCAAGGGATGGAGCTGTACCGGGGGCAGCAGATGCTGGCTCCCAGGGAAGTCCCACGTAGATCAGCTTCTGATTCACACAAAGGTGGGATTGGGCTATGGAAACTTCATGCACTGTCGGCTTTGTGCACAGACCCGTCGTGGATGTTTTGCACAGCTTGGCGAAATTTGTTCAACATGGCAAAAAAAAACCAACCAAATTGATCTGTCTGTCTCACTTTTTCCCCTTTCTGCCTGAGAAATGACGTGGAAATTGCACTTGCAGTGTCTTTTTGGAGGCATCTGGCAGCTGAGCAGAGGAGCGAGGTTGGTAAGAGGGAGTGATACCTCTTAGTGGGCCAACAGCTGTAGCTGGCAGGCTGGCCGCACTCCTCAGCGGGCGAGTCTTCCCAGCCGTACCTGTTATTGTCTACTGCCAGCTCTCAAGTATCCTGGCTACAGGCGTATATCTGTAGCTGATAAGGGAATTGCAGTCTAGTAAAAAGAGAAAGGATGTGTTCAGATTGACTCTTTCGCTGTCTGTGGCTACCATAGTTGCCATATGTGTATGTGGCTCTTAGAGATGTAGTTTAGTGGTGAACTTGGCAGTGCTGCGTTAGTGGTTGGACTCAGTCTTAGAGGTCTTTTCCAACCTAAATCATTCTATGGGAAATGATTTTTCCTTAAAGTTGTTGGAGAGTTTTTCATCAAATTGTAGAGGCTTGGTGTGCTGATAGAATTAGGAGTCAGGAGATCTGCTGCTCTGTGGTGAAGCCAAGTCCTGTTTGGTGTTTTTGTATCAGCTGCCTGCTCTTCCAGAGTTGGTATAATTTGCTTGATGAATGTGTTCTTGTATGGTGCCCATCTGTGTTAATACCTGCCAACTTCTTGGAAAAATGAGCATAATTTTTTTCTTTCCTGCTGTGTCTGCCCCATGCTTACTGGTTTCACAAGGAGTGCTCAGTCCTTAGCAGACCTGGAGAAGGCTTTATTTCTGGTCTTCAAGGCATCATGCAGAATTATGGGTTGTAACATAGCTTCACCAGTTTAATAGAAGTGTGATCTTTTAATTGGTGGGGTTCCACAGATAATATAGTTTGCAGACATATTCAGAAAATTTGGCCAAGACTTTTTCTTTCCCTTTGTTTCAGATGAATTACACTGCTGGAACACAAACTCAGCGTGCAGTAGGTGAGAGATTAGGCTAAATACTCTTCTGTGAATTTTTGAATGTAGAAAAATCACCTTTTAAGAATTCTCAATATGCTCTATAATTAACTGTTGGAGATTATGGCTTTATATTCATTGTATTGTGAGGCTATAAATAGGCTGAGATTTTAGTACAGTTCAAAGGATTTAGCATAAACTCCGAGGAGAGAATGCGATGCTGTGAAATCACCAGGGGGATAATGCGCACCCATTTTCTGTGTGACACATATTTAGGTTGTTAGTGTGAGTGGAGTAGATCTGGAAATAAATAGATCCGAACCTTTATTGTTCCTTTTTGATCATAACTGATTCTGCTTTTTGTTTTGTTTTGGTTTTTGGTTTGGTTTTTTGGTTTTTTTGTTTGGTTTTTTTTGGTCTGTTTCCATAGTGGAAACTGCTGGGAAGCTCTCAAGCCCTACTCTAGTGTCCCTGTTTGGGTTACACGTGGTTTGTAAGGCTTGGACAGCTGCTCTCCCAGGTATCTGTTATGCCAATGTATGTGTTACCATTCTGGTAGTGCAAGTGATAGATGAATGTAGAGTTCTTGAAGGGTCAGGAGAGAGGGAGGTGGTAGTGATGTACGTCAGGTAGCAGATCATTTTTAGGAATTAAGTCCTTATTGTAAGATATGCTTGTAACCCTTCTTGTGTGTCAGAATTCAGTGGAGCCAGACCCTGGGCAGAGCGTGTGTCAGGACTGGAGGTACTAAGAGCTTTCAAAATCTTGGTTAATATCCTTTTTGTTGTTGGAGGATGTTTGAAATTCTAGCTGGTCTCTATTGAAGCATGTCTTTGGACGGCTGCAGGAGGGAGCTGTCTCTCATCTCTGGCTTGCCAATGTCACTGTTGTTGGTAGCTTACTATGTTCTCTAGCAGAGGCACTTTGTAATCAGAATTAAACGGAAAATTCCCACCCAAACCTTTGGGAGAGAAACTAAGGTTTTCAGATAAGTCCTCACCAAGAAGTGTCAGCTCCTTACTGTCAGTTTCCTGAGCCCCAGAGTTCTCTTGGTGAGTTTCAGAAGGCTGCTTACAAAGCTTTCTCATCAGTTTTAGGTGTGAGAAACTGAAGATGAAAGATGCTAGAAGGCCACCAGATGATGAGTCCAACCCTCTCTGGGTTAAGATAAATCTTGATTTGTTAGATGGAGATTTTCCATTTTAGGAGATCTGAATATGGAACTCTTGTTAGAAGTGTGAGACACAAATTTCTGCTGATAGATTTTTTTTTCCTTGGGATAAAAAAATAAGAAAACTACATAGTTAACAGAAGCCTTTTTTAAAAACGAACAAGCAAAAAATCCAAACACCACAAACACACCCAGTGCCTGAAGCTGGGAAGATGAGCTTAGCCTTATCTTTGCAAGAGTATGTTGTGTCCCTTGTGCTGTATCTCAAATACCAACACATTCATATTGGGAGGAAATCGGGTGGGTTTTACTATTTTTTTTTTTTGGCTGTGTACCCATTCTTTGTTGGGAAGCCAGCTGTAAATGTGCTGTTTGGTTATTGTACCTTTGCATTGTCTGAGTTTTGTCAGAGATTGCCTATGAGCTGGGAACCCACCCTCCCGAGTTAGGTTTCCCAACCAGTTGTTGGTGAGGGACGGTGAATGGTGCTGCTCTCCAGTGCTCAGGACCCCTGTAAAGAAAACTTTGGAGATCATCCTGGCTGTTCTGGCTTATCTAGGGCTATGTTTGTTCCTGAGGGAAGAAATGGTAGTGGGGACTTTGGTGTGTTTTCCTGTCTCCTGTCTAACCTTTTCTGAAAAAACATGCTGCAGTGTTTGCTATCGCTGGAGATACAGCAATCTATAGCTGATTTTCCCTGTCTCTTTTGCTCGAAATATTTTTCCCCTTCACTCTCATGCCATGTGCTATCTAGATAACTGAGTGCAAGCTGATTATTGCTCCATGCTCCTGGAGCTGCTGTCTGCGTGAAATAGGTCAGTGTTGGGGTTTTAGATGACAGCCCATCATAGTTTTATCTGCTGTGTTTCCTGTGAAATCAGTTTGCTCACTAGTCTGTAGCCTGCCTACACTTTCACAGATGTGTTTGCTTTGTTCTGCAGGCTTCCCAGCTGCAGTGAGTGTGGGGACTGTGAGTCACTCAGTGCAGGCAGGAGCTGCTCTGCCAGGCTGGGGGTCACACTGGCCGTGTGCTAGGATCCCTCAAGATGTAAAATTCCTCACGAAGGCAGAAAAATTAATGCTATCTTTATCTTACCTCAGACACGTTTATGAAACTAACTTATTCCAAACCTGATTCCCTTCCCACCCACATGTTTTTTTTGCTCCATTTTTCATGTCATGCTTTAGACTTGTACTGCTCTCCTGTGGATGCTAGCAAAGGTTAGATCTCACAGGTCAGACTTGCCTCCTGTCCATGATCATCTCCGTTACATGTGCAGCACTCTGACTGATAGCTGATGTCTGCCTTCGCTCAAATATCAGAACAACTCAGACCACATGAGATTTTTTCCTTATGTCTGAAGACAAGCTCACCATTGGTTTTGATGGAAGATTCTGTTTGAAAATCAATGCAGCAGTCTCCCATCTTGCAATTGATCCTCGCTTTCTCCCTTGCTTACAAAGGAGAATGAGATCTGCAAGGCAGTTGGGTGTGTGGCATTCCTTTGATGGACCCTGTATACTGGTTTTAAATTATTCTGTTTGGGATATGGAGAAATGGAGTTCATTTGACAGCCACAAGAAAATGGCCCTCATTTAATTGCATGCAACGAAATCCATCCCCCAGAAACCCCGCCGTGTGCTGGATCTATTTGTGGTGTCCCTATAAGCTTTTCATAGATTTCCATGGGACTGTCATCAGTGTGAGCAAACTTACTCTGGTCACCCTTCTCAAAGGGACTGGTAGTCTGGAACAGCTTTAAGTTGAGAGTTAAACTGCTCTTTGTGTCTTGTGAAAATCTTCCTGGTTAGTGACTATTAATCTTATTAGAAGAGCAACTTTTTCTGTTGCAGTACAAATGAGTGTAGCTTTTTGCAACAATTGCTTGCTGAACTTAAAAATCTGTCTCTGATTGTGTTCAAGCAAGAATTACCTGGGTAATTACTGTCGCAGTCATGTCTTATTACATTTTAACTTATCAGGATACTTACTACTCCACAGTTACCTTTTCTACCATGTAGGTTTTAATAAGCTTTTATTTTTTTTATTACTGTGTATCAATATTGGGAAAGTATGTGCGAACTTTCAGAGCACTGACACTCTATTCACAGGTGTAAAAGTGTCATGACTTAGCTAAAGTAACTTTTCCAAGGATAAAGTCAGTGTGCACGGAAACTTTGTTTTGAACTTAGCAAAACAGCATATAGAGCTGAAATGCCCAGTGCTTTTTATGAACAAATTAATGTAATTGATCGGGTGCAACTAGTATCTCCATTTTATTTCATATTCAGAGATAAGAGCATGTTTCTGAATTCTGAAATTGTTTCCATTACTTTTCAGAAGTGACAGGTAGTTTATCTTGTGCTGTACCATGTAATTAACTCTAAAAGTGGTTCAGACAATTGGAAGAAATTAGATTCATGTTACTTTTTCCAAAGCCAGCACTACTGTATTTTGTTTGACTCTGTTGCCAGATGTACTATATCAAATCCTGCCTGACAAAGCTGCTGCAGTTGTCCTTGTGTGAATGTCATTCCAGCACAGTTTTTTTCTTCTCAGGCCTTTTGGGCTGATGCATATGTATTATGTATCAACTCTAAGTTGATCCTGAGGGAGCTAAGGACTGGGATGGGGGACACAATGATTTGAATCTGATGGTTTTTCTTTCTGATTGTTTGTGCTGTTCAAAGCAAACGTTTGAGTTCTGTGTGTGACTTGTGTCACACATACATAAAATGAAGCATGGATGCATGGATGAAGGACCCAGTTGAAATCAATGAAAGGAGAAGGAGTTTTGCCCTCCACATTAAAGGAATGAAATTAAGTTCAGGAATGATGTACTTGCGTAGACCTGGCGTGCCCAGGATAAAGATGAAGAGGTGTCTGTGGTGGGTTTCTTAGATTCAGCAGCCACTTACTATCTCACAAGGATAACATTTCAAAGCATGTTCGTGTTTTGTTGGATGTTTCTGTTCCCTGTGTAGCCCATTCATGTAGGATCTTTGTGGAGGTATTTGTCCTTACAGTCGCAATTCCAACTGGGTTCAATTAATTCCTCATTATTTGTGTTTCAGTATCCAGGTTATAGATAGCATCCTTTTGTTATGGGCAGAATGCTTGCATGTGACAAAGGGGTGTTTCTGGCACAAGCCTCATGCTCTTGACTAGAAGATGAGACCACCAGAGACTGCTGCGAACCAGTGAAAGAATTAAGTTCCTAATTATCTCTGGTTAATGCCTCCAGACACAGGGATTTTCTTGGATTTCAATTTTGTGAATGTAATCAGCAGAGGATGCAGCGTGTTCCCCCTTTCATGTAATTGTTTGGCACCTGAAACTAAGGTTTCGTGGATAAATCAAAAATTTTCCCGCATATACACTTGGACTCTGGGTCACTTCTCTTGTGTAATGTTGTCATCCCCCACTTTTCATTTAATGCTGATCAACGAATGTGGTTTGTTTTCTTGCCCTCTCCACATGCTCTTTCACAAGGAGTTAGCTGTTGGGGAGATTGTCTGGAGTAGATCCATTCCCTTCTGTGAAACTGAAATTGTAGGTTTCCATATGAATGGCCCTGTTAGATTTCAGCTCCCTCCCCGCTTTCCTCTTGGCTGTCACACCACCTGTAGCATCACTAGGAATTACCTAATGGAAAGCAACCTGTGCACAAATAACGAGCACTGATCCATAAGGAATAAGGGAATGGAGGGTGCTGTGGCAGTGTGCACCCTCTGCTCTGCCCTTTCTGTGAGATCCAGTTCAATCCCTGCAGGCTGGAGTGGAGCCCCACAGACAGAACTTGGGAACTGCAGGCGTGTCTGTGGGAGCTGGTGTGTTTTACTGGTTCCACTCTAGGAACTTAGAGATTGAAAAGCTCCGTGGCAGCAAACCTCAGAGAGCCAGGGTTGATGACAGGACTCATTTCTGTGATATGCTAACAAGACTTTGGATAACAGCGTGGTATAAGTTGGATAACAGTGTGGTATAAGTAGGTGCAGCACAAGCATTTGTTAATTTGCAGCAAGGAAGCTTTGTGTCCATGTGAATCAAGGGAGGCTTCCTTGTATAAAGAAATTTCACTGTCTTATGCATTTAACATTTAAATATCAATTTAAAAAAAATTATTTTAAAATAGTAATGCTTTTTTTGGTTGTTTTTTACACTGTGCCCAGTGTTGGCGATGGAAGCAGATGACAGCTTTCCTTTTGGCCATATTAATTTTACACATTAGAGATGAGGTCCTGAATGAGGCATTAACATTTAGGTTACAAGCATCAGAAGGGGATGCTATTTAAAAGAAATAAAATTAGATGGCTGCCACTGGAACATTTGAAGGAAAATGTTCATTGGAACACACTGGCTGACATTGAGGCTAGATTTGGAAACTTAGTATTTCATGTCTTTTCCCCTGACAAATTTGAATCTGTGGATTAAAAAAGCTGAATATGAGCATCTATAAAATGCTGACTGGAAAAAAAGGAGGGCTATGCACACAAACGTGTGTGAACATGCACATGCACTCACCCATCTTCCCACCCTCTACAAAATCTGTAGTGGGTGGCCCAGGTAATCCAAATGCATTGACTTCTTAAGTGCAAGCCCTTTTCTCCTAACAAGGCTGCTGTAAGGAGTATGAAGTTCTTTGTTATTAAAAGAAATCCCAGAAGTGCCAAGGGCTCGGCATAGGTGCCTTTGTTATTTTACTAATTGAAATGAGCAGTAAGTGCAGTTTCTAATTTCTGTTACTCTTTCTCAGTTTGCACGTTTGGAAACACCCAGGTTGAGAGAGGAACAATTTTATGTATTTTCTTCTAGGCTGTAGAAGAGCAAGGATTTTTATAATTTATCAGTATATCAGTTTAAACAGTAAGAGTGCCTCTTCAAGGTAGCCTTCATCTTGTTTGTGCCAGGCTGTAGACACTGAAGGATGACTTGGCTCCGTTACTATCAATCACCGCTGCGATGGCTTCACACTCCTATGAAAAAACGTAAAAGAAGGTGCTGGGGGAAATGGAAAATACAAACAATGCAATTGAGCAGAATTTCTCACAGCACTGTGATTTTGGGGGTTTGGGAGATGGTAACTCTATGCAGCAAATGTCATGGAGGTAGGTGGACTGCACTGTGCGAAAACAGGTGCGAAATGCTCACATCCTGTAAATGTTGTCTGCTCTTCATTTGGCAGCAAGAGATAGCCTTGGTTTCAAGGATGTGAGTAAAGTGATCGATGGGTGGTTTTTCAGGATCAGGCCCCCCCTTCTCTCTCTTCTCCAGGAGGTGAAAGAGCAGCATCTCATCCTCAGCTGTGCTTAATCTGCAAAGGAACTGCTGCTGCTGCTTTGAGCATTGTCTCGGGCTAAAAGATGCCCTCCTTAGTCATCTTAATATCAAAAGATTGTGTCTTTTTATCTTATTTGGCTGAGTGGTAGGAGACTATAGATTTTAATTGCAGAGTCCACATATAAAATCCACAAGGGATAAAAGGCTTTGTTGGGTTTCAATCCCCTTCTCGAACACATTGTACTCTGTAAAAAGCAGAGAACTGTGGGATTCTTTTTTTTCACTTTTATTCATTTTTAAGACGTGGACATTCAAGATACATTTTGTAGATGGTAAAAAGGTGGCCTTCAGGACCCTTAAAGTAATGCCTTATGAATTCATGTCATAAATGACATAGTAGCTAGAAATTTTCATGCTTTTTTGACTGATAAATGATTGCATAAAAGAATCAAAAACTTTAAAATGGATAGCTTGTAGGGATTTTTGAATTAGGGGAAGTAGACATATAATTAATAAGGTGACTGTAATTGGATCTCATAGATGATCTTAACTGTAATACCTTTTCTTAAAACAAAGAGCTTTAGGTAGTTAAAATCCTTTTAAAGACTATTTGCACCATAGTGCTTTTAAGCTGATTGGTATGCAGGCAGAACAAAAATGTCTGTATTATCTGGAGTGACCTGACACGGAATAGCACATTCTGCACCCACGCTGGTGGGTACCAGGAGCCGAATATGTCCTTCTAGTAATCTGTATTTTTACAGCCTGTGTTGGAAGTGGGAGCAGAGAATTTATAGTAACTGAGGAGGAGGGCATTAACGCTTTTTAAACACTTGCTGATTAATAAAATGTGTCAGTTGGGGTCATAAATACAAAACTGATAAAGCCAGTCTTGATTATGTATTTTGGTCTTGATTAACTTCTAAAATCCATTTGAGTTTTCCAGATGGTGATAAGCGTTTTATCTTTAGAATTAAGCATGTGTATGTGTGCACGTAATTATGAAGTTGAAGTAATTGCTAATCAAGTGGGGCAATACACCAGAGAATGATGGACTGCAAGGGTGGCTGTGGACACGTGCACTCGGCCTCCCAGGCACTGCTGTGTCCCACTCCCTGGTTTCATTAATTGTTACAGGATCAGTCAGCTGAACGTTGTGCAGAGCTCCTGCCACCGTGGCACTGGCAATCCTGTGGGCTGTGCCAGATGATATCTGCCTCTCCACATTCCTTCTCTTCCCAGACCAGTCTTGCTTGTCCTTTGTGGCAAGGTTAGGGAAGCTCAGATAGGGTGAACATGGCTCCCTGCTAGGCTGTTGGGTTTGGGGGTTTTTTTTGGGCAAGCCATAAGATTTTACTACTCTTTTTTTCCTGAAAGGAGTATACTGAATGGTTTGAATTTGCTGGTGGGTGGAGGGCACGATGGGCTGCATGATGGGCTGGAGGAGACAGTGGTTGCTTTTCAGTTGATTTTAGTGAGTACTGGATCAGGTCTACTGTGCTGGAGCAGAGGATTTTGGATTGCACAAAAGGCACACGTTCCTCTTGGAGGTAGAAATATAAGATTGCAGGCTTGGGTAGAGCCCTGAACTGTTTCTCTCCTGTAAATCTGGGTCAGTTCCATTGACTAGGCTAGATCAATTCTGGATCAAAGGTGCTGTAACGAAGAGCAGAATTTGCCCCTCTGTGTCTTCCTGCAGAGCAATATACAGTAGAACAACAGCACTGCTTGTCTGTTTTCCTACTTATTTGTCCTTTCTACAGTCAAGTGAATGGAAGTTTTTTTCCTATAGAGATGCACGCTTGAAGTGTTGAGAGGGGTGCTGCCTATTTTCAATAGCTTCAGTAGAAATTACATTGACAGACAAGCTATATGTAACTATCAGCATGCAGATCATCAATACGATCAAAGCTTTCCTGTTCTGCTGTAGAGCTTCTCTGTCTCATGCAGAAAAGGCTATTAATATTTCTGGTGCAACAGCAAAAATGTAATTGCATTAAAGAAAAAAAATGGGAAAAAGTTGGGGCTTCTGGAGCTATTAACTATTTTGAGATAAAACTCTTCTGAGATACTAAATTAGCTGAAATAGATGATATAAGACAGACGTGGTTTAATTAAAATTGTCTTCATATTTGGCTGTCTTGAGCTAGCTTGTGGTTTTTTGGGTTTTTTCCCCCCCTTGTCTCTTTCCCCCCACCCAGAACACATCAGTGTTTCTGGTGAGTCTTTCCCTCTTCTGTTCCTGTTTCCTGAACACTTTTTCTTAAAATCTTCCAGAGTAGAGAGAGGAGAATTTTTGCAGAGGGTGCCAGGAGAGTTTGCAAAACAAAAACATACACGGGGCTATTGTGTCTGAATGATTAGTAATGCATGAAGTCCATACATCAGTATAATGTCAGTGACTTACAACCTCATCCATCTCCAGAATGCTGCAGCCAGTGTGGTAACACATTACTGTGAGAACTCTTTGTGCAGCTAGAAATGTGTCTCATTCCCCCCAGTGTGCTTGGGCACCAAGGGAAACAGGCCATAATTCTTGCATGTCCAGACTAGTTGGGGTTTTTTCCCACTGCCAGTCTTTACAGAGGCTTTCCCCCCGCTTCATTTTAGGGTTTTTTTTTGTGCTCTTCAGACATTTTGCTTGTTTCTGCATTCATTGGGATGTGACCAAGAGATTTATTTCATGCTCCCTTTCCAGCTGTGAGGGGACCTCTTGTCATCAGATTGTACCTCAGCCACTCTTACCTTGCCAGAATGGGTTATGCCTGGTGTAATTTTTCAGCATTTTGGGAGCCTGGAAATACACTGAATGTCACACCATGTGTGTTGTATATTGGTTAATGGTGAGTCTGTGCTTTCCTGCTGTCTGTTGCAGTTGAAAGCTTTCACTGGGAGCAAGTCAGGAGCAGTGTTTCTGGAAATCTTTGGGAATTAGGGTCTAAATCTACGTCTGCAGCAGTAATACTTAATTCAATCAGAAGGCTTAAAAATGGTCCACAAAGTATGTCCATGCTTTCTTTTTCACTCTACAGCTAGGGAAACTGAGTTGTGCCCCAGGGCATCCGAGTTTTGATGCTAGGTTACAGATGTGCTCTGGTTGTACTACAGAGCACAGGCATAAATGGTTCTTGTTTCTAATTTTTCATTGTTTTGCCTTTATGTTTGGGTTTCTAAAGTGTAAATCTTCCCTGTGTATGCCCTAACAAATGTTGAGTGGCCTTGCTTTTCTGGATCAGAAGTTGAAGGCATACTTGAAGGAAAAACACCAAAGGTCCTCACTAGCTCTTGGGAAGTTACTCTGCTCGGTGGCTTCTCGTGCCTCAGCATTGCATGCCCTGCTTGGAGGCAGGTTGCAGAAACAGAGCTTGGAAGCGAGCAGCAAAATACTCCCCTGCCCAGGCTGAGTCCAGGGAAGTTCGCTGCGGAGGAAACGTCATCTTTGGTGCTTCCACCACTTGCCATGGAGACATTGTCCAGGAGCACAGTATTTCTTAGTGGAACTAGACAGTGTTGTGCTTGGACAGCTTTTGCCAGTGAAAGTTTTACTGGATCAATATAGGTGGAAAAAAGGCCTGCCTCTTCCCTTTTCATTTTCTTTTACCTCTGTGTCCAGGTCTGCTAGAGGTTTTTCCAGCAAATCTAAGTTACTAAAATAAGGAAAAGGAAAAAAGAGCACATACAATGAAACCATATCCTTTCTATGGTCTTGCTTTGTCAGCAAAGCTTTTACATGTTGACCAAGGCTGATGTGCGTGAGGCATCCTGGGTTTTTATTCATGCACCCATGTTTAACATAGCTGTAAATTAAAATATTGCCTCTCTGTAAAGTACATTGTCCCTGCACTTTGCTCATTCTTCTCTTACTGCAGTTTTAAAGTCAAAGTCGGGAAGGTATCATCAGCTGTCTCTGTGAGGGGCTGCAGCTGCTGGCTGATGCTCTCCCAGATCCTTCCCTTTTAGACCTCCATGCTTTCTGTGGTGGCTGTGGGACATTGCTGTTCATTCCTTAAAAAATGAAATCTTGGTACAGCATTTCATGCATGTGTTTGCTCAGAGTGGCCTCAGATTTAAATCTAGCATCTTTTTCAGTTCCTGTGAAGGCCTGGGGCATTGGAAGAAATGCTTCATGCAGTGCAAGGTGGAGAAATGGAAGCTACCTAACATGTTTGAAAGGGTATTTTTACCTCAGTCTTGGAAACATAAAAAATTTCCCATCTATCTTGCTAAACGTGTGTGACTGTTTCCCACAAGTGCACAGGACTGAGAGCTGCAGTGAGGCATTTTGAAGAGATGGACTTCTTGTCTTCACTGAAGGGCATCTAGGAATGCTTTTCTTCCTGCCTTTTTTCTCCCCTGCTGACCTGTAAGTTTCTGTGTCCCCCTCATAGTCAAACAAGCATAGTAAAAAACATATCTATGTCTGAAGTTCTGGTGGTTGTTTGCTTCTTGCTCATCTGTCAGATTAATTTTGCACTGAATTATGAAAAATGTTGCTCTGTCACAAGTTGTGGCTGGTAGTAGATTGCTTGCACACTACATCTGTTCAAGTGTTCAGGAAAGGGACCACTTTAAAATTTCAATTCTAGCCTAAAAATACACATGGGAGTCTTTTTTTTTCACGTTTACTTCCTTGCTGGAAATAGCAGGGTTTTGTCATGTTTGTAGGCACTTTTAAGCACAACACAGTTATGTAGCAAACTGGAAAAATGTGCACCCATCTTCTTCAAGTGAGGGCATGTGGCAATGGTGCTACGGCCACATCAAATCCTGCACACATGGAAATTACAGGAGATGGGTTTTAAGCAGACACCCAGTGTTTACATGCTTAATTTATGTAATAGCCCTTTCAGTTCCCATCTGTTCCTGTGCCCTTTGGCAAATGGGTTTGCAGTTTTCTAACACGTGAAAACGTTGTCAAGTTCAGGGAATAAGACTTGGATTTTATTTAATTGCTTCTTTCTTTGTCTGTCATAAGTTGGTCCTTAGGGAGAAGAGGCTGACCCCAGGAAGTAGGGAAGCTTTGTCTTCCCAGGCTGCCAATAATCTCTGAGTACAACTCAAGGTTGAGAGGCCAAAGTGCAAGTTGAGCACTTATGCCCCAGATGTGTCTCACTGTCTCATATGCAAGCGAAGCAGCTGCAAGGGAGTTGTGCTGGAAATGAAGCTGATCTGAGAACCCCACATTTGTGTTTCTGCACTCATGGCTAAAGTGTGACTGCGGCTTCCTGTGAAGGGTGTTGATCCAGAACAGAGAGTGCAAAGATGGGTTCCTGTTCCAGTGGACCATAGCAATTGGCTGTCAGGGAGGAGGGGTTGGTTCCCGCCTTGCTTTTATCTGTTCTTGCTCTTCTGCAGTGCCAGGGCACACTCCATCTCTGTGGCTCAGCTGAAGCAGGGTCCTGTGGCAGGCACAATGCAGACCAGAACTTGAGGGCAGGAGTCTGATGGGCCTGACATGCAGTGAGAACAGTGGTGTGTGTAACAGAGCTTCTCTGAACCTCTGCAGTTCAGCATAGGTAGGGGGGTATCACCAGCACAACAGAAAAGCAAATTACTGCTGAAAACAATTGCTGGCTACCAAAACTGATCATTCTGACAGATTTATTCAGACTCAAGTGTGAGCCTGTGTATGACCCCAATTACCACCTCACTTCTGCAGTTGCTTTGGAATGGGTTTGTGTCAGATACAGGCTTCATGGGAGCTCCAAGGTATGGGTGGAGAGAACACTCACCCTCTCATTACTGCTGGAGTAAGGATACGAACATCCATGTCTGCAGCATGGGAAGCCAAGCACTGGTTGTCTGTAGCTTCCCACTTGTGTTCTTCACTGCGTGTCTTGAAATGCCTTGTACCAACACTGTGAGCTTGTGGTTGGTAAGTTGGTCATGTGGCCTCCTTCCTGGGAGAGGCAGTGTCCTGCTTTGTAGGGCACTGGGCTGAGCTGCCTCTGTGAGCAGTGTGCCCTCATGTCATCTGTGTTGGGATGAGCTGTGCCCCAGCACTGTTCTTTTGTGGGTCACCTGCTATGTTGGGAGGCCAGGTTGCAGTAAAGCGGCCAAATCAGTAAAACTAACTTCCTTCCTAGCAAATGCCCATAACTTCAGGAAGTAGTTGGAGGAGCTGAGAGTTCAACCTAGTAAGCTCCAGGCTTACTACTGAATGATCATGTCTTTGGACAATGCCAGTGGAACAACGACAAGCAAGCTGGCAAGGAAGAGATGGTCCTGGTGACAGAGGTGCAACTCTAGGGAGGTTGGTCAGGGCAATTGAGATCTCTTGGTGCGCTCAGGGTTCTGGCAGTAGGCTTGCTAGCTCATTTTTGTGATCTACGAACTTACCAACTTCTGAAGAAGTTCTTCTGACAGCCCTCACAGGTGGCCTCGTGCTGCAGAGGAGCCCACAGACAAGTGGCAGGCAGTGAGAAGAATTTGCTGTGCCAGTTGTTCCATCACCATGGTTGTAAAGGTTTCATGTTTTGTGCAATGGGTTACAGTAAAGCTTGGCTCTTAGAGTTTCCCAGTTTTGGATGCTAAATGAGAGGATACTTTCAGGGCAGAAAGGAAAGGCATTACATAGGAGAAACAATCCCTGCTAGGGGAATCTATTTCGTCAGGAGTATTTATTCAAAGGAAAACCAGTTATTTTCTGCTAAATGGATGCACATAGCCTGGCACGTGTGCACAGAGGGCAGGACTGCTTTCCAAGCGTGTGATCCCTGGCAGAGTTAGCTGGTGACATGCAAGAACATTGAAGGTCATGGCTTTGTTGCTTCCTCTTCTTCTGCCTGCCGGCCCTTTTGTCTCGCTCTAGTGGTGCTGGCATGCAAACTACACCATGCTACTCCATGCTGGGCCATTCCTTACAGTTCATGTTGGTGTGCCTCTCGAGCTGGAACTGGTGGTGAAGCAGGTAAAACCTGATCAAAGCACGTGTCTAATTGGATTTTCAGATCTTGCTTTAAAAATGTGGGATTTTCAAATACTCCCATTAGTGGGCATTAATACTGAGGAGAAATATGTCACCAGTTAGGGTTTTTTTGAGTCAGAATTTCAGTGTAATTAAAAAGAGATTACTGAACTTAATATCATTAAAAGAAATGCTTTCATGAAATAAAGAACACCACTGGAACCTCCAGGTGCACGGAGGAAGTGTGCTGAGCCACTGCCTGCAGCTTGGTGTTAAGGCAAGAGAAGCATTTTTTGTAAGTATGGAAAAAGGGAGCAGCTGCACACTGGGGCTTCTTACTCTTTGCTCTGCAGAAGGTTCGTTTGGAGGGAGGGAATTGTACTTCTGAAGGAGTGAGCAGAAGAAACATATGTGGGTTCATCTTAGAAGTGTCAACCTAACTAGGAACAGATTCTGCAGTTTGTATTGGAATAATCAACTGATAAGTAAAATTTTAATTATTAATGTACATTTCTATCCTTTTGCCATGTATCCTAGTTAATTGCAAATGAATATTCTTCTGCAGTGTTGCAGTGCTTTTTATTCTGACAGTCACCACCTTAGGGCCGGGTTATCAGTGCTAACACATACTTCAAATTAAATTGGGAGGTAACAGTGAGAGCAGTTTATCTTCAGTAGTAAGGACAAGTTCCCCTAATTCTCAATCATGTGTCACTCAATTCCATTATGACAGGAATATATTAATCTTTTCTTGTGAGCAATTTAGTATTCCCCTTTCTACTGCTAAGGGTTGCATTTTTATGAAGCATTATTGATTAATTTTGTTAGGGTTTGTGTTTTACCAGCAGTTATTCTTAGCTGTAATTTCTGTCTTGTGCTTGACTGCTTTTCCTTTTCCTAAAGTATGTTATTCAGGGGCAAAACCTCTGAAGGAGGAAGATGTTTCCTCCTGTGCACAGGACTGGGAAGGACAGGTAATTAGTTGACAGGATGGCCAAGAATGCTTAGAAGCTGTAGGAGACTTTCTTAGGACTTCCCTAGCAAGACTGACAGTGGATTTGTTTGTTGTTTTTATTTTGATCTTTCCAGCATTGCTGTAGAACTGCAGTGGCATAAGCAGTCATGCTGCTTGGCTTTGCCAGGGACTGTTACAGTGCTGGAAGCGAGTGCAGGCTGCGGGGGTTGCCAGTTCTCCTTGAAGGGAGTCAAGCAGAGAAAACAGATACATCACTGATGTGAAAAACAAATGAATCTTGTTTTATCTTCATATATTGTCAGCAAAAAAAAAAAATCTCCTGATTTATGTTAGTCTGAAAGAGAGAGATTTCATGGCATCAAAGAGCTCAGTCTTGAGCTTGGACTTCTAGTGAAGCCAAACTGTAAATGGAAAGTTTAAGTGATCTGGCTGTAAAAATTTAGATTTGAGGAAGGAGAATTTAAATTTATGTCAATTTATACGATGTTAATCTCTGCAGAGGAGATCTTAATTGCAAGACTGACAATTTGGGTCATGTTTGAAATTGATTCAGAAATTGGTCCTTGATAACTTTGGATCTGTTTCCAAAGGTGGCTTGTGAGTTGGGATTGAGGATCAAAGCCTAAGTGTCACTTTGTTTCAAGCTTGAGTGTCAGACTGAGGCATCATGTTTTAAAGTGCGGTTTTGTTGCATAGTGTAACTTCAAGTGAAAAATTCACCATTGTACTGAAAATCTTCAGTCTTTGAGGCTTAAAAGACTTATTGAAGATGAAGGTGAAACTGTTTGTGTACTTGTAAGCATGATAAGAAGAGACCTCAGTAAAAATAAAAAAGTGCAAGTGGCACGGAGAATTCTGGCAAAAGAGAATTATTGCTATGGAGTTAAAAGATGGATGTTTGAAGGCAATGGCTTTGCCTGTGTTTGAAGTTGTAGCATTTGTGAGTAGGGATATGCTGCTCTCCCTCAGGGAGGGAGGCTGGGCAGGATTTGGTAGCCTTCAGAGGACAGCAGCTTTGGTGGGAGATAGTCACTTGTAGCTGCTGCTGCATCGTTGTGTAGAACTAATGTGCTTATGGCTAACAGAGTGATGAAAAGCCAGTCTAGAGAATGTTTTCAGAAACACGCCTACAGACATGCCTGTAGCTCTAAGTTGCACCTTTAAATCACCTTTAGAGACAACAGCTTTCAAAATCAAGTCATTGGCATAGCTGAAGTGCAGGAAAACATTCATCCCATAGAATCATCTTCCTGCCTTTCCTCACCTGTGTGAGGTACTACAGTGTGACAGCTGGGAGGTGAGGATGAACAGCACAGGGCTGCCAGGAGATCACAGGTGGAGAGCACAGGGAAATGCTGTGAAAAGAATCGAGGCTAAAACAATTGTTTGCACATTTGAAGGGGGAGTCTGTTCATTTGCTTGAACCCTTTCTGTGTTTCTTACATTAGTTTTCTGTATGTCACCTGATTTGTGTCACCTGCATAGAGTTGTCTTTGCCCTGGTCAGTCTGCTCCTTCCCCACTGCTGTGGCATCTCTGGCACGTGCCTGTTGGATCAGGCAGTTCATCAGAATGGTGTTTTTTGGAGGGGTGTGTGTGTGCATGTGTGTGTCCCAGGCAGTTTTTAGGGAGTGTGATGCCTTGGGCCAGGAGGGCAGTGTGGTGTGAGAGCTGCTGGGGAGGTGCAGGTGCCCCCAGGCAGCGAGGCCGGGGTAGGTGACACCGTGCCCAGTCACAGCCCGATGAACCTCTTGGTGAGCTGGCAGAGAGGGTGGCCCTACCTCGGCTCCATCAGAGCTGGATGAGTTTCAGCAAGAAGCAGATTTACTGTCATCTCTAATAAGTGTCTTCCTTCTATTTTCCCTTTCCAGTAAGTCAGTCTGGAGTAGAATGTAACAGAGCCAGTTAAAGATTGGTACAGGGGAAGAGGCACGTCTGTTTAGAAGTTGCAAAGAGTGCAACATTTGGCAATAACGGCTGCATCTTTTCTGGCAGGATCCAAAGAGCTCAGAAAGCGTTTTCTCTTCATTAGTGATCTAAATTTTATGATTGCTTCTGTGTTTTGGAAGCATTCTCAGCAAGGATGAGATGATGTAATTCCATAAATCCAAGATTTCGTATTTTTTTAATGAAGAACTTATGAAGCTTTGAATGTGGACTGGATGCTGAAAATGTTCTGGCTGTAGGTCACCTCTACATCTCCCTCAGGCACAGAGAGCACTGAAAGCCAAGAGGATCTGTGTCAGTCTAAGCTGCTTTAGGGTTTGCTGTCAAGCGAAGGCTTCCTGGGAATGCTCTGTGATGTGGACACAAATGAGATGAGGAAGGTTTTTTCTTTTATTTTTAGTTAACTTTTTTATTCCAAGCTCAGTGTAAGCTCTCTGACCTCCAACATGCTCCTAACAACATAGTTTTTGGTGGTTCTAGGAAAACTTTATTTTGTTTCAAACTATCTCTGGGGCTTTGAACAAGCCCCAGAGTCTTAATTAAACATTTTTGATCAGGCATGACTCCACAGCAAGTCAAATCCTTTGGCTTTGGTGTTTTGTTTTATTTAATCACTGGACTATTTCTCTGTACAGAACACTGCAGCACTCCCATCTGACTTCCTTTGTTAGTGTTCCATTAAAAATTATTTTAACTGACCTTTGTCTGTCTTTATTCAACTTTTCAGTGACCTATTCCTTCCTTTCCTTTTTCTGATCTCCTGCTGCAAAATTGCCTGTTTTCAAAGGAAGTTGAAACTTAAGGAAGATGAAACTGTGAGTCCTGTCTGCTTTACCCAATTGAGATGAAATTGTGTCCCTCAGATGGCTCCCAGTGAAGCAGAGAAAATAAACTTTGTGAGTCCCCATTTTTCAGAAAGGAGCCCATGTCACTGAGCTGTGGGGATTGGTGTCCCCTCTGCCTTGTGAAGCTGTTCTGCTTGGCCAAGGGGGTCAGCCAAAGTGACTTTATATCCTGGTGGTTATGCCCTCTCCTTCCAGCACCTTTAATTGCTGTCCTTAATGAACAGTTTAATAGTTTCTTGCTTTCATAGCTACTTTGTGTTAGACAAGTTCAGTAAAATGAGAGAGGAAAAAACTTAAAAGCTCTTTGTGTGTGTGTGTAAAATTGTGAAACTATTTAAGAAGAAACCAAAAGAAAAGTTTGTCATGATTTTGTCACTGAGCTACAACAATTTTTTTTATAGCATGGTTTTATAGGAT
The DNA here is from genome assembly GCA_013398055.1 of Ifrita kowaldi. NCBI lineage: Eukaryota > Metazoa > Chordata > Aves > Passeriformes > Cinclosomatidae > Ifrita > Ifrita kowaldi. Next base: position 95,096 of record VZRS01002966.1, read on the forward strand.
CACTATCAGCTGGCTGACCTACAGCATCTGAAATTGCCAGTTCTCCATGGGAAAGTTCAAAGTGCCTGGCAGCTCAGTTCTGGGCTCTGCCTTCTGCTTTCCCACTTAGTGTCATTAGCCGGATTTGATAACACTTTTCAGACTCCACGTTTGAGGTACTGAGATTGGAACTTGACCCATCTTCTGAGAAGTCAGAGAATTTAATATGTAAAATATTTACAAAATGCTAATGAATTCTTAGACCGCTAATGTGTATTATTTATGTAAGTCAAAATCTGCCCTTCTGGGGTGACAACCAGCCTTCCTCTCCAGGGACCCCTGTTTACTCATCTAGCTATATATATATGTATGTATATATATATATGTATGTATATATATATATGTGTGTATATACACACACACATATCTTAAAGATTACCTGCTGAGTCATCCTGGTCCGTGCTGAGCACCTCTCACTTATTTGCATCCTTTGCTTGTAAGTTGTGCTGCCTGGTGTGGCTGTGGTTGTATTGGGTTCTCGACAGAGTGGGAAATGTGTGAGCAAAGTGAGGCCTAATTTGAATCCAGTATCTGAAGAAAGCATGCAAACCTGAATGCAGAAGTTCTCTGTAAGACAACCATCTAAGTGCAAGATGCCTCCTGTATGTTTTGTTGCAGATGGGAAAGAAGTTGTGCATGCACTGGTAGGGTAGTATTTGTTCTGGTGTCTGAACCTTCTCAGCACTGTCTGATGATAGACCCAGGAGGCTGTAAAAACAGTGGTTTGAAGTGCTGAATACTCCCAGGATTACTGGGTGAGGGTCTCATGCTGGAGACATTGCCTGTATCAATACATTTTACACTTCTATGCAGTGCCACCATGTGTATTTGGTTGAGTTTGTTGCTAAGGAACTTGGAACCTCTTCTAATTTGATATGAAATAAATGGTACTGGATGATGTTGAGATGAAGAACTAGAATGCAGTCCATGTTAATTTTATCAGTGAATTGTGCATGTGAATTCTATATCTAAGATAAGGGACCAACATTAGAATAGATTTTGCATGTGCTTTATGTTGGCTGAGGGCATGCAGGGCTTTAATGCTAATTTGTGACAATGGGTTTGAAGCATCGGTTGGCAATTGAGGGTGTTCCCTTTATAAACGTGTTTTTCCAACATGCTGTGCTTTTCCTGCTGCATCTCATGCTTCATGCAATGATGTTCAGGAGGTTATTTGAATACTGGTTAGTGCTAATGGGCTGCAAGCTTAATTCATGTTGTCCCTGTTATATTTGGGAATTTTCTCTTCTGTCCTTTCTCCACCTCTGTTGTTGGGTATGTGATCACAGCGACAAATTAAGCCATCCGTTTTATCCCTTAAGTTTCTATTATGTGATTTAAAAAAAAAAATATTGGATGTAATTTGGCAGTATCTGAGCTCGACTGACAAATGTATCAACACAATGTGGGATCTACAGCCTGTAATGTCCCCTATCACAGGGAAAAGCTACACGGTAAAAAGCCTATTCACCACAGAACCTTTGGAGACTTGTGGTGAAAAGCACAGTCTGTGGCTGTGTGAGCTGAGCAAATTAAGTGGCTGAGATAAAGTTGTGTAGGTGAAGAGCAAGGTGAGTTCACAGGTGTGTCAGCCAGGTATGCACTCTGAAAGCAGTGAATGGTTAGAAAAAAACCCCCAAACCAACCCTGCTTGTGGTAGGCTTTGCAGTCTGTAATAAAGCACGTCAGATTTCATCAGGGTTTGCTGTAGAACACCAGAAGGGCAGTGAAACACCAGTAATAATTAACATCTTCAAGGCTGAATTTCAATGTGAAGCATACACCATTAAAATGAATGAATGCTTGAGGGAATGCCCTGTTTGTCAAGCAGAGGTTCATTCTTTCAGATCTGCTGTATATCTCTTGGTAAATAGATACCAGATGTGTAGGTGAATCAATGCCCTGATAGTAGTATGTGAAAGAGGTTTAAATACTGATTTTAAAAATAATTATTGACCAGTATTTGAATAAAGACCAAAATTTAGTGAAGCATAACAAAAAAGGTGACCTTTTCCCCCTCCCCTTAGTTAATTATTAATTGCTTCCCTAACAGCTCCCAACTCATCTATTCCATTGGATGGCAGGAAACAAAGAAGGAATTTGAGTTGCATACCTGCAAGTTGCTGAGTGTATTGAGTGGGGTGGGAGGTCACCTGGCTTTGTGTCCAGTTTTCGATTAGTGGCAGGGAATTGTTTGCAGAAGTCAAGTCCTTAGCCATAGCTCAAACCAAGTGGGTTCTTCACTTTATTCAAAACTTGCATGTGTTGTTTGCACTGGGAGAGGTGCCTCCTTTTGGAGTAGGTAGACCAAATATCACACCTCAGGTACTGACATTATAATATTTTGGACTTTCCACAGTTTAGAGGGGAGGACTTTTTCCAAAGCTTGGCATCTGGCTGCAGCAGGAACGTTCTGCACCAACTTTCTTAGGTCAAAAGCACTTAGTAAAGCAGCTGTGCTAGGACTCCCCTGTGGGCCCCCAAGCTTAGATCATCACAAGAATGATGAGAGCTGCCTCCGTAATATCCTTGTTTGAAATGCACAGAGCTCCTTGCTGTAAAGTGACCAAGTCTTTCCTTCAGCTTTAGCTGTAGGTGCTTCTCTCTGGTGAGAGGAGACTGCTGCTTGCAAACATACTGACAAGAATGACACAAGATGAGGGAGACTTGATTAATTTTAAAAAGGATGGACAAATACATGTCCTTCAGGTATGAATAAATTAGAACTACCAGAAGAGTTTTTGAAAAGAAGGAAGAAAATTAAATTAAATAAGTGCTAAATCTTTAAATATTTTATAAAAAATGTCTTAGAATATGGCTGCGTCCAGTAGTAAGAAACATCCTGAACATGACTCCCCAGAATTACTAACCTGAGTCATGCCTTAAAGGAAAAAGCACCCAAGCCCTGTGGCAGTCATAATTGCTTTATTCCACCTGGGAAATATGTGGGTTTTACTTGAAAGAGAACACTGAATTTTGGATCTCTATTGTTTTGTTTCACAGTCTATGTGCTTGAAGAGAAAGCACTGTTAGATACTTTAGTTCCAGACTCCAAAGGCTGATTGAAACCATGTTTTAGGTCTGTATGCCACAAAATACATAATACACAAATAAGTGATAACTGCACCTGTTTGTGGGTCTTTCCCATGATGGTCTGGGGTTTTTTGTTTTGTTCTGGGTTGGTTTTGGGTTTTTTTGAGGAATTTACCCATTTTGTTCATTCCAAAAGTCTAAAATAAGATGATGGCACAAGTCAATGCCAATGTTGCTTATGGCTTTCTTAGGCCAAATCACAGATCCTTTTGGGGATCTTGCTGACTGTAAGGCAGAATGTGGGCACAGACTCTAAAGCACATCCTGAAAATGTGGAAAAATGTAAAAAAATCTTGTTCCGGTTCTGACAGCAGGTGTTCACTCTAAATCTCTCCTGTGATGACAAACCACTGCCATTCCCTAATAAGTCAGTTAAATGAACATTTGGCTGCATCTGTAGCTAAACCCAGTTCAAGCTACTGAGTATGGTTGAGCATTCCAATGCTGTGTTAAGTCCTTTCTTGCAGCCTGGTCCAGTTAAAGTTGATCCCAAATCTTCTTGTCCAGCAGCCTGATCCCAGGGCTATAGCTGTAATAACAGTGCATTGTTCTTCCCACTAGGATGTGCCCATGAGACATTAGCTGCTGTGTAAAAGCAAAAGCATTATTCTGTTAAAATTCATTGTGGAGTTGAACAAGGTAAACTGTAACACTCACCACTTTTCTTCAGAAGTGGGGAAAGTCTAAGAAGTTCAGTTCAGTTGTTTTGTTGAATCTAATTGAAGGGACCTGATCTAAAAGAAGACACTACACTTTGATAAACCCTACTTCTGTGAAAGTGTTTTGGAGCAGGAACCACCATCTCTTCCTGCCTTGAGGCTACTTAAGCCAGTGCTTCTCTGCCTGCTGACTGGAACTTCTGCAAGCAGATAATTACCTTTTGAGTGTGTCTCTGTGTCACCTTGACCTTGCAGTTGTCTCTCTGATGACAGACTATGTCGTAGAACAAAAACTTGTTCTTTAAAGCTGGTGGCAGTTCTCACTATCTGTATGTAGCAGTAACAGAAGACTGCTTAGTGTCACTGTTGTGCCAAAATAAGGCCAGGCTAGAATGATAGAACTTGGGAAAGGTCAGACTTGTGAAACCGTGGCAATTAGTGGATAAAACTTGTTGTGGTTTGTGGTTTTATTCATAGTTGCCGTTCTTCTCTTTAATTTTTTGCTAGTAATTTAGACCAAGTGTGCATTTAAGTATGGTACTGCAAATTGTGTTTTAAACAAAGCATTGCTGGTTACTTTTGGTTGTGGGAGTGCATGGCTTTGAAACACTTCACCAAAGTGAAATTAATTTGAAAAACTCCAGGTGAAGAGTTGCTCTGTATAAGACAGAGGCAGCCTGATTGTTTTTCTGTTGTTTTTTGTCAGGCTTTGTTAGGTTGCAGTGATAATTGCCACTTGTTTCTTGTTAGGAACTAGCAAGATGTCTTTTCTTAACTTAGCAACTCCACTTAAAGTATTTTGGCCCTTCCAATGAAAACTTCCATCAAGATTTCAAATTCACAGTTGCTTGTCACATTTAACTTGATTCCTGCATAATTTCACTTGTGGGCTCTGGAAGTGGGGAGCTGCTCCAGGTCTCCAGGCTGGAGCAAGAGATGATGGCAGGATGTGGCCTCCCTTGCTGCGGGCTCTGGGGGTGTGAGGAGGAGACTCCAGACTGCAGAGGGGTTTGTCATTTATCATCACAAGGCTAGAGCATCGAAGTAGACTGACTCATCCCCTTGCTAGTGACTCACTATATGTCTTCTCTTTCCTGGGTGGAAAAATAACTCCTTTGTTTCTAATGGAAATGCAAAGTGACAGTCAGACCATAGATACCACTTTGTATCAGTGAAAGGCAGATACACATTTAGAAGTATTTTTATTACAGGAGCCTTGGTATCCTAGGAAATGCATGCTCATGTGGTTTGGGGCAAGGATTGAGTCAAAATGTGTATTGTTTCAGCTGTTGGGACTGAGAAGGATGCCCTAGCACAGAAACTAAGTAGCTTGTTCATGATTGTATTGGGTCCAATGCAAAGTCAGACAGTGAATACATCTCCCCTGATTCATGTCTGGTCCTCTACACCATCAGCCATCACACCTCTTGGGGTATTTCAATCAAGTTTGTCGTTTCTCCTATGCAGTATGCCAGTAGATTTCTTTTTCTATATTTCTGATGGTCAGAAGAGCCTCTTCCTTTGTCAGTTCTTTTCTGTTTACTTAGTTGTTTTAGTTAAAGGACAAGACTTTTCTCATAGGAGCTCCTATACTAGTCCTCTACTTCATTTATCTAGATCTGCTTCTACTGGTTTTTCAGTGTGTCACTGCAGCCTCCTCTCCTCCGTGCTCAAACGTTGTATTCCCATGTAACGTGTACACCAAGGACCTGATTCATCAGTGTTTTACTGTGCATTTACACAGAGGCCTCTAGTAGGGCTAATGAAGTCGAATTTTGTGTCAACCTGTGTAATGCTGTCCTAGATCTTCACAGAAGTTTTCTCTCCCGATTTTAAATTCAATTTTCTTGTGTATTTTTGCCTATTAACTGAAACTTTCAGAACCGCACCACAGCTGTCTCTCTCTGGAAGAGCTGCTGCAGTCCTTTTGCATTTCCTTCTAACATAAGTTCCCTGGCTCCTGTGTACTGTGTGTACAGAGGTGGCCACCCTCTCTCCTGGAAAGACTGTGCCTCATGAGCCCATCGCAGCTGCTGGATCTGTAGCCTGGCTGGGCAGCTGAGAGGATGGGGTGGGATGGGAGCAGGCAGTGGACAGGAGCCACTACAGTTACACAGACCAGTTAAAGTAGTTTAGCTTTTGAGCAGAAATAGATGAAAAATTTTGTAGGAGGAGGGTGCTAAGAGTTCAGTTCTTTCACAATAAATTTGTTTCTTTCAGATAGCTCTAAAATAAAATTTTCTGCTATTCCTGCTGACTCTGCAGTCAGGTCTGCATATATTAGCCCTTCCCACTCACAGCTTACTAAATGCTTTTTTATTTAATACTTACATTGAGGCAACAGTGAATGACAGAAACTTACTCCACTGAAATTCTATGTGTATGTGCTTAAATGTGGAAAAGGTCACATTGATTGGCACCTGGCATGTCGATAGCAGCTTGGTAGGTCTGTGCCCCAGGCTCTGTGTGCATCACTGGGGCTTGCAGGTTGTGTGTGTGATGATGGATGTAAACATAATATCTGAGGCTTCTGCTTGCTTGCTGTTGCCATAATTCACGTTTTTCCTAGTGCCTCTGGAATGGCATTGCTCTTGCTAATCTTCATTTTAAACTACTGGGTGCTGTTTCATACTAGCATTGCCACGGGCAGGGCTGTAGGGCTGGTCTGGCTGGGGCTCAGGGGAGATGCAGCCACGTCTGGTTTCCCAGCTTTACACTCAGACACTTGTGTCACAGGGAAGGAGTAATGGTGTGGGCAGCTCTGTTCTGCTCAGAGCGTTTTGTGCTGAGTCTTGTTTTCCATGGCCACTCATGAAATCATCAGGGTAGTTCTGCATCTGAGCACAAGGAGCGTGAGGGAAACCTTGTCTTGCATCTGTCTGGGGAGGCATTTTGTGAGGCAGAACAACATACCCTAAATATTTTACAGAAGAATAGAGAGTATTTTAAACAGGAATAAATAATACAGGTGCTGTCCAGGCTCTCTTTAGCTAGTCAAGACAGCAGATCCAGGCTTTCCTGTTTCGTCAAAACCACTGTTGTGAAGAATTGTTAGAAGGTTGGATTCAGGTTGTGAGGGATGATGTGTTTTGATCAGCAACTGAAACAAAACTCTGGCTGAACCAAAACAGTATTTTATCAAGATGACACTTTTCCTGGCCTGACATTGCACTGCAGGGTTTTAGTATTTAGACTAAAGTGCCTCTAATTGTTCTTCAGCTCCTTTGTATCCTGAACAGCACTTCTCCTCCACACAAACATGACCTTCAAAAGTCCAAGTGTCTGTGGAATAAAGATAGATGACTTTTAGTTGCAATAGGTTTTTTGTTTGCTTTGCATAAATTGAATTGTCTTGAAATCAATAGCTGATTTATTTGAGGTTCGCACTGTGTCGTTGACTTATTGACACTTTTCTAAGTGCACAGTTTATTAAACATTAGAGTAGTCCTCACAGAATCTGCTGGTTTGAATTTTCTTGCATTAAAACTTCCTTTCTTTTCCAAAACTTTTTAGAAAGTTGCTAACAGCCTTCAGCCCACAAAATTTATATAAAGAAGTTTTTGTTGACTCTGAATTTGTTAAACCTACATAGTGTGAGATGTTACTTGTTTCTGAGACAGTTCTTGTAAATTTGGTTTAAAATGTTGTTCAGACACATGAGACAAGAGACTCTCTTCAACTTGCAAGAAGATGATTCAAGATACTCGTCTCTCTTCTAGTGAATGATTGTCAGAGATTGCTTAGAGTTCATCTAAGGAACCTCTCCCAAATAGCAAGTATGGAAATGTGACATATGAAGGAAACATTTTTCAAGAAGGGTTTGGGCATTCATTCTTTATTCCAGGATTTCAGCACCAGGATTTGAGGTTCTCTTCTGTTTTTCTTCCTTCTCTTTTCCAAATGTTCAGATTTGATGTTGGTGGCTAAATAGGGACTAGATCACTGAAAAATTCCATTATTCATGGAACCTCATTTCAATGAGGTTCTTTTGTAAATCCGTGTTCCTTAGGCAACTGCCCCAAATTCTGCTTCTTGACATGTTTCTTCTTCTAAATGGGCCTAGAGGATTTCAGAACATGTTAACATATTCTGATCTTGATAAGTAGCATTTACTGTCTTGCAATGAGCTGGGAGAGCTGAAGAGTAGCAAAGCAGCATGGTCCTTTCAGATAGCATCAGTGGTAAAAAGCTGGGGATAATCCTTAGACATCCTGGCTCATGGGTGTGTATTGTAACTGTTGAGGGAAAGCATACACTCACCAGGTACTGAAATAAAAAAATTTATACAATTTTTTTTAATCACTGCATCTCTCTTGCAGACCCTCACAGTATGAAAGTATTGGCAATTTGTTTTGGGCAATCCTTTCCAATCAGCCCCATGAGAGACCACATGAACGTGTAGGGTAGAAACAGAAGATTAAATCCTAGTTAATGATAAATCTAGGATTTGCATGTTATCTGGTTTTTGTGTGTGTACACTGGGTTTTGTTCTTCAGTTGCTGCTTAGCCCAGAAGGAGGCCAAAGTGCGTGTCTGCTGTGCTGTGTCCTTAATTCTGCCTCCAGTGCAAGCAATCCTGGCATGACAACTGGCAGAGGTGCCTCGAGATGTGGGTTCACAATTTAATTTTCATTTTATAGTCTCTGCTTATGGTGTAGATGGAGGAAATGGGAAAATGATGTTACATCTAGGACCAAACCATGTTGTATCATTTCTTTCGCGGAAGCGAGGCTTGCAGCACTTCCTCATGGTCCATGGGGCAGGAAGCTTGAGTGACCTTCCAAATTGCTGGCTCTGCATGGCTGGCTCCTGTGGCTTCCTGGCAGATGTGGCACGAGGAGCATCTGAGCTGTGCAGGAGCTCCTGCCACCACCTGAGCTCGTGTGCAGCTCCAGGGCGGTGGCAGCAGCCCTGACACTGAGAGCAGCTGCCTCCGGGAGGAGAGGAGCTGGAGGTGGAGGCAGGATCCAGTCATCTGCCACTGAGGCAGATGCAAGATTTAACTGATGCTGCTGCAGTCTGAATCCGTGGATGCTGGGAGGAAGAGGGAGGGGGAAGGACTGTATTTAGTTTACCCAGCCACAGGTGTGTAACAGGAGGAAGCTGGAGAGAAGACAAATAAAAGGGCAGAATTTCTTCTTAAAATCTCATCTAAACTCACTCTCCTTCAGTTTAAAACCATTGCCCCTTGTGCCATCACTACATGTCCTGGTAAAAGGTCCCTCTCCAGCTTGCTTTCAGGTCCCCTTTAGGTACAGCAAAGTGCTGTAAGTTCTCCCTGGATCCTTCTGTTCTCCAGGCTGAACAACCCCAGCTCTCTCAGCCTGTCTTCATAGCAGAGATGCTCCAGCCCTCTGATCATCTTCATGGCCCTCCTCTGGGCTTGTTCCAACACATCCATGTCCTTTTTCTGGGGGCCCTAGAAATGGCTGCAGCACTGCAGGTGGGGTCTCACCAGAGCAGAGAGGGGCAGAACCTCCTCTCTCACCCTGCTGCTTTTGGTGCACCCCAGGACATGTTTGGCTTTCTGGCTGTAAGGGCACATCGCAGCTCATGTTGAGCTTCTCATCCGCTGACACCCCCAAGTGCTTCTCAGGGCTGCTCTCGATCCATTTTCCAACCAGCCTGCATTTGTGCTTGGGATTGCCCTGACCTTTGTGCTTTAATGACAAATATTTGTCACGCTTCTGGTTTTGTGCTGCTAGCATACAGCTCTGAGATCTCCTGCAAGGCTCAGATGGATATCTTAATTAAAAAAAAAAATCTGCTGTACTGTGTATAAATACATTTAGAAGTAATTTAAGGAGCTTGGAAAGCTGCTGATCTCTGTGAGGGTATTTTCTGTTTCAAAGAGATCGCTGCTACTTATGGCAAGACATCTGTTATCTGAGCAGCCCTGCAAGGCACTGAACAATAGACATGTTCTTTGGCAGGTCTCTATAGTCACCAGCATCCAAGAATAGCACGTGGAAGGTCTACACTCAATAGCACTTGATGGTGATGCATGCAAGCAGGTGTGCACTTTAATTCTCTGTCATATGGAGTCTAAGACCTTAACTGGTTCAGTTTCTAACTCAGGACTACTCTGTTTGTAGTCAAATCCTGGTACACCATTGGAGAAACAACTTCCCTGTCCCTTCTGTTCAGATGTATAAAAAGCCTTTTGGCACAGCAGAATGCACTTACCCGATACCAGCATGGTCGTGGGGAAGCTTGCTGGTGCACCTATGGGTTTTGTGCTAGGAGCACTGCCTCTTAACATCCTTCTTCCATCTTCCCTGTCAGCATCCCCTCTGTGCAATGTTGAATTTCTGCTTTATAATGAGGGCTAAGACAAGTGGCAACCTTTTCCTTGTAGGGAACACTGGTAGTCTCTCTCCTCTGCTGCTTGTGTTCCCAAGACTTCCAGGAACTAGATGACATTGGAGATTCCTATGCCACGTTTGGTTCAAAGTTGCTCTAGATTTAACAGGAATTGAAACATGCATAGCTAGGGTTGTGTCTGCACAGAAATAATGTCTTATGGTTGGTGCAGAAGAAGCTTATAGCTTAGAAGTTTGTTTGGTTTTTTTTCCAATGCCTATCTTCAGAGTTGGTAAGAACTGGCAATTTCTGTCCCACAGGAAACTTTGATCTTTGAGAGGAAAATCCTGAGACTGCTTCAATGCAAACTACTACTCAGAGACTTGGAGCATTGAATTGTTTTCCCTGATGCTGCTGACTTCTTTGCAAGTATCCTCTGTCTGAAGGCTCTAAGACCTGGGGCTTCGAGTCCAGGCTGGGTGTGCACAGGGAGGAAAGACCCATCATGTGTCATCTGAAACCTAGTATCTGTGATTTTCTAATTCCCTGCAAAAGTGATTTTGTTAGGTTTTTGGAGAAGGAAAAATCATGTGATAACATACCCAGCACCAAGAGGCAATAGCAATACCATGCCTGGAGTCTTTTCTAGAGACTGGTGAGGTCCCTGGAAAATACCATAGCTAAGTACATTCTTGTTGAGGAACAAGGCATCTGGGGAGAGAGCCAGAAATAGGGATGAAACTTCAGTTCATTTGAGCTGATGTCATTTGTGATCAGGCTTTCAATAGCAAATCTGGTGTGGAACAGGCAAGATGCTGGACAGATGGTCTAAGGGAACAGACAAATAAAAGAAGTGAAAACTAACATAAACTGACAGTTATTTTCTTGTGCCTGCAGTTTGGGAGAGTATCCTTTTTGAGAGTGGACTTGCTTGCATTTTCCCTAGTAAATGGAATATTTTACAGCTCAAATCTGGTCTAGACAGTTTAGCCACAAGATTTTAACATTCTTTTGAGATCATTAAAAAAAAGTTCCAGCCACATTTGAACAAATGGCTTTTCATTGAGTGCTCACCCTCACTTTAGCCATAGGAGTGAAACTAAAAGGTTCTTTTTCTCCCTGGTGATGTGGCTGCCAAGGAGGAAGAGAATTGTCCTGTGCACTAAATGTGGGGGAGCAGGAGGAGATAGTTTCTTTTTGGTAGCTGTGTGTTTATTAATTCTCCACCCAGCAGCAAGCTGCACGTGTTCAGGTTACTGCCCACTTTGCTTAGGGGCAGAATCTGCCCTCCTGAGCTCCTGTATAAATCTCCAGTAGTCCCAATTGCCTCAACACTCAAACTGGTTGAGAAGTGCCTGTCCAAGAGCAGGTGTGGGATAAAGAATGCCTGTGTCAATTTTAGTAATTGTATGTCTCAATCCTCAGTAAAGGTAAGAATGAAAACATGGAAATTGAGTTAAAAAACATCAGCACACCACCATCTCAAAAAAAACCCCAAGGAAATGAAACCCCTTCCTGTTAGCCTTATATATTTTCTATTGCTTGTAGTGAGATGGTTGCTATGACTGAAAGTAAGTATCCATTTAAATCCTGGCAGAATTGGAGCCTAGAAAAGGGTGCAGCCCTCAGAAAACAAAAATATGAAGTTGAATTTGACTCCTTGTCTTCCCAGCCTCTGTTCTCTATAGTGGAATTTGCAGCAAGGACTGCAAGACAGGGCCTGTCTTTGCCCTGAAAAATAAATCCTGCTTGAACACTCTTCAGTGTCAGGCCTTAAAAGAAAAAAAAGGAAAAAAAAAGAAGAAAAAGCAAAAAAGCCCTGCCCCATCCTGTCTGATATACATAGAATTGAAGTTCCAAAGATAGTTTTAAGATGAAAGGTTAGTCTGTATAGGGTTTTACAATATCTTTTTGTTCATTCAGTTTCCATGAACATTATGAAAACCATTCTTGGAAAAAAAAACCCAACCACACTGCAATTTTTTTTTGCTGGTGGTTTTTTTTTTTTGGTTTTTTTT
>VZRS01002966.1:107233-285844 GCA_013398055.1 Ifrita kowaldi
TTTTTTTTTTTTGGTTTTTTTTTTTTAATTCAGGAAATTGTTCCATATTGTTCAGGTCTAGATCCATATAAAACCACATTAAGTTAGGCACCTGCTGGCAAAGTAGTTCAGTGTGTTCTGGTGATAGGGCTTCCTTCCCCATCGCTGCTGGGGAGTTATTGCTGTCATTATCAGTAGGAGCAGCAGGGACCCAGTGGTCTTCAAAATTAGGCTGCTTTACTTTACAAAGTAAAAAAAAAATATATGCTGGAAGTGCTAGCTGGTAATGGAGTCCTGTAGTGTACAGTGGATATTTGTATGTATTGCACTGCAGTGATTTAACAGGTTTTTAAAACATTGCCAGAGTTTTTGCTGTTGTTGCTGTCACCATATAAAGCAGAGCTGGAGAGGATTTGTTCCTGCTGCAGTTACCACTCGTATTTCAGCATAAGCTTCTATGGGATCTGCAGCTGAGCCATGGTCTGTAAAGAGTGGGTGAGAACTAACAAGAAAGATGAGGACAAACTTTCCAGCAGGGCCTGTTGTGGTTGTACAAGGGGTAATGGTTTTAAACTCAAAAAAGTTTGGTTTAGATTAGATACAAGGAAGAAGTTTTTTGCAGTGTGGGTGATGAAACACTGGCACAGGTTGCTTGGAGAGGTGGTGGATGCCCGTCCCTGGAAACAAGTTGGACAGAGCTCTGAGGATCCTGATCTGGTTGAAGATGTCCCTTGTCATTGTAGGGAAGTTGGACTAGATAACCTTTAAAGGTCTTTTCCAACCCCCAAGCCATTTTATGATGTTCTGAGTGACACTCGAGGCTTGCGCATTTGTGCACTTAGGCCCTTTTTTCTATTTTAGTAGTGATGAAATACTTCTGTTCCTGTGCAAACATTGGTTTTGTTTCCAAGTTTTGTGGGCACAGTGGTGGGCATCAGCCAGATTCCTCGGCCAGGGAGGCATTTCCCAGCCTCTGATCAAAGAATGGGTGTGGACATGTCCAAACTCGGACAACAGAAGGAAACTAAGCAGTTCAATGCGAAGCGACAGGAGCACTTGTGTGCAATGAATGAAGTGAAGAGGGGAAAATCCACTTAGAACATTTGTTGCTCTGTGGATTATGCAGAGATTGTGGTATCCCCTGGTCATACAGAGTTAAGAGATGGGCAGCCTTCCCTGAAAAGAAATCAGACCATCAGAAGATCCTTTTAAGGAGGGAGTTGGGAAGAAAAGCACACAATGTGTGAAACTTCCTGTCTTTTTGGAGGTTTTAGAGGTTTTGCCATCTGACAGAGATTGGGCCCAAGTAAATTAACTCGGGGGAGGATCCCTGTGTGGGCAGGCAGGTTAGATGGTCACTGTGGTCCATGTCCCAGGTTATGTCTTATTTGTAGGAGCTGTCAGTCACTGGGAAGCTCCTAGTAATGCTTCTCAAGGCATGTACACTGCGATCAGAAAGACCCTGGTGTGTCCCCACCCACTGGCTGCAGCATCAGGTGGAGTTTATGCTACTTTTATTTTGGGAGCTGCATGTCTCTGAAGGAGAGTGGGTTCCCTTGTTGCTTCATACAGGTAATAAATAACTGCTGGTGATGAAAGAATTGCTTTGTTGTGACTGTCGTTGTCAGAAAATTGGTCACAAAAAAGTAATCTACTCTTTCATATTTTACTAGTTAGCTAATTAACTAATTAACTTTCATATTTACTAATTAATAATGTTACTTTCATCCTGAGACTAAATTTTTTTTTTAATTATTTCTTTCTTGTCTGGACTAAAAATTTCAAAACCATATACCAGTATTGATGCTCAAAGCATGGGAAAGTGGCGAGATTATATGAAATGTTCTGACTGTATCATTGGCTTTGCTTCACACATCAAAGCAATTCATCTTAAAAAAAAAAGGGAAAAAGATAATTAGGAAAGCATGCAAAGTACAAGAGAAGCATTGTTTAATTAAGAACAAGATTCTCAGACCACTCTGTATGGGGAATTAACTCCACAGAATTTAGGAAAACATGTTAAACATGTTTTTATAATGAGAACTTAAACTAAACATATTGGCTTCTTCATATAAAAAGAATTTTGTAGGGTATATAACTGCCTCCACGAGGAGAACATCTCTGTTCCTGAGGGGATTCTTTACTTCCTGTGGTTCCATGTTAGTCACCAAAACTCAGTCAAGAGGGGAAAAAAGGATATTTTTAACAGTGAATGCAGTGAAGCAGTGGAACTGATTATCAATGGCGTGATAAATCCTCAGTTGCTTACAGTGTTTATTTAAATTGGATGGGTTTCTATATAATATGATCCATGTTAGATGAAAGTTGTTGAGCAAAGACAGCTGTAGTGGAAGTGGAGGCTTGTTTTACATAGAAGATCAAACCCAATAACCATCAACCCATTTCACTTTTGCTGGAAACAGAGATCTGTCAAAAACTGGGCAAAGGCTGCAGCCCATGTTTGTTTCTTGATTGAAGCTTCCAGGGACTATATAAGACCTCTGTGATTTGGTTCTATTTTTGTTCCATAGCTGAAAGCCAAATGCGATTTTATGGGTTTGCAAATCTTGTGGGTTCTTGGCTACTTCTGTTATATTTGACACTAAAGGAGGAAGACTCTGAGTTGACTGTTTGAAATGTTTCTAGCTATGAGATCACTGTAAAGCTAAAAGCAACGAGGTTATTATTCATTAAAATCACATGGAAAAACTTTCAGCTTCTGTGGAGTGAGTTGTGGTCAGAGTCACAGATGGCGAATACATTTGTACCACATCTTTTTAATTTATTCTCCATTTCCAGGAGTCTCAGTATTAATTAGCAAGTGTCTTGGGAGGTTTGTATCACAAGGCTGGAGGATGAGTGACCTTGTCACTGTGGCTTCAATGTGAGTTGGAACTGCAGTTCTGCTGTGTGTTCCTTAACGAGAGCTGGGTTGCCCTGGTCCTCAAAGTTGAGCACCTGTTCCTCCTCAAAATCAGTGAGAGACAGCTGCCACTCTGCCTTAGAAGGGCTCAACTCTCATCTTTCCCTACATCAGCTGCTTTCCATGGAGCTGAGAAGTGCTTCAGAACCCCTCTGTAGGACACAGAGGTTGTGCACTGGGATGCTTTCCCGAGAGCCCCTGCCTCATTGGGGGATGTTCTGCAGCAAAGCAGGTCCCTGGTTCTGTGCTGGAGCTTCTGGTTGAAGTTACTGTATAAACAATTACCTGGAAATCAGCCTCCTGCCCTGCCACAGCCAATGCAGAATTTGCCTTTGCAAGATTAAACTGTAATGTTGTGCTACCCACCAAAACAAGGACACTGTAAAATCAGATGGGAAGCACACTGTCCTTTGATGCCACTTGGATGATTTACACTATCAGATATGTGGAACTGCACTAATTCCTTTTATAAACAAGGCAAGGTAATAGTCATGAAAATTTTAGGAATAAACAAGTGTTCTGTGAAGTTGAAATTATTTTGATTCCCTGTGGCAGATAAAGTAGTTTTGCGTGGGACATTAATATTTATTGAGATTGGTAGCGATAGAATTGATTTTGGTGACTAATCCTTGTAGCTTTGTAACCATTACAGGTATAATTTGCTGGCTGTGTAAATACATGATATCAGTGTGTACACAAAATGATAGCCCAGTTAGATAAAAATACCCAACTGCTCCTGTGCTTTTACTGTTTATTCAGTGCACAGTTCTATCCATTTTGCTGTTGCAGAGCAGTTACCAAATTGGCCCTATCTTCTTCCAGTGGAAACTATTAGAAAAAATGTGTGTGACCTTTAACAGCAGCAAAATCTGTTCCACTGCTAACACTTTCAAGTAACCTTCTCAGGATAATGTACTATGGTTACACTGTGTCTGTCCTGACATTTCGTAGAACTTTAATCTCACCTTTTGAATCTACTATTTATAAAAAAACAAAACAAAAAACCCCAAAAACCAGGCAAAAAATGTGCCTGAAATTTTGAATTTTAAGTGTTTAAATGGTTGTATTTTTTTGGATAATGGTGCCATGAAGATGGAGGAAGAAATAAAAAATGACAGCCTTTTAATACATTCTTTCCTAACAAAGGTGCATATTCCTGATCATCCACTTAAAAGTTTAGTACGTCTAGTATCTTAGGCTTGTTGATGTGTAGGATCTACAGTATATACAGCAGTGAACTTTAAGTTCAGAAACTTTTATCAGTTTAATTCCATTGTATATTTCTTTCATGTGTTGATGTTTTAGCTTTTAATTAGTCTAAATTAAGTTCATGCAACTGATTTATGGTCCATGTTATATCCACTTAATTTAAAATGTTTAACCTCAGACACCTCTTAATAATAAATATATTAGCTTTTTCATAAAGGTGGGTCTTTAGTGACTTCAGCATGTGAGCCCTCTTGAAAAATAATTGGAGATATTCTTCTGAGTCCTCTAGACCTTTTCAAAACTCACCCAAATTATTATAAATTTCATAGACAGACATGGTGTACTGGAATAGCTCCTGTGTTCACAGAGACTGGAGAGCTGCTCAGAAGGTCCCGTTGAGAATATTTATTCTGGTGCAATAGCCAAAACTTTGGGAGAATAATATTTAAGTCAAGTTCACCCTACAAAGAGTTTTTCAGTGGTCTTAATCAAAAACTGTGTTTTGTTGTTCCTTTACTTAATAATTTCAGTCCAGAAAGACAAGTTTGATTGTTGCTGTGTGCAGGAGGCATTTCTGGGCTGCTGAGCCAAAACCAGAATACGTGTAACATACTGCACCCTGCTCTTCTGTGTCCTCTAGTTCTTCTGGTGGGTTCATAGCTCAATTTCTGGCACCGGCAGCTGGAATAGAAAACTTCTCCCTTTTTCTTTTCCCTATTGCCCTTCAGCTGTTTGGGGCAATGGGCGTGCAGAATTCAGGCCGAGGGACGTGCACACAGGGCAGTCATATGTTGCAGAGTAAGAGAAATGTGGAATGAATTGGTGACCTAAGAGGTCACTATTTTTTTTTTGTTTACATTTCTTTTTCCTCCCCTTTGTGCACTGTATAATAAAATACTGCCTGGAGAACAGGAGGCTTGGAGGGTAAATTGGCTGAGATGAAAACTGGATTGTAACAACAGTGATTTTGGTTTTCTGTAACCTTATCTTGACAGGGTGGTTTCTGAGTATTAAATTTCCAAAGATTGCATACAGAGTTGTACCCATGTTCTCCATTAACTGGCAAGGTAAAGCTTTTCCAACCTAGTCCTGTGCAATCTGCCATGGGTTTTATTGGATTTGGAGGTCCCAGGAGCTGTGTAACAGATTCTTGAGTGCTGTCTGCTGGCACCTTTGTCTGCTGACTAATTACAGATGTACAGACACAGAACAGAGGCCAAAACCACGAGGGGAGGCCCCTGCGTGGCTCAAGTCTGAGCTGAGGCTGCACATCCCACATCTGCAGAAGGGAGCTGCAATGTGGCAGGAGCAGGCGGGGAGGGCAATGGCCTTGCCATGGGTGTCTCTCCTTGTGGCTGTCCCTTCTTGCCAGCCTGTCAGGGCCCATGTGGGGGAGACACCAACGGGAGCTGGGGCTGGATGATGTTCCACAATGTTCAGCAGCAATACCTCTCTTCATTTCTGGTTCCACAGTTCTCTGGTTTTGGAGAACCTCATCCTCAGTTATAGCAATTCAGAGGTGAGGCTAGATAGCAAATCCATGTGGTGAGAAAACATGATGCCCAGACTGAAGCAGAAAACATCTGTGTGGTATCCCTCCATGTCAAGGGTTTTCTTTGCAGTTAAAATTGATTTGCTATTTTTTCTACTGTAAGTTTTATGTTCTTTGAAAACGAAGCCAAGGTACTGTTTTTAAGGATCCAGATTACATGGATGTTGAAAGTCTGATACTTCATAACCCTGTTCTCTTTTGTAGACTGGTTCCCTGTTCAGATTATACCTCTTAAAAGTGTTTGATCAGAG
Source organism: Ifrita kowaldi (assembly GCA_013398055.1). Lineage (NCBI taxonomy): Eukaryota > Metazoa > Chordata > Aves > Passeriformes > Cinclosomatidae > Ifrita > Ifrita kowaldi. Next base: position 113,148 of record VZRS01002966.1, read on the forward strand.
GTTATGCTGAGTTAAAAGAGACCCATCAGGATCATCAAGTCCAACTCCTGATCCTGCACAGGACACCCCAAAAGTCACAACATGTGCCTGAGAGTGTTGTCAAAATGCCTCTTGAACTCAGACAGGCCTGGTGATACAACCTCTCTCCTGGGAAGCCTGTATCGCCCTCTGGGTGAGAAACCTTTTCCTTTTGATTTCACCCCCTGCATGGTAAAGTCATGTGGCCACAAAGCATTTTGGATTTAAAGCCCACCAAGTGAAGCAGGGCTGCAGCAGGGTATCTGTCCTAGCTGTGACCCCTCCCAGCCTCTGGTGAGTCCCAGCCTACGCACTAGTAGGGTGGGGTGAGAGCCACAAAAGGCCTTGACTCTGTGTAAGCACTGCTCAGCAATAATGAAAACAACCCAGTGTTATTGGCAGTGTTTTCAACACAAATCCAAAAGATAGCCACTGTGAAGAAAATAAACTAGTCCTAGTGGAAACCAGTGCAGTGTGCTGGGGATGCAGTCTGAGCCAGGCATGGGCGTGGAGCACAGGGCCCCATCAGAGGATTCTCAGTCCCGGTGTTGCCTGTCTTGCTGCAGCTGCTCTCTGCTCCGACTGGAGCAGCTCATGGGTCAGCCTCACCTTTTAAAGACAGATCTGTGCTTTTGTCCCAGATGCAGACTGTTCAGAAAGGATTATCCAATAAAGTTTTGCTGGCGATGGAATCCTCTAACATCCCTCCAACTTGCTTTTACAACACCTGGCATTTTGTCTCAGTTTTGTCTTGACATGCCATTAGGTGCAGGTACAGGTGCATTAAAACTCATAGACTTTTTCTGAACAGTAATGTTACTGAAGCCTCTTAGCATAGAATCCCTTCAGTAGCTGTAGGGCTTGTATAACACCACAGCATAAATTTAAAGTGCCAGAGAAGCATCATCCTTGACAGCCACTCAAGAGCTTAATGCTGTGGTTTTTGCTGCTTGTCTGAGTGAACAGGCACAAGCATTGCTGGGCCCCATAAGTGCAAAGATAGGTGCAGGGTTTATTGCCTTTAATCTGCTTTCTCTGGAAATTACAATTTTTCTTTCTAACATTCTAGTGAGATGCTGGTGGAGCCAAAGGAGTTGTTTGGGATGTTGTAAAGAGGGAATGGTCTCAGAAAGCCAGTGAGGATAAATTGGATCAAAGGCATATGTACTAAAGATCTCTCTCTGTTTATATAGTTTGTGTCAGTCTAGTGGAGAAAACTACAGTGACTGTCTGATCACTTGTAGGTGACAGTTCAGGGTACCTTTTTATGGACTGTTTATCACCACGATCTTGAGAGCATAATTGCTTGGGGCTCCTTGCTGATGTGAGTCTTCCCTCTCTTGTCTCTCACTAGTCTCTGAGAAACAAGCGTTTTCCTTCAAACTAGCTGGTTTTCCTTCCTAGTGCTGTCCCATGGTCCTTTCTTTCCTGCTGAACCCTTCAGCAGGACACTGTAAATGCCAAGGTGCTTAGGGTGTCCTCTGTCACCCTTGTACTAGACATTTGTCCTATGCTACTCTGCCTTTCACCCAAGATGCTACAGGGGGAAGTGGCTAAGGAAAGGTGTAAATAACCCAGGTACAAGATTCAAAACAACTCTAAACAGAAATGCAGAAGAGTAAAGCATAGAGAAAAATCAGTCTGAATGGCTTGATTACACTGATACAAGTGTGTGTCAACACTCATGGATGTAGACAGTCCATTTAATGGCAGGGACCATTCAGTCAGAGTAAAATGTCTTTCTGCCTTATCTCCTGAGAGCCCTTTATCAACTGAAATCTTCATTGCCATCTTTGTGGCCTTGCTGTCGTGGAGCACAGAGGCAGGTGACTCAGGATGAGCTGTGTGTTACCTAGCTGGGGACACTGGGATTGCAGGTGGGCAAAGGCACAAGTGGAACGGGATGCATTTGTTAGTAAGGAAATGAGAGGAGCATTTACAGCCACAGGGAGGAACAGAGCCTTTTGGTGGCTTCAGAGAAGATGACGGTGCTGTCTGGGGCTGGTGTTAGTGAGGAATTTGATGATGCAGACCAAGTTTTACAGACATGCCTACACTAATTAGCTTTGTGAGAAATACCCTTCTGAAGTCCATGGGTTGTTTCGTGAGGAAGTGCAACTTCAGGCAGCTGCAGGTGGATTTGTGAGGCGTGCATGGACAGTGCAGCGTGAGTGGCAGCTCTTGGTGGAGGCAACAAGGCAGGCTCCTGGCACTGTGGCACAGAGAAATGTTCCATTCCCTCCTGCAGTAGCACTTAGTGAAGTATTTCAGCAATCAAAATTATTTTACTACACGTTGTGTACATGAAATATTTGCCAATGTTTTATGTAGAAGGAATGGATTTGGGCATTTTCTTCAAGATTTGTAAGAGCTGGATTTGATAGGACAGGCTTTTAGGCAACACAGAAAATTGATGTGAAAATTTCTTAGTAATTCCACATTTCTAGAAAGAGGGATGGAAAATGTCTGAAGAAACTAATGCAGAGAAACTGGAAAGACTTGTCACAGGAATATGGCTGTGATAATGAAGATACTTGTTATTTTGCCATATTGGAAGAAGAAGGAGAAAAATCTGCTCACAATTTTGTTTAAAGTTGTGTTTGTTTCCATAGTACTGCTAATGTCAAAAAAATATGGGCATATTTAAGACTATGAAACATGTACATTTTGAACAAAACCAAGACAACACACACCAAAACACTACTGGAATATGTTGAATAAGCACTCAATTATCTAAAGTGGGTCTTGTGAATTATCAATTTCCTTATTTTTGTGGTGTTGAAGAAATACACCTTTTGGTTTATGTAGCTAATTCCGTGATATGCTATGGAAACATCCTCTGTAGATTTACCAGTCCTTTTCAGCTGTAACAACTCCTGCTCTGTGCCCCAGTTAGGAGCTGTAAGAAGCTTCTTTTCAGACAACTGCTGGGTAACTTTGCTCCCTGACAAAGGCAGCAGCAGAAAAAACTTCTTTCGAGAGTACAGATTAATTATACATTTTAAGAAGTGCCTTTTCTTTCTAGAAAAAATTAGTTTATACTTGAGAAAGCAGAGTGTGCCAGTTGTTGGAGATTTGCTGATGCTAAGCTGCAAGGTAGCTGCAAAGGATGTTTGGGAGAATCTAAATCTCTTTTGCGATCTGTGTTTGGCAAGGCAATTCTTTATCTGTCGAGCACTATCTGCTTGTGCAGCATTTTATGAAAACATGGCTCTGAACCTACCTGAGAGACCAGTCATACTTGCCAAGCCACAAAATGGGTGACAGATGAACGATAAAATAAAAACCTGAGCAACACCACCCATTGTCTGAGAGACAGAGCTGAAGCAATCAGGTGGGCACATATGGGGAAGCTTTGTTATCCGGGGGCTGCTTTGCCAGGGAGCAATAGCTGATGAGGAAGGAGATGTGTTGTTTATATTTGAGGAAAAGAGCATTATATATCTGTCTGCTGTGCAGTGCAAGCAGGCCATCAGTTGCCATCATTCAACATCATAGCAAGGCACTGTATGTGGTGAATGATGTCAAAGGAGGTGTTCTTGCTTTGGGGAAAGTGGCATCCACAATGTGTTAACCAATCTTTTCCTGACACTGTCTGTACAAGACATTTAAAAGCCCAGGTGAAGGGTGACTTCCTTCTCTTTTCTTGGAAAAAAAATAATCACCTAGCAATTGCCATCTTCACAGACTGAATTTTTCAATAACTGCCCTGATCTGTCAAAAATGGCCCTCTCTCCCAAATCAAGCAGTAAGAGTAAAAGGCACCAGGCAGTTTGGCAAAAGGTACCCTCAGGTACCCTTGTGAATGGAGACTGTTAGCCCTACAACATATACGTAGTTTTGTAAGGCAAGGTAGTTCAGTTATAGAAAACAATGACTCTTCTGCCTTTTCTAACTAATAGTTTCAGGATATCTTGTTTTATGCCTCATCTTTCACCTCAAACACATACTTTAGCCAGGGGAAAAAAAACCCCTTATTTTTCTTTTGTTTGAACTATTTCGAGTTATTGACTCTTAAAATTTTGTTCATCCAGTATCAAACCACAGTAAAAAGCCAGAACAAAGTGACTTTAGTATTCCAGCCCTCATGTTGTAGCAAAAATATCAAAGTCACAGGAAGGAGAGTATTCTACTTATTTGTGTGATGTTCTCACATCCCTGAAGCCTCTGTTGCAGCACTTCACAGCTGCAAAGAGCTGTGTTTGGAAAGTTTGGAAATTGCTGGTTTTTGCAGAGAAGTAGCAAATCCCTCAAGTGAAAGTATGTTCAACCTCCTTTCTAAGCGATGTTTTCAAAATCATTATAATTCATCTAATTAACTAGCATACTCTTTTTATGCTTTTGTGTCAGCAAGTGCAGTATCCAAATTGGCAGGCATGTGGGAATAAAGTCAATTTTAATATTTCACCCAGAGGATAAAGTCAGCCTCAGAGTCTCATTGGAAAGGTTGCTAAGACTGACTCTGTTTCATGGACCACACAGCAATTTTATTTCCTTACACTTTTCCTTGTGCCCCCAAATTAAAATCTCTGCTGCAGAAACGCAGTAAGCACAGTAAACAATAATGACTCCTGCTTCCTTTCACCCCAAAAGTAAGGTTAACAGAGCCTGGGAAATTGCTTGAACCAGATGGCGAAGGTTAAATTGCAGAAGCATGTATAAAGTGATGAGAAAATCTTTTTTGAGAAATTAAATCCTTTCTGTGTAATGCCTTCCCTTTCCCTGAGCAAACAGTGGCTGTGTGTCCTGCAGCTGTACTTTCAAATCACAGCCACAGCCTGGTCTTAACCATTTCCTCAAAATTGAAGTTTCCCTGATTTTAAAAACAAAGAAAATGGGAAATAAAAGTAGTTGAGTTTGTGCACATTAACACCTATGTTATTCCTCCCATTTAGCAGGCCCTCAGTGCTGCTTTGATTCTTTGGTAAAAAAAAATCCACATAAAAGCAATCTAAAAAGGTGATTAGTCTGGCTTTACTTGGCATTTGATTAGTTCTGTAATAAATATTTATATTTTTCTCCAATACACTCATATCATCTTTACATTGTATTAAGTGGCAAGACAATCAATATTTCATTTTATGCAAGACGTAAGCAAAACATGAAGTTAATGAAGTTTACATCCTTGCCAGATAGCCATCAGAGATTAGTGTTTGTATTTTAACCAGTGTAATGAATTGGTATCTTGTAGAACTGATTAGTTTCTAACAATTTGCTGCAGTTTAAGGAGCTCTTTAGGATTGAGGGACGTGGTTAACAGTCCTTTAAATGCATAAGCAGAGGAAACCTAAGGGAAGTTTACATTTGTTGTTATTTATCATTGTAAGGTATGTATTTTCTTCAATGGATGCATTGTGTGTTCTGAAAATGGTGATTTTTCCAGAGGATGTACACCACCTCCCCTCCCCTTCCCCTGCATGTGGAAATGGTTGCTGGGTGTTTCAAAGAGCTCCACCCAAAAGCACAACAATGTCAGTCATTAATGTTAGTGGAACAGAGGGGCTAAGCCTTGGTGGCATTCAGGACAGGGTTTAATCAGTTAATTGAGTCCACCGAATCCCTTGCTGTAATTCCAGCCGGTAAGCTGACCATCAGAGCTTACCCTGCTCTCTCCTGATGAAAGCATCCTGCTGACCACCTGCAGAGATCAGGCAGGGCCGGGCAGTGCTCCCTCTCCTCTGCACTCAGTGGCCAGAGGCTAAACGGGGGGAAAATGGGTCCCATCATAAGTGCAGGTTCCCTGTGGGGTGCGAGGCCTCCAGATCTGTGGTTTCTGCTTTTCGGCTAAAAAGCTTCCTGTATGTGCAAAGAGGGTTCCCCAAAACAACCCCAGGGGGCAACACAGAGATGCTGAACCACACCAGTTGGGAGTTTTTTGGTTTCCACACAAAGCCCGTTGCCTCCCTTCCTTGTGTCATTCATGGTGGATGACGAGGTCCGTGTTGGAAAGGTCAGAAGTGCAAAAGAGCTTGATTGGAGGAAAATAAAAAGATGGAGAGAGCTGAACTAAGGTGCCAGCTGTGGAAGCTGTAAAGGAAAGGCAGCATAGCTTCTAAAGTGTGATGAGGGAGGGGGAATGCTCTGTGTCCAGCAGGGCTTGAAAACCTGGTTTTGTGCTTTTCTTATGAAAACTACATCAGAAATGGTCTTGATGTGACCTAATTCTGGGTGTGGCTAGATGGGATTTATTATTAAGAATCTGTGTCTATTATCATTGGCTATTGAGGGAAAGAAAACAAAGTTTTCACTGTAGTTCTGCCATCGAGGCTGGAAAAGCAATTTCCATTTTAGTGAGAGTCCAAGCATGAAAAGATGAAGCTGTTTCCTTAATTATCATGCTCTTTTTCATAGGTAAAATACTGCCATATTTTTAAAATTAGGTTTCTTCGAGCATGCTGGTCAGAGCAAGGCTGCACCCCAGCCATGTGCCAGTGCCTGAAGGGTGTGAGCAGTGCTCAGGTAATGCAAGGGTTCCTTTCATCTGCAAAGAATGACCTGAGAAAGTTAACGGCATGGTAAATAAAGCTGACCCAGAGGCTGCAACTAACTTGAATTTTCAAAATTGAAGTCTCCCTTTAAAAGAAGGTGGTCTGGAAAATAAACAGCCACAGAGGAAAGAGGCAATTTAGCTAGAAACTAGGAAGTAGTTTTGTGATAAGCAGAGTAGAGAGTCAGTGTGAGCATAGAGTGAGTTCTGGAGTTGTTTAAATAACATTATTGGAGGTGGGTAGTCTGTGACCAGTGCTGGCACAGCCTGATTTGAGAGAGAGATCGGGGCAGATCTCTTTCAAAGAGACTTGAACATATGAGCAAGAGTGTGTAATGAATTAGTATGTGCATGGTGTGCAGGGTGTTTTTATCCTAGAAGTAGAAGAGAAAAGATCTCTTGATTAAAAGGAGGAAAAAATTCCATTCTTTGGTCTGACCAGGTATAGTCTTCCTTCTGTCAAAGTGAAATTAAGTTGTATAAAAGAAATTGTTCAAAGTCAAAATTGCAAGAGAAATGGTCTACTATTGTTCCTCACAGTGACTTCCCATGTCAGATATGTAAAGCTTGGGTTGGTTATGGTAAGGATGCAATCACCACTGGAAGACCATGGTGGGTGTTACGACATAATTTTCTCTTTTGTATTCAGGCAAGCACCAGATGTTTAATTGGATACTTTCTGTAGAAACATAAATGGGGCCACAGCAAGCTGTGAGATACTTAGATGGATTTATTATCTTCTATGGCAAATTCTATATTCCTATTCCAAGTTTTGCCCTTGTTAACTATTCTTGTGTAGGTTTCCTGCCCTGAATTATGGTATGGAGATGATGTGAGTCCTCATCTTCCACTTGATTTTTTCCTTCTCAGAAAGCTTTTTTCAAAGGTCATTTTGATTGCTAAAGCTTTCTCCTTTATTTCTCCTTTTTAGCCTCTGCCCTGCTCTATGCTATCGGGTTTCCCAGACTGCTTCTGGCTTTGTACTCCGGCAGTGTCGCTCTGCCTGTATCTGCCACCTGTCCTCTTTTCATCCGTGAATCCAGCCTGTGCTTCCTCCAGTGTTTTGTCCTAACATGTCTTGTCATTCCTCCTTAATGACAGCTGCTTTTTTCATGTTTCTTTTTACTTCTGCCTCCATTCAGTGCTTGTGATCCAGCCAGTCTGAGAGCACTTGCCCTTTCTTTGATCCCTGTGTGCTCCCAGGCAGTGTCCTTACCTACCTTTGCTGCCTGGGATCTCGATTCATCTCCTTCATTTTGCTGCCTAAAGGCTTGTTCACCAGTTACCACAGTCCTGCCTCCCAGCTGTAGCTGCAGGTTTTCCTCTCTCCTCTTTTCCCTGCCTACCCTTGACCTTCCTTAGTTCTGGCAGTGGAAGTCAAGAAAGGGTTCTCTTGTGTCCCCTCCGTCTTTATCACAGACTCCGGTTGTAGCCGTTGAAGTTAAAGTGTGGATTTGCAAACTGCAGTATTTTAAATGTCATAATTGTTGATTTTTTAAAAAATAAAACCACTGTAGAGATAAAACCACTATTTCTTCTGTTAGTACTTTGCATCTTTCGTGATCCAGTTTTTGATGTTACTTGTATTTCTTATGTTCAGTTCACCTGCTAAGTTCTGTATCTTTCCATTTCACAGCTTGTGCTATTCTGGTGTCAGGTTTTAACAAGGTAAATTAAATTGGAAAAATTAAATATTTTAATCCTGGTACTTTTTTTGGTTTAGGTGTAGAAGATTGATAAGTAATTTTAAAGTTCCATATTTTTTTGTGCTGTCATTTGCTTTATTTTTATTACATAGAGAAAGAAATGTCAGTATTTTTCTAGTTATGCCCCGAATCAGGAGACAGACAGAACTCCACCCATTGAACATGTTTTTAAATATATCCTAGTTTAAAGCTGTAGTCAGTTCCAGTTTAGACCTTCTGCATGTCCCAGCTGGGTTGCATAGGCTGCAGGAGAATGTGCTGCTAAAAGAATTAAATTAATAGTTTTCACTTTTTTTTAGCATAAGTTTGGGAGGAATTAGGCTAAGATTCAGGGTTTCTATATATGCTTTAAAATGGTAAGGATGCCTTTAATCATATCTACATAAATATGGTTGTGCATGGCCTCTGCCTAGCTTGGTTTTGTTCACCCCAAAACCCCCAGTCAGGGTGTTTTTGCAGGGGTTTCTGTGCTGGCAGCTGCCCTGTGCTGTCCAAATACTGCCCCACCACACTCCACTCCTTGCTCCATGGATTTGCTTGCCCCAGTGTTTTCCTGGAGCAGCTGCAAGGTCTCCGTCAGCACAGAGGGTTTTGCTCTAATGCTTTTAGCATTCGCTTGTACATGTGCAGCCCTATTGATTTACACTTGCTCGTGATGCTCTGTCCTGATAAAAATAAGATTTATATCATCCACGTGTGGCTGAGTTATCTAGGGAAGCTGTAGTTAGACATTTTACAACACAACCCTGTGAGGCTTTACTTCTGTCAGGTTTTCGGTGCTATTTGGGGGTCTTTGTGCTATTTTCAGTGGCTTTTCATGTACTATGGGAATCCTGTTTTGGAAATAACCAGATGTTTCAGCAGTTTGTGGGTTTTAAAAAAAAAAAGGTATTATCTTTTTTTGCATCATAAGTCTTCCCTGCAATTGTGGTTTCATAGTCTTTCAAATAAATTATATATGGACTTATATAAGTTATGTTTTTAGAAAAGGACACATTTTGTCTGCTGTCTGTAGTACATTATTATCCTATATTAGTAATAATGAGTCAGTAACAATTTTGATGGAATCTGTGTGACTAATATTTAACTTAAAATAGCTCAGTATTTTTTGTTTTGTTTTAAACATTTTGTTCTTATATGATGACTGTTTCATTTTTTCTGGTTTTGCTTTGTCCAGAAAACTTAAGCACAATGACTGCTTGCTTCCAGTAATAAAAGGTAGCTGTAGGAGTGGAGGCAGCAGGCAGTGGTTGCTGTTATTTTAAGCAGCATGTAGTTCTTTCTGTTAGGTTTGAGAAAAGCACATTTTTGCCTGGGCAAATAGAAACCTAAGTCAGTATTTTCTGTTTTATCAGGGACAGTCTTTGGGTTTTTAAATGGGAACCAAAATTTAGGGTGTTACTGTTTTATTTGTAATTGTTAAGACTTTGGAACCAAAATCTCAGTTGCTTTAGATTCGTGTAGTGTTGTCAATGTCAGTGGATTTGCTGAGATTTGTATCAGCTGTAGATGTAGCTCTGTGTCTTTTGATAGCACTGGAAATCATTGAAAAGAACAAGGGAAAAGCTTTGTCCTTTTTTTTTTTTATCACGGACACCATCACTTCTCTTTCCTCAGTTGGAGAGAAGCCTCTGTTGCCTCAGAGTCCTATCAGTGCACATCGAGTGATCTCAGAGGGTTCCTCACTTCCTCACGCAGAGCCTTTAATCATCCTGCCAGGGTGATACTTCGTTGCTCTGTTTAACGAGTTGCTCAGGAGAGACTCAGCAAAGGAGCTGATGGAGCAGTTGGGCACTTGCACAGATAATTGCTCATGCTCTGCTCAATACGGGTTGATTAAATAAACCTTTATTATCCATCAGCTTGCTGACCCCACACTGTCTTTTTCTCCTCACCTTGTGGGACAATGTGTAACTTAGGCTGAAATTCAGTGAGAAGGGCAAAGGAGTGAAAACCCACCAGGACTTACTACTTGTGCTAAGCTCATGTGTTGGCGGGGGCTGGAAGAAACATGAATTTTAGGGCAAGTTTAGAGGTAACTTCCATGGTGGGCTTATGCAGTAGACACATGTGTAACCGACACTACTATGATAAATACTGCTCATTGTGGTAATGCTTTGATAGCTGTATTTTATCAGTGTGACATCAATCTCTTTATCTTCATCCCTGATAAATGAGCCTGTAGGGTGGACAAGAGGATTAAAAGTTAGTGGATGTTTAAATGCAAAATTAAAACTCTTGAAAAGAGTTGTTTTACCCAGGCTTATTGTCCTAAAACTGGTCCTCTGAGGGGTTCTATCAGTGTGGCTGAAGAGGAACCCAGTGTTGCTGTTCAAGCTTCCTTGATAAAGATATATCCCCTGTCTCTGCTTAATTCTTATCACACAGATCACTGATGTAATGGGCACGGTCATAGTGCTCGCAGCATTTCGGTAGCTGGGGTTTCAGTGACGTTCAAAAAACAAGCACAACTTTCTCTTTAAATCCCCCAATGTGGCAGTTATCATCCCGTGGCAGTGCTTTTCACCTTGCCTGTCTCTCTTTCCAGCAAGCCCACTGACCCATGGAGTCATTGCGTAGGTATTGCTGGCAGTAATTTATCCTGTCACGCACACAGTGAGGAATTCATCATCAGAAATGCGGGCTCTTACATATTTGTGAAGTGTCAGTTTGACAGAATAACTCAGAATTAGTGACAGCTGGCATCCTTCCAACAGACCAGTAGTTGCTTAGCTGTGAAAAATGGCAGAAGATGGACAAATATATTGGAACAAGAAAATCTGTACAACACAAAAGTGGTGTTAATGTGGTATAATTCATAACTGGTTGCTGTTACAAAGAGTCACCTTCAAGCATTCGAGTCTATTCTTCTTTCTTCTCTGGCAAGTGATTTACTTTGTGTCAGGTAGCTCAGCAAATCTATCTGACTGAAATCAGATGGTTTCTTACCCTGTTTGGTCTTTGTCTCCCTTCTTTTGCCCGTATTTTGAGAGTAGGATGGAGCTGACCAGGCTAAATGCATTTTACAAGTACTTCTGTCAGGTTACAGAAGAGCAGCTATTAAACATTAATTTCTAGTGAGGCTTAAGTGGGATTTTAAATATTTAAAGGAGTAATTTATGTAAAGGGAATTCCTACCACTTTCTAAAATGATGATTTCTCATAGTTTGGGTTTGGATATCCATAGTCAATTAATCTAAAATTTCTATTGCTTCAGTTTAGCTCCCTTCGCATTAGCTCTTTATATAAAAATGTGTTCTCAATACATGCCAGCAGGCCTGTATTTTAAGCTAATTATGATTGTCATCCTTATCATACTTGATTACTTTTTCCCAAGGACAGAAATTGTTGGGCAAGTGGCATGGGGGTGGAAATTGGAGTGCAGAGCCATCAAATGTAACAATGACAGAACTGGGACGCATTACCTGATCACGAAAATGACTCAGACCACATGCAGATGAATTGTTTCCCATGTTAATTCATGCAAACGTGGCCTGGAGGTTAAAGGAACTGATCTTGAGATCAGGAGGTCTCTGCTATATTTCCAGCTCTGTCACCAGTTTGTTTTCTGACCTTCAGCAAGTCACGCCTGTATCAATATACTTGCATTGATTTTCAGCTAATATGCATGATGTGAAGCGAGGGCTTCAGTATACTGATGGGTTTGGGCTGAAGTGGTGCCCCCAAGGTTACACGAGGGGACTGTGAGGGAACCAGTAGAAGCCAGAAGTAGACTCCAGTGGGAGGTATCAGCTGTGGGAAACCTTTGCTTCCTGGGCAAGAATTTTGGCCTGAGACTTGAGTCTTGCCATGGAGGAGTGCATATCCAGATTTGAGAACAGGGCACAATGTATATGAAGATGATGTGAAGGAAAATTATGATGGGATTAGGCACTTTGCAAGTTGGATTGGTTAACTCTTGCTAAATAAATAAGAGCAGTTCTTTAGGAATGTTAAACAGAGACAAATACTAATCATGGAGTCATGGAATATCCTGAGTTGGTATGTAGAGGTTGTTTTTTTTCCAGTAGGGAATCTGAAGTCTGAGTATTTTTTCCTGAAGCTGTTCTTGAATGCTCTGTTCCAGGCACGGTATGTTTTATCACAAGCTGTGTTCTTTTGTTTTTCAATAGCTGCTATTTTGCAGTTTAGTAACTCAAAATTTCTTTGGGCCAAGAGAAAAGTCATTGAAGTTACTCATAGTGGAGGGCAGGAAGGTGAGAGGCAGCCAATGCCAAGTGATGCGAGTAGCTGTTGGTGTATAAATCTGAGAAAGACAACAGATTTGCTGCTCTTGCTGATTCCTGAGAAGAGTCATAGCTTTTTCTCTTTGCTTCATGGTGGAGTTCAGATTTTACACATTGAAAATTAATCCTGTCTACCAATGACCAGTTTGCTTATTTCTTCCAAATAGATATAAACCTCAATAGCATCTTTTGCTCTAGTGACATTGTTAGCTCTATTTTGGATCTTCCCCCATGTTATTTTGGCCCAGCCCCTACTGTTGCTATAAGGGGGGTGTTTTTCTCCCCATTGCTGAGAGCAGAGCAGTCAAAGTAGGCTTGTGGCCATGCTCTTCCTGCCTCAGGCCTCTCCATCACTCTCTGCTTTCCCCTGGAAGGGCTCTGCAGTGTGGGCAGTGGCAGTGGGAGCCAGCTTGGGTGTCTGTGTGACCCAGTCTCTGCTCCCACTCACACAGGGCTGTGGCTGGGACCCCTGGCAAGGAGCCACACAGCTTCTCTGTGTGCCTCCCTTCAGGTGGATGCTCCTCCTCGCTGCATGGGCAGCAGCTCACGTCAGGAGAGGCAGGTGATCTGTGAAGTACTGTGCTTTTATTTTTATCCAGTGTAGCCGAGGCATTGGTTGTATAACTCAAAAGAACAACCTAATAATAAACCCGTGCTTGCATTCAGAATTCAGGCTGAGTGTCCCTGCTTTGCAGGCGCTTCTTGCCGCTGCTCTCTTTTGAAACGGTTTGGATAGACATGGGTTGGTCATGCATTGGGCTCCAGTTGGCAACGTGGTACCAGCTCATATTTTAGGGAACGGCCATAATTCAGGAAAGCTGTTGTGTTCAGCACTGGATTGTGTAATTTGTATTTTTAATAACCTTCCGGGTGTGATGCCCATGTAAATTCAGTACCACTGGTGCCTGTGCAGTGACAGAAGTCAAATTACAGAATTGGGTAAGAAAGTGCACAGATATTTCCTCTAACGGCTGTCATTGAAAAGAGAAAGATAGTAGAATATGGTTAGGTTTTTAAAGAAGATTGCCTTTTTTTTTTTTTTTTTTTTAGCTTTTAGTTGTTTTTATTTGTGCCAAATAGGCACAGCTTTTTGTAAGTCATGTTTTCGCTTTGTCACTTTCTTCATGTTTTTTCAGGAGAAAGGCCATGGGCAGAGGAAAGGGGTCATTTAGGGAGGAAAAAGTGTTTGCTCTTGCTGCGTTCTACACTTTTCAAGTCAAACAATAATGCTGATTGCTGCAATGCCGTATCTGTTAGAAATAAATCGCATCGTTAAGTGACCATTGGGGGTGGCCTGCAGTTCATCCTGCCCATCTCCTCTCCCTGTGATTTGGGGAACAAGATGTCTTTAAGTGCTTGTTTGAGGTGTTAGCCCAGAGACAGAGATTTTACCAAGTGACAGGTGGTGGGGCTGGCTGTCACCCTGCGCGTGTTTAGCTTGGCACCTGGCCTTGATGACTGCTTTTAATGGCTACTTTTTGCTGGGAAGCTGAAAATCTTCCTTTGGCTTTTATCATTTCACATACTGGACTTGATGTGGCCAGTAAAAGACCTTTTGTATTTCAGACATTCCCTCCCCTCCTTTAATCCTGACCTAAGCTTTTTTGTTAGGAGGAGAAATGGCATTTCTGGGAAGGAGCTTCTGGGAAGGAGATTGCAAAGCCTGTGTGACTGGTTGTGACCATGTTGTGTCTGGATGGTGGGGAAGAAGAATGCTGTTTGGGTTTGGAAGAAACGTTTTGGTCACTTGTTTCTCAATATTAGAGACTATCTGAGTATCTTAATCTCAAGTTTAAAGGGAGGGAAGAAGCCTGTGTTTTGTTTTGTCTGCGGTGAGCAAACAGATGCTGTTTGAAAAACATGGGAGAAAGGAAATGAAGTCTTGTGGTTTCTTTCTTCAGTGTTGTCCTAGTGATAAAAATCCACAATGGAGCGTGTTGACTTTTTGATTAGACAAATAGCATTGGGAAACCCCTGGTGCTGGAAACCCTTAGTCATGTGCATATCTTAACTCTGTCTTTTGGCTGTACAAAGAGCTAACAAGTGAAGGAGAGAAACCCTTAATATTTGGTTGGGGCTTGCTATGCTTTTTTCACTTCCCCTTTTCCCTCCCTGCACTGTGTGTTTTATTTGGGTTTCACTTAAGGATAGGGATGACTTGACCACCAGCTGCTTTTTGGGGAGAGCAAGTGGGGATGAGTTTTAACCTGCCACCAGCCCTGAGCACCATCCAAAGGGTGTCCTGAAGATTCAGCTCCCACATGGCCATGAGGAAGCTTCTCTGAGGCTTCTTTGCATGGAAAATAGTGAGAATGTGACTGGAGCATTTCCACCCTTTTCTACACAAAAAAGCATGGATGCAAAGCACTGCCTCCAGTGAGTTTGTGAAGCAAAGCTGGTTTGGAAAGAGATGGTTGCTGTTGAGTTGTCCAGCTGGAAACTGGTTTTTAGCTGTAGCTGTGATGGGGTAGATATTTGGAACGTTGGACAATGCTATCAGATGTTTTGAAGAAAGCCACAAGTAGAAGTTTATGGAAGAATTCACACCAAATACCCAAGCACTTATTATTTCTAAGACCTTGAACTTTAGCCTAAGACAATTTATTTGAATTTCAGTACTTGCTAGCATTACTGTTTACGAGAGCATGGAGTGACAGGACAAGGGGTAATGGCTCTAAACTGAAAGAGAGTCGATTCAGATTAAATATAAAGAAGAAATACTTTACTGTGAGGGTGGTGAGGCACTGAAACAGGTTGCCCAGAGAAGCTGTGGATGTCCCATCCATAAAGTGTTCAAGGCCAGGTTGAATGGAGCTTTGAGCAACCTGGTCTGGTGGAAAGCGTCCTTGCCCATGGCGGGAGGGTTGGAACTAGAGGATCTTTAAGGTCCTTCCAACCCAAACCGTTCCATGATTCTGTAATTCCTGGTATGGCAAGATGACATAGGTAGGGAGAGTCTCCTGCTTAAAGGGACATTCCACAGTGAGGCAGGAGGTCCTTGGTGCTGGGGCTGGGCTGATGGAGGCTGTAGGCTTTAGGGCTGTTGTTCTCTCTTAGAAGGGAAGTAGCGTAGTTGCAAGAGAAACAGTGAAATTGTCTTAACATGGTGATCAGAGATACAGCAAACCACCCCGAGTTTTAATTTCCCCATAGTTTAAGTAAGACACAAATGAATGTCTGCAGAGCAGAAAAGGTCAGAGAGGAATAAAGAGAGGATAAAGATTTCAGAAAAATACAATAGGTTTTGACAGGAAAATATTATGTCAAGAGCTTGATTAAATAGAGTAGTTGAAAAGTTGTGTGTTCTGTAAAAAAAAAGGTTATTAAATAAGAGACTACTATTAGATGAAAAATTCACATTGCCATTTTCTCTGAATATTACTTAAGCTTTCAGCCTGGGACCCTGTAATGAAATAGATAGAAGCAAAATATAGAGATTGGAAAGGAGAAACCAAAATAAACTGCTATTTAATGATTGGATTTGAACGGTAGAACATAATGCAGCATGTTACAACTTTTGAAAATTATTTACAAAATTAAAAAAACCCACCAGTATCTGGCGCTGGGTTAAACACTGGTTTGCTGTGTCAACATCAATAATGCAAGTATATACTCACTCATGTATGGGTGTAATCTAGTCACTCATATCATACCTGCATGAGTAGCTCCACCTAAGCACACAAATGGTGTCCTTCCCAGCTGAATTAAATGATTTCACTGCTTTGCCTGCTGAGGACTCAAGCAGTCAATCTCAGTATATCTTCCTTTCACCTTTCACAGTTCAGGTGCAATTCCAAACCATGCAGAAGGACAGAGATCTGTTTGAGTTCATGGAGCTGAGATGATTTATCTCAGCTTGGAAAGGGATAATATGTGACAACCCCTTATTGTAAATTTGAAATCAAATCAGCTTTATTTTTTCCACTTGTTGTGTTCTGTTATTTAACACAGCTTTTACATATACTCCTTGGTAAAGGCTGATAAATATTTAATGAAGACAAATGGAGTTTTCAGAATAAAGCATAAGAATTGCCCCAAAAGCAGCAGCCATCTGAGATAAGAGTGATCAGGAGGGAACAATCTGCCATTCAGCTCTGTGGCTTGAGAAAGCATCACTTAGACTGTAATTTTTATTCTGCTCTATATTTTTAAGATGCAAGTGTAAAGTACTTTCAATTAAAATGCAGTTTTGATGTTTCAGCTTTCAAGAACTTGTGGTAAAATTAACCCATGCAGAGTTGAGAGCAAAGCAAGACTGGAATACATCACAGAAGCCTTCTCTGCAGCCTTGGAAGGTTAAAGACAGACAATGAGCCTAAATATCTTTTCAGAAATAAATTTTTAAAAATTAATTCTCCAAGCTGATGACCTTCTTTGTTTTAATGATACAATGTCAGAATTACTCCTATACAGGTGATACAGGAATGAACAACTCAAAAATTAAATTGGCAAGTGAATGCATGTCAATTTGGCACACAATAATACTGATTTTAAAGACGTTGAACCGTTTGTAAAAATAGCTGTAACTGGGAAATTATCATTAAGCAGATATATTTCCATGGGACCCCTGGGGGACCAGATTTTGGGCTGATGCTTGTTAAATGTTCTAATTTATCATCCAGAACAAAACACACTCATTTATTGATCGAATTTACAGAGGATGCAAAAGTTAGGGCAGTGGTAAATGGAGAGGAAGAGAACTGCAAATCATTAATGCAGAGTTGTGAATACCCAGCGACTTGGGTGGCAGCCCAGTTTTAGTCATTTAGCAGCAGTGAATGCATAGAGGAATAAAATTTAGGTGATGCTTACTTAGTAGAGAACTCTCTTTTGCTGGAAGTGAGGTCTGGAAGGGGTTTGAGGGTGGTGGTTCACCAGCTGGCCTGCCTGCTGCCTGGCACACAGGAGAGCACGTGAGGGTGGAGGACAGGGCCAGCGAGGGGAGGTGGCACTGGCTCATCCTGGGCGTCCTGCTGCAGTCTTTGCTGTGGTGCTGTGTGATGTGGGGCACCCTGGTGTCAGCAAGCTGCAGCGTTAGCTGTGAGTGTGGTCAGAAGAAAGGAAGGAGTGATGAAGTGCCCAGAAAACTTGTCACAGAATAAAGGGAAGTTAGCAGGTGCCTTGATCACGAGGTACGTGCATAGAGGTGAGGAGACAGATGTGCCACAAGATCAAGTGGCTGGAAGGTGCAGATAGGTCACAGCAGCTTAAGAAAAGGGTATGGCTGGGGAGGAAAATCTGGCATCAAACCAGTTTCTCAAGGTGTATTTTCTGTTCCTGGCAAATCTAGAAAGAAGATGAGTTGTCTTTCTGAGAGATGAACTGTTGCTTAGTTGGGAATTATTTTAGGAAAATCTTCTGAAAAGGGCACTTTCCTTTTTTTCCTCTCCTGCTCTTTCTATCCTTCTCTGCATGAGGCATCACAAGGGCAGGAACAGCATTTGTTCCCTACAGAAGAACTTTTTGAGTCCATGGCTCTGTCAAGCAGTTTTGTTGCCTGTGTCGTTCAGAATGATACTGTCAGAGAGATCCTGGATTTTAGCTACTTATTGGTCACCACCTGCAACACTGGCAGAATTTCTCCATGCAGCTGGCAGGCTATTTGGCTGAAACCAAAGCTTAGTATTTTGCATGCTAATTATTAAATACTGTTATTACCAGTAGAGGTCACATGGGTATCCAGTATTCTGGAGCCTTAAAAACTACATGTTGAAGTGCTGTGTGATTCCTTCATTCCCATGTGATGCAGAGGAAAGCTACTTGCATAGTGGCCCCAAGCTATTTGTGCATGTTGCTTTTATATGCATGTAGCATGTCTACACTATTTGGAGGAAGAGTCACAGTCAATTAAAAATGTTTAGTCTATCCTATTTGTTAGTGATACCAGCATATGTATCTCTTGCCACTGCTGCCTGTTTTGGTTCCCCTTTGAATGCTCTCATTGGGTGTAAAATCACAGAAAGATCGTTCCTTGTTCACTCCTTTTTTCCTCTGGGACGTGCCTTCAGGAGGTGGAGTTGGTGTGCTTGGCTCATCCACTTGTGTATGTGTGAGGCATGGCTGCATTTCCTCACTGTAGACAAAGTCCATCAAAAGGTTTTAATTAAAGTCATTGAAATGATGGGGGCAATGGAAGGAGACAGATGAAGGGAGTAGGACTGCTTAAACATAAGCAGGCACTGAGACCTCCTGCATTCACCATGCTGAACGGTTTTCTTGTGTTCTGAGAATTTCTCCTCAGAGAAAGACAGATCCAGAGTGCTCAGTGCCTCACCCGGAGCTGGCTGTAAAGCTGGGCTCTATAATGGAAATACAGATTATGCTAATTGGGATGAAGTTTTATAGTGCTAATGTGTATTTTACTCCTCTGTGTGGTGAAGTGCAGTCTGGGTGTGAGGGAGCTGACAATGTCCTATTCATATGTAAAATGTTGTGAAGAATCTGTGGTTTGGGATATTTCAAAACTGCCACATGAGGGGATTCGTGCATCTGAAAGCAATATTATCCCTGTACACTCATTGCCAACGGAGAGAGGAGCGTGCGAAAGCAGCTTCCCAGCCTCCCTGTACGGATGTGCAGATCCTGCTGGAAGAAGGCAGGAGTGGTGGAGAACTTCTCTGGTCCAGTGGGGCAGGACATGGGGCCAGCATGGGTCTGCAGACCTGGAGCTGTCCTGATCCCAGTCAGCTGAGGCAATAAACAGCTGCTGGAAAAGTAAAAGATCTTGCAAAGAAACCCATTGCGTCTCTGTGCCTTGGGATTACTTGGAGTTTAGAAGTATTAAACAAAATAAACTCTTGGAATAAGACAGTAAGCCCAGCTGTGTATTAATTATTAGTTCGGACAGCTTTCAAATTGCAGAATCAGACCTTTGCTGTCTGTGATACTTTTTTCCTTTTAATATCAGCATTTGGCCCTCACATTGCCAAGGAAGTAGCATCCTTAATTTGTGAGAGCTCATCTGCTTATCCAACGAGCTGCGGTCGTAATCCTCTTTGCCATAATGAATGACTGCTCTGGAAGCGATTACCGCAGGATTTCATACTTTTCTTTTCTGCTTATCAAATTCTATAGTGCTTCCTTTTTGTAAAGAAAATTGTTGTTCATAAATCACAGTAAAGTATCAGGAGGATGTGACTGCACTAAAAATACCAGGGGCACTGCTTCAGAGGTGGTAAATCTTGGTCCGTCTGGACATGTTGCTGGGACAGGAATGACCTGTGTCCCTTGGTTCTTGTTTGTCAGGTCAGGTGTGCTATGTGTGTGTGCACTGCTTCTGCCTCAAGTTCAGAGACCACGAGTTGGAGCGTTTCCTTGCTCCAGGTTAAAAAGACTGCTGCAGCTCTATTTTCTATTCTGCTCGGCTTGTGAGAAGACTTGCTGTGCGTTTCAGTATATCCATTGCAAATATGATTTTGTGTTTCATCTTCTGTGCACATCTGTTGAAGAATAGCAAAGGAACAGTAGCTCAAATAGACTGCAGCTGCAGCAGCCGTCGTTTTCATTTTGACTGTGATTCAAGATAAATGCTTTTAAAATTACAGCTTTCTAAAGAAACCTTCCTCCTTTAAAGGTTTTTCTCTCACTTCCTCTTTTTTTTTACTTTGTGAGCTCATAAATCATTTTTAAGTAGACGTACAAACAGTGTGATGGAAGTAGTGGGAAATGTAGAAAAAGAAATCCAGCTTCTTATTTTTTCAGGACAATGCAAATGTACAGCTTTTTTTCCCCTGGACCTACATTTACACAGTTTTCTTTTGAACTTACATCAGAGAGATGGGATATAGCCAACTATCTACAAGCTTGAAATCTAGGCTGATAAGAAGAATAGAGTAGAGCATTTAGCTCTTTGCTATAAAGACAACCCAGCAGCAGATGTTGATGTTGTTACAGTGAGTATCTAGAAACTGGAGGAAGGCACATTTAGAAACCTGTAAGCCTCATAAGAAATTTTCCTACCTTACCAGATTATTGCAGTCTCATTGTGCAGAACACATGGCTGACTTGGAGTGGAAAAGTAAGAAAAAGTGTCATGTCCAGAAAGATTTTTTTTCTTTGCATTTGATGTACTGGATCCACAGTGTCCCTTCATGCAAACTCATAATGCACGTGTTTGTTTGTGAAATACTTGTAGTTCAAGGCATAATTCCTAAGCTTCTAACTTCATTTGTAGAAAGTTGCATTTGAGATGGAAAAAAAAAGGGAAATTAATTGTTAAGTTGATGTAGATGGTAAAATTTTTAAAATTTCTTTATGAACACTTAGATCATTGAGAGAAGAAATACACTATTTTGATCAATATTTTGTGACATCTGGCTTTGCTAATTGATGACATAAATTATGGCATTCTCAGAGGTGAGCAGACAGCTGAGGTGGTCAGTGATCCATCCAGAACAGACCTGTGAAATACCGTGATGCCCCCAGATCTGCATTGTATGCCAGAGAAAACAAGGTTGTATCAGAAAAGTTCTGACCAAGTCTAATATAGTTTGTAGTTTGCACCCACAAAAACTTGCTGCTTTAAAGGAAGCCTGTGTGTTCCAGAGATAAACAAAATAGAGCTCTCCTCATGGGAGAAGTAAAGCCTGTGGAAAAGTCTCTTGATTTAGGTTTGTGGATAAGTTCTTGAGACTTCTAAGGAAATGCTGTATGGATTAACATTTTTTAAAAATTACTGGAAAAAAGTTTCTCATTGTTCATTAACAGGAAAGATGTTGTGCTAATTTATGTCACATGCAATGTCCATAGGGTGACCAAGGATCTAAGTCTCTGCATAATTTCACCCAAGGATATTAACTTCCCCACTGTGCCCAATTAAATCCATCCCCATGCTAATCTGAGAACAAACAGGATAAAACACAAATTTATTTCTGGAAAACTGTCTAAAGCAAAAAGGAATTAAATATCTCTCTATTCTTTGGAGGGCATTTACAACTTTTGTAATTAGTGATTAGAGCTAAGAAACAAATGTTGATATTCATTTCTGTACTGTGCCAGGATTTATCTCATGTAACCTCAACCATTTCAGGTTGCTGGTCAGTGGAAGGGAGAGGAGCCACCTCCAGAGCCACATGGGGTGGCCCATCTCTGCAGCTGTGGCTCTCTGTTAATTGTAGGAGCTTAAATGAGTAGCTTATAGAAATCTCACTTCCTAACATGAATTCAGTCTGTAGCAACTGAAAGGTCTTGTGGAAGTTTTTAAGCTCTTTGCCTCTACTTTTCTGACCAGTGAACTGTTCTAACCAGGACTCTTACTTTGCTGGTCCCTGGCCCCATAACTTGCTTTCCTGCTCTTCTCAGCTGTAATCATTTCTCTGAGGTGTGATCTCTTTTTATTTTTTATCCTTTGCTTTTGTTGTATCCATTTTTGTTTGTTTCTCAGGCAAAGTAAACCATTTTGTCATTACTGTCTGGTGTAAGGTAAAATCTGATTCTCCATTGATGTAAAAAAGAAGAATTGTCACGTTCTCTGCATTTAAGACTTTGGCATGCTTATATACAACACCTAATCTGATTTTTACTTTCTAAAAATAGGTCTCTCAAGCTCCAGGGAAGAAAGCTGCAGTGTTGCCTTAAGAAATCAAAAGAGGCCAGACAAGAGTTGAGTCATAAATCCTTGTACCTGTGGTCTCCAGATGAAGGACCAATAATTTAGTCTAAAATCCTGAGCTGAATGCAGCAAAGCACAAGGCCCCAGATGTCACAAGATGTTGCTATCAATCCGCTGATCTTTGTGAACCCCTGCTGAAGGATTAGTGTTCATAAATCATTGCCTGGAGAGCTATCTCAAAGTCTCCTTACTCAGGCTTTGTAGCCAGTGCTGGGTGACAGCATTTGCATTCACTCCTCATGTTCCTGGTTGCTGATTAAAAATTAACCCTTTCATACCATTTGGTGTCCTTAGCCTGATTACTCTGGAGAAGGGAGCATAGGAATTTTAATGACATTTGAAATGAGTTAGACTTCTTGTCGCTGAGTTTCCTATTTTGCCTGTGGTTTAAACTTGGGTGAAGTCTTGCAGAGGAAGTTGTTGTAAATTATTATGGAAGTCTCATTTTCCTGAAGCAGAATGAGCTGTTTACTAATCACAGGCTTGTTCAGCATGATTTTAGCTAATTGTCTGAAAGGTATGTGGTCAGAATGTTGAAAACTGGAAAAAAAAATCAGTCCCAAACCTCTGATGAAGTCTGAGAAAGGGCTACTTCCTTGGGTCACTTACTTCAACTCTGCCCTGAGTTTTATCATGCTTCAAGAACATTGGGTGTGCAAAGTGTTGTTGGATTGAACCTTGCTTGGTTTGTATTCGGATATGACCGGCTTGCCTTGAGCATAATTCTTGCCAGTACAGACAGAGCATTGTTTCATAATACCATTTACAGGAGAATGTTTACAACTGGGCTACAGATGTCTCACTGTGGTTAACGTTTAGTGTACTATTGAAATATGTATTCCAATGCTTCATCCTGTGTACCAAATAAAACAAATTTCCTGTGCTGCTTCGGGGTCATAGCAGAAGTCTGTGCAAGAAAAACCACGTCCAGGTCCTTAGCTGAAGAGAATCTCTAAACTTTCAGTATGGGTATAATTATTAATTCTGATTTGTTTATAAATTCAGGAGGTTTGAAGGCAGTAGCTTGTATAAACATGGCTAGAATGGCAAAGATGTAAGTAACCATTTTGATGCTGCTATCTTGCCTTGACCAAGTGGCTCTGATTTTTCTGTCTAGGTTGGGTAGGGAATGTTTAGGTGAATGGTCAGCCCTGACCCAGTGGGTTAGAGCTCAAGGAAAAGCTACTATGTTATGTACCTGCTCTTTGCTGTCAAGAAGATGCTCCATGGAAAGCATTAACTCTGGCCTGAAATTAGGGGCAGTTGGGCAGCAGGAGTGTAATGGGTTAGCTGGAGAGCAATGTACTTCAGCCAAAAGAAGCAGGCAGAACACTGTCCATTTTCAGCCCATCATGCAGAAATCGGACCAAAAATGAAGAGCAATCAGACCAAAAAGAGGAATATCTTGGGCTTTTTTCTTTAAAACAAGAACAGGATCTGATCTTCAAGCAGAGTCTCACCATACTGCTGCTGGTGCATACTTCTTCCTCCTCAGTGAGAAAACTTGTAGCCCACTAGGAGGAATGAATTATGTATGTCAGCTTTAAGCAATGCTGTATGAGGGAATTTTGTTCTTTGTACTTTAGACCAGTGTAATGAAAAGTTAAATATTAATATGTCCTCAGAACTTTTCTCAAATATTTGTAATATGAGACTGTTAATTTAAGAGGCAGCGAACAGAGGTAAAATTTTTACATTTGGCTTTTGTTATCATACCAGTAATTAGAATAATGCAAGCAATGTAAATCAAATGTTACCCAAGTAGGGAGGCAGTTGCTAGATAGCAGCTGGGGAACTTTTAATGCAGAGAAGTCTTAGAAACTGGAACCTCTGACATCTATGAGATTGTAGAATTGTAGTGATAGAGGTGATCCTGAATGCATGCACCCACGTTTGAAATGTCACTTGTCTCTCTCAGTCCAGTGGAAGAAGTGGCAATTATTTTGTGTGTCTCTTCCAGCAGAGTATCCTCTGTGAGTTGATCCCACACAAACTTGGGAGAAATGGTTCGATTTGCCCTTCTGACACTTTGTGAGAAGGTCACAAAATGATTTATGATTTTCCGTCTCCAAAAATCTTGGTTCCCATGATTTCTGCCCCACCCCCTTTCACTTTATCTAGCTAGTCCCAGTGTTCACATACCTTTTCAGGCCAGTAATCTCCCAATAAAAGTGCTACCATGTCCCCTGTCTCAATTTTTTTGTAGCTCCTGATAGGGAGAGGCAGAAATTGTATCGATGTGGCTTCGTATATTCAGTATTTTCTCCAGAGGTCTCCCATTCTGGGACATGGTCTTTGTAGGTTACCAAGTGCATTAGAAATGCCTTCTGCCAAGGAGAGGTGACAGATTAAGCCTGGTTCACATAATTCCATGTGAATGATCTTCAGTATTCTTGTGCTCAGGGCACCGTAATTCACAGGTCAAATTCCTGCTCTGGGTACTAGTGGGTCTAAATGGAATTGTCTGGAAGTTGAAGCCATGCATGGATGCTTCCGTCCCGAGATGATTTAAGGCCTGCACACATAGTTTCCTTTTCTCTGTGTATATATACACAGCTGATTATTGTGCTGATAAGCAGGGCCGTTTATCTTTCTCTTTTGAGAAATTGAAATTTGGTGCCTAGATAGAATCCTCTACAAACTTCCTTATTAGATTCATAACTAGTGGTTCCACACATATTTTAGTAAGATGGGCCAAGACTGCATTTTGGACAAATCATGCCTGGGGATGGAACGAAGGTCTTCTTCTTACAGCTCTTGTATTTAAGTAACAAACTAACAATTCATCCAGTTGCTCATGCTCCTGGCTAAATTCAGGGGATTCATGTTTTTGCTGCACTTGCAGTATTAGCACTACTCTTTAATCATTAAAGGCACTGAATGCTGCTGATCTTAAGGGTCTTTTACAACCTAAACAATTCTAAATTTCTTTGTCAGCTGCTTCACACTCTTAGTGTGCGTGAACGTGATCGGGTTCTTGGAGCCATGCATATGCAGTACTTATCATTAGATTATAATTAACTGTAATTATGTATGGAGATCAGTCCGAGCCATAAAATGTAGATTTAGATATTTACTATGCTAATAAGAAGATTCGGTGAGGATAAAGGGCTTGATTTTTTAATTTTCACTTCCACAATGGTGTGACTGATCTTTAGAGAAAGTGTTGTTAAAATTAGTAGAGCTGCAGTTACCCTCCATGCCATAGTTTTCTTACTGCAGGTGAGGTTCAGGCCCAAAAGGTTTTGTCATTGTCAAAATGAAGCACTGCCTCAGAGAAGCTGAGACGGTAAAAAACAGGTTGCAGGAGCCCTGAGAGGTGAGTTTGCCCACAGACATGCCAGAAAGTGTTCTGAACCATATAAAAACATTATAAGGACAGTTGTACAAACAGTGCAGGTGGGATTTCTGCTGAGGAGAGGGGAGCATTCACCTTTATTTTGGCGCTGCAGTTAAATTCCAGGCACAAGTACTTCCCAGGTGTGCACAGATGTGCTGTGTACGGTTGTATCAGGGCATGCTGTTCCTGACACCAATAAACAGGGAACCAAGTGCAGTGTTGCTATGCTAACCCCACAGTCTGATTCTAAAGGATTTATTAATAAAAACAAACCAGTTAAGTAATATTGGAAATGATAAAATAGGTTGAATTGCCTCTATGATTAAGGCTCTGCATTAGCATTTAGCTTTTGCTGGGGAGATAGCTTTTTTATTGTCTGTTTACATCTGGAAACAAATCTGTCATGTTGTGTAAATAATTTAATCTTTATTGCTGTTACTGCTGCATATAAAGTGTTGCTGTGTTGATACCTGCTGGCTAAGTGAAGCAGGGAGGGACAGATACATTTATGCATGGCACTATTCACTGTATTTAATGGAAATGAAAAGTGAAATAACGAGTTAGGAAACACCACACTAGAATTATTATTCTTTGTCATTTTGGAACAAAGCATCAATGTTGCAGGACCTTAGTTAATCACAGTGTAATGACCTGGGTACACTGAAATGCTCCCCTCTCCCTTTCCGCCTGCTGTGGTGTTCTAATGTGCTTTGCCCTCAAGTAGAAGGCTTCATTTTGGAAAGATTTCTTTATTGAGGAGGGGGCTGCAAAATGATTTTCAAAGCTTCTTTGGACACAGTTCCTGGTACAAGAGTATGGAGGAGGAATGCAGATAGGGGATAAGGTGGACAGGAGCTCTGTTATAAGCATGGCTGCTGGATGTCTCACATCCTCACTTTAATATTTTCTTCCTGAAACCACTTCCAGGCTCTGGAAGCTGACATTACTCATATGAAATATTTTGAAAGTTTTAACTTTTTAAAACCGGTTGTAAATTATCTTTTAAGAAGGCACATTAGCACAGAAATGGAAGAATTGCAATACTTGTCTGCAGGACTAAAAATGCTTAGAATTTAATCAGGTGTTTAAATGTGTCAATTAAAATTATTGCCTCTACTAACATTACTGTCCTAATTGTGAAGAAAATTGAAGTCAGTTTGTTTACTGAGTATGTCTAACTCCTGCCACAAGACCTGTGGAATCTGTCTGCTTAGGGAAAAAGCAACCCAGCATGTTATCATTAGATAATTACCTCCTATTGAAAAATAGATATGAAGTGAGTGAAGGAATCAATTATGTTTCCAGATTAAACTGTATACAGTTTTCTGTGGTTTATATTACTCGATGTATCAATTATGATTGCGTATTAGGCCTCGATATTAAAACATTACTGGACTGTATTCTCTGACTTGGCTTGAAGCCCACAATATCAAGTCTGCAAGTGGTGCAGCTCATTGCTCTAGGACACTTCAGTAGTTTCTGGTTACAAAACGTGGCAAGCATGCCTGACTCTGCTTAACATGATGTTCCCAGCAGGAACATCTCTTTTTTCCTTTGTTTTTTTGGTTATGTCTTAATCCAACCTTGATGAGACAAATCTTCCCTCACTGCAGTGCGTGGTGTGGGTGTCTGACAGCCTGATACTCCTTCCGTAGTTTTCGGGGGGAGCTGGGGGCAGAAGAGCATTAGCAGAGGATGACGTGGGCCATGTGAGATTAGCACAGCAAGCTCTTGTTTTCTTCCTGACTTTAGAAGGTGGTTGGAGCCAAATGGCTTCTTACAGAGTTTTATGGCCACAAAGGTCTAATTGGAAGCTGATGATCTCTATCTCTGCTAGGGCTCAGGTCAACACCTCTCCTGAAAAATTTTTTGTCATCCAAAATGCTCCTTGATCAGAGCTTTGACAAAGCCTTTGGTTTGAAAACCTGCTGGTCTTCAATGGGGATAACACAGCGTATATTGGTTTGCGGATCAGTCAAATTTCCAGTTGCAATATGTAGAGCAAAATAGTTTGTGGCAAGAGGGGCAGCAATGTTTGACTGTATGTGTGTTGCGTACTGATGAGTATCTGTTCTAGGAGAGACCGAAGAGTTAGGCCAAAAGCTTTAAAATCATGTATTTTAATATGAGGTTCCTGTGTACATCTGTGTTTAGGCTGAGAGAGGCTCAGACATTGACTCTCAGAGGTGCTGATTAAAGGAATCCATCTGACTCCTCCCTGGTGATCAGAGAAGCAGATAAATTGTGTTGCTTTGGTCCCCATGCTTGAATTTTTGTGCGCCCAAACTGAGAGTTGTTGCTTTTACAAGGGAGCTTTTATTTTCAGTAACTTCCACAATAGATAAAGGGTTTAGCTCTTGGACGATTGCTAGGGAAAAAAAATTAGGGCTTAAGTGACAGCACTGACTAGAATCCCATGATCTGTCAGAAAAATCTTTTCTCTCTGTAGGTATTGCAGTTGCTTCCTGCTGACCAGTGTTGCTAACCTGTACTAATTTCAATTTCCCCTTGCAGTAATGCGTAGAAATCCATTTGGGATGGACATTTGCTGTCGGAAAGGATCCAGAAGCCCACTCCAGGAACTGTATAATCCCACCCAGGTGAGTGTCTTGTGACTATAACTAAGCTTCCCAATCCAGCATACAAACACAGTCTCTTTTGATGATATTTTGGTCTGTTTTTCTTATTTACATGCAACAGCTGCCTTGATTCGGGAGAACTGATCCTGGAACCTGCAGGGTTTAATTAAGGGCCTGGTTTTTAAAGGCTTTTAGTCATCTTAATGATGTGGACTCCTCCAAAATCTTTTCTTAGATACCCAAAAGCCTTAAAAGGGTATACTTTTTAGATCTAGCTAGAAGCTGAGGCATTGTGTTGACACAGAGTTGCAGGGTGGGGTGAGAGAATGTGACATGATCTGCATGAGACAAGGAGTGCAGCAAGACTGTAAATTGCAATGATAATACATGAATATAATTTACATGATTTTCAGGTAGCCAGCTGCCTTTCCTGTCCTGGTCCATGGTTTGTATGGAGTCTAGACAAACACTAGCTCATGTTCTTCCTTACACTGTGTGCTATTCAACACCTGACTGTCTTGATGGGAGCTTAGGATAACCTCAGTTATTGCTCCTCTTGTGACAAGCAGCATAGGAAAACTACCTGAAATTCATGCTCCTGTTTGTTCCTCTAAATCAGTTTATTCCCTACATGTGGGCTGAATTGGCACATTCAGGAGAAGCATTTCCTGTTGGCAGCTGAGAGGAAGTGCTGCCATTGAGAGAAAATGCCAGCTGACTATTAAACATATTTATTAAAGTTTAACAACCGCCTATTATATATTTATCCATCAATGAATACATTGAGTTTTACTAAATTGGCTATTAGGGAAAGTGACTATCCCAGTAAATCTAACTTGTTAGATTTAACAAGGCAGTAAATGTTTTAAATACTATTTGATTATGAAGAGACTCACTATATAGCGTGCAAAACGAAGTCTGAGGGGTTTAAAGTATTTACATAAAGAATTGACAGCAACCCAAGGATATGTGGTATCTGTTATGCAGCACAGTAAAGCTCCATTTGCTCGTTAGTGTTGTGTTTATGAGCAGGGGCTGACTTTCTAATTCAATTCGAATTCTGGGCATGGCTGGGAACATAAGTTTGTCATGCTATTATACCGCCCTTTATTGACCATTATGGGAGTCAGCATTGCATAAATGGAAAGTGCATGCAGAAGCCCTGAAGAGGAACAATCCAGTGCTGCAAAGGAAAACTATTAGCACTTGCAGGTTAAATTTAAAGACTCTGTGCAGATGCTCAAGAGGAGCGGGTAAGGGAGAAGAGACTGGCTGAGTAATTAGTCTCTCTGGGGTCTGCTGTGTGTCAGTCAAAACCTTTTTGCCCTTTGACATCATTAAAGGCCAAGCTGTAAGAAAGAAACATCCACTGAAGGGCCATAATCCCAGAGCCCTTGCAAACTTGGACAACTGAAAAGATTTCCTGAGCTTCCTGAAGCAGGGGACATAGCTGGCAGCTCCTTCACTGCCTCTCCTTCCTTTCTGTGTACCCTGACCAAGCAAACCATTAGCATCCCTTTTGGGGCTCACCTGTGAGCCAGCCAGAACGTCAGTGTTTGAGGAAGTGCAGCAGTTCTGGCAGCTGATGTTGAACTAAAGAGATGATGTTTTTTATGCAGAAGTGTTTCCATCAGCTTGCTGATACCCATTTTTATCAAGCTTTTAATTTTTGTTTCTTTCTTTGTTTTTAGTTGGTGCTTGATTTTTTTGGAAGGGGCTTTGCATGCTGCCCTCAGTACTAGAGGGACAGACAAATGAGCATATGCAATCTGGGAAAACAGTAACAGGAAAAAGCAGTGGGTAGAGGCTGCCAGAGAAAACAACAGACTGGAGATGACACCTAGAATGTTTCATCAAAAGCATGGTTCATTTTTTTTTTCCCGTTTTTGCCCCAAGAGGTGTCTCTCTCACCTTCCTTAAGGTGGCAGATTAGAGACTGGTGTGTATTCTGGCAGGAGGGTGCTTGTTCCTTATGAGTTCACCAGTACTTGCAGGGGTGGGGGGATGGAGATCAGATCTCTCATGTTTCCTTGCTGCAGCAGTCGCAATCAGCCATTTGTAAAGTCAGCTCAAAAGTCAATATATAATAAATATGCAAGAAATCAAGGCCAGGCTGGATGGAAGCTCTAGTGGAAGGTGTCCCTGCTCATGGCAGTTGGAACAAGATGATCTTTGAGGTCCCTTCCAGCCCAAACCATTCTTTGATTCTACAAAGACATTTTTGACCAAAATCTCTCTCTTGCGGATCTGGATAATGAAAACATTTAACCTTTGGCTATCAGAACCTGCTGGACTCCTGATGTGGTGAATCCACGCTTCTCTCCTGGGTGCCAATGGCTGTGTTTGCCATCACAGAAACTCTCTGGCACTCAGTTCAGCTGCCTCAGAGCAACAGTGGGGCTGATAGAGCAGATATTTGCAGTTCTCCTTGTAGTTCAAAGTAATATGTGTAATTTAAACTCCAAATGTAGGCCACTGAAAGATGCCCTGAAGCTGTGGTTTTGGATTACTATGAGCTAGGTGTAGCTGTGATTTTTAAAGGGTAGGAAACTTTAAATTTGAGATGTTATTAAGGGCCCATACTGCCTTGCATTCTGCATGCTTCTGGCTGTTCCCTGCCTCGGGAGATGAGAGTTTGGCCATTGATTGAAATAGGTCTCAGATAGGGTCAATACTCACTGAAATTTCAGGTGCTGTAGTTTAACATGAGTAAGATTTTTCTACTGTGTTTAATATCAACTTGCACTGCCCTCATAAAACCAGATGGAGACAGGTTGATTTACACCAGCTGAGAGTTTGATCGTGGTTATTTACTATGTTGACATATAACAGCCTCTCTGATCCTGGCCTGTTGTTTCCTTCTATGGAGTTGGGTTGTTTGCAGATGCCATCGTTTGTCTGTTGAATCTTTTTTTGGCCTGGTGGATGACTGTGAAAAGGAAAGAGACAGGAAAGGAAAAAAGAAGAGAAGGAAAAAATGAAAATAAAAAATAATAATAGTTAAAAAAAGGGAAGCAGAATGAAAGATTTGGCTTCAGGAAATTCAAATGTAGCAATGATCTGAAGGTGACTGAATGGGTTGTTTGGTGGCTTGTAGGAGCTGAGTGTTAGAATTGCAGTCAGATTTTTCAGAGGACTCATCATGATTGTTCCTATAGTGAGTGGAGAAAGAGAGGACAAATGGGTGGAGATAGCACTTGAATTAGGGCTTGAGAAAGTGTCCATGACAAAGCCCATGTGGTATTTATGCCTTAGCTGGGTGTCTGGCCTTGTGATTATTGTAAAAGTGAGAACAACACGTTTGCTCTTTTGCCTGTGGTATTAAAGCAGAAAATAGGAAGTGCATTTGTCTGTGGACAAAAGATTTCTTCTCTAGGGCTTTCACTGCAAGATTTTTCATGAGCACTAATATACCATGAGGGCGAGAAAAGTCCACTGAGTAAGTGGATTTCCAGGCTGTGGTCTCCTCACACATGGCAGGCAACGTGTAGCATATCTGGGACCCTATTATCTCTTGTTTTGCCTTTCATTTTCAGGTGGAGGTTTAGTAATAAACCTGCAGAGATACCAGTGGCAAATTTTGAGGGCCAAAATGGACCATTTATTTAATGAGTTTACTAAAAGGCCCATAATTATAAATCGAAAGAGAAGGAGGATTCAAACACACAACAAGTAGCAAAGGAGAAAATCTAGACGTAACTGAACACAGATGAAGGGCCCTGCAGGAATGTGACACAATCTACATTTTATCCTGTGTGGATTTGGTGGGGTTTTTTTGCCTATGAAACCCCAGGAATTTAAGAATGTGGGTAAACAAAACTTGCAAGACATATTCTTAGAAGGCAACATATACAACTGTGTCTTGTAATTTACATGGCTGTGTCCAGCCCCACTTTTCCAAGAATAACAGGTAATTGTGGGTCAGCCCACGAGCAGGAGTCACCAGAAGTTCAGAATTGGGTAACATTGCTCACACTTTCGTGGTTAACATTGATCTATTTAGTGCAGTGAACGTGCTACTGAATTACAGGAAGTTGCAGACCAAAATAGACCAAATGTTAGAGGAATGGGAAATAATTGCCTCTTTAAGGTTAGATTTTGTCTTCTAGTTGTCAACGTTAACATTTAATTCTTATTAAATACAAATAACACCATTGCTTAGTCTAACTGTCTAGACTTCTGAGAGGAACACAGAAGAGATAAAGTTCTGTATGCATCAGGATCCAAATCCAAGGATGAGTTTGTTTCAGTTTCTAGTTTGACATTGCCTAACTTTGATTCATGAATCAACCTGACTGTTTTGCTAAAGGTCATGCTGTTTGCTGTGTCACTTGCCTTTGCAAACATATTTCTTTTTGTCAATGAGAGATATTTGTAGGTGTAGCTTTTGGTGTAGCTGGAGCCAGGTCTAGTGATTTGCTAAAACTGGTGAGTCAGAGCTGTAGACCATGTGTTTGTTGCCTTTGTGTTATGAAATTGTATTGGACTGGTTTAGTGCAGTCATTCCAAAATGACCCATTTCTTTTATTACTTCTATTTTTTTTCCCCTCCTCTCCTTCCTACCAGGAGAAGGGAAGTAAGTGAACTCTTGCCCTGCAGACAGTGTTTATACATCCTCAGTCACCTCAGGCCACAAATGCTGCTTTCTGGGAGCTGCCCTGTGATTATCTGTGGCTTAGACTGCCTGGATAGCACCAGCAAATATCAGCTGCCCACATCACTCACCTGGGTTGTAGTTTCGTATCTTCAATTGATTTCCACTAGGATGACTCTGTGGGCAGCTGTACCAGCTCCTGGACAGAGGTTTGTGGTGGGCTTTGTGCTCTGAGCTCTGTGTACACATCATGCACAGCACTTTGTGCCCAAGGTTCCAGTGCTTAAGACCTGGTATTTCTGTCCTTGGTGAGCCTGAGGCGCTGAGCACTGTGCAGTTTGTTTCAGTGTGCTCTGGCTTCTCATTCTCAGAAACACAAGAACCAAAGAGCAGGTCACTGAGTAGGATGAAAGGTCTAGTTCACCTGGTGGTTTGTCTTCAGCAGCAAGTGACCAGACTACAAGATAGATAAAACCCTTGATAACTCTTCCAGAGCACAACAACCTGTGGGTCATGAGCTTCCTGAGCCAGACTTGTGTTTTCTTCAGCTGTATCATGCAAGAAAAGCCTGAGATGACACACAGTTACCAGATCAGTCAAAAAGGGGAGGAAAAAAAGCAGATCTCCAAAATGACTGGCAAATTCCAGTAAGACAAGAAAATCACACCAGCACTGTACACCAGTGCTATCCATTATTTTTTCTCCAATTTTCACATAGATATGTTCCGGGTTTCAGATTTCTTCCTTGAGACAGCCATATAGCTATCCTGGGAAGTGAACTTCAGAGTATGAGAAATAGTGCAGTTTATCCAAAGAACAGTATGTTAGAATTATTGATGCTTTGCGACTGAGTCATAAATATGTATATGGCCTTATCGAGGGCAACAAGTGGCCCCAAAGTCCTACCAGTACTGAAAACATATGTTGTGTGATTGATGCTGATCTCTGTAGGCAAATCTGTGCAGATGATAACAGCACTCTAAGTATGGCTCATAATCACAGCATTTGATTGATCATAGATTAAAAACTCCTTAATGGGAAAGGTGCAGAATGGAGACATAAAGAAGAACAGTCAATGTGCAATGCCAAACTTTGGGTACCTACTCCTGTTGGTAAACAACAACTTCAAATGTAATTAGCCTCGTTTGCTGCAGCAAAATGCCTGCTGATGAAAGAGGAGATAATTGATTTACTCCATGGATGACTTCTTATGCAGAGACATTACTTACTGTCATGCTTGGAAGTCATAAAACAGCAGCTGGCCTGGGATGAAATGTTGCATTAACCTTAGCAGAAAAATTGCACTGGTGAGAATGCTTTGTTATTAATTGCTGATTACAAATGATAAGAGCTGATTTCAGATGCTGAGGAAATGACTTGGGGAGGGAAAGGTTTCAGGTATGGTGTGCATCATATATCATTCATTGTGACATGATGGATACCTTTGTAAGTCAAGAGGAATTAATCAGACAAGTATGTACAGTAACTACCAGCACTCAAGGCTAGAATTATCCCCAGGACATGCTCATTCAAGTTCCTGCAGTGCATTGGGATGAATTTTTGGGCACCTGTGTTTAATAAAAGACTTGTTACCTGCATGAAATGAAAGAAAATACAGTCTCACTCAAAGTAGCTCAGATTTCCCAGATAGAAATAGAAGCAGCACCTCTTTTTAATTTCTCCAGTCCTTGATCTGTATTTTATTGTTTTGAGAGCATATGAGTTTTACTATAAAAGATTTCTGGAGGCATAAAAGTATGAGAGGAAAGGTTTAATAATACAAGAGACACAGCCAAAACCAAAAGGGTTGTATGTGCTGGAGGTGAAAGAAGATAACACAGCTTTCAGAACTGTCTGTATGCAATGTCTGGGCTCTCTGTTAGAGAAGCACTTGGACATCTGGGTGGAGAGAAGACCTGGACTCCAGCACTCTGACCTGGTGCCATTCAGTGGCTTTTTGTGTTCAATTGTCTCCAAATCAGACCTCTGGAGACCTGAACCATGTTGGCTCAGTCAAATGCTTGCTCCAAACTAAGTAATATTCAAACGGGACACCTTGCCTGCCTCTTTCTCTGCATGAAGTTCCTCATTTTTCCTCCCCATTTTTAAGTTTCAGATCAGAAAAACTGGGTAATCATACTTCAGAGTGCAGGGGGATATGGCAGTTTGGAGTGTCAGGAAGCAAAGGGAGGATGTTAGTGTTTGCAAATAGGTGTAATGAGCACGGATTCCTGCCCCCAGTCCCTGCCAAGCAGAGGGTGTCCTTTCTGTCTGTGCTCCAAGCATCAGAAATCATCCAAGTACTCCAGCATCACTGGCTAAGCTGCTCTATCCTGGTGTTTTCAGCCTGGACCTTGTAAACTGTAGCCTCTCTTGCATATTTCTGGTGCTAGTAGTTTTGGGGCAGCTTTCTCCGTTGTGTGAAGGAGAGCAGCTGTGTTTGGTTAAGCATCTGCCTTCTTTTCCCTGTGTTGGGTTGGTTTTTTTTTTAATTGAAGAGGTTTCTTAACTGCAGCAGAGTTGTTGCCCACTTATGACAGGGCCAGATGATCTCTTTAAATCCTGACAGCCCAGCTGCAACCTCTCTCTCCCCTGAGGAACTGTAATGTATCCCAATGTAACTATGAAAATCAGAGAATACAGACATACAGTCTATCTACTGGTACTTGTAGTTTTTATTTACTTTAAACTTTAATTTTAAGGAGGGAGAGAAGAAGTTGGTAAATTTGCAATTAGTTTCAAGAGGTTAGATTCCCCAAGTCCCATTTTTGCAGACTTAACGGAATCTGATGCAGAACCTCAAGTTCTATAAAATGGCCTGCAATATCCATTGATATTATATGTAGTGTCGATATGTATTATTCCTTCACTTTTTCATTTTGTGCAATATAAATTAACCTCAATAACGCAATGAGCTGCACCTTACCAAAGCTTTCTTCAGTGAAAGTGCAATAATCTTCTTGTCTGCTTATGAAGAGAAATTCAGGAATGTTTCTTGATGAATGCCACAGATGTAGCAAGGTTAAAATACTGCCCTTTGAAAGATGTGGCTGCAGGAGCCAGCGTGCCTTTTGGGATTCTTACACTAAGGAAATTCGTGGTACTATGGGGAGACAGGCTGTGGAGTTTTTGTACGAGTGTGTAAATCATCAGATCAAGCACAGATTATTTAAGGAGGCTTTCTAAGGAAGTTTTCTTTTAGTTGAAGTTTGTGGGGAAGTGCAAGGCGGGTCAAGCCAGGTGCTGCAGTCCAGTCCATACTCAGTGTGCTGGAAGAGCAGGCGTCCCCTCCAATGGGGCTGCTCCCCGTGGTTATGGACAGGGCTGAGCAGAAGGGTCAGCTGGAAAACACCCAGTTTGTGGATGGCTGAAAGCAGTTGCGAGTTTGGGCTGTGTTCTTCCATTTGCAGTAGCTGGGAAACACTTGGGTTGGCTTGGAGTTAATCTCACAGGGGAGTGTGTGTGGGTAATGATGCACCTGAGGTGATTCAACTGTGCATCTCAGACTGGGCAGGTCAAGTATCCAGGTGACACAGTGGTGGGAGTGCCTTCAGTCCCTCCTGTTCATGCTGTCATGCGTTCTGAAACTAAACAGAAGAAATGAGCAGGATTTCAGGCTGACAGGCTCTTCGTTAAGCCTCTTGTCACGAGGATCTGAGGATGTAATAGAATAACAGCCACGGCTGATTTAAGACCTTGTGTGCTCATCTGTTGATCTAGTAAAACAAGGAAAAAATTCTGCCTTGCCCTGACAGTCTTGTTTGGTGACACCAAACCCTTGTGGCAGCAGTAATTAACAGTTCACTGAATCCAGAGTACAAACTGGAGGGTCCTGGGCTATTCCTGGCAGTGTTCCGGGTGCTCTCACAGAACCGAGAGCCGAATCCCTGCAAACAGAGGACGTGTGCCCCATGCATGGGAAACACCCAGCTGCTGGTTGTTGGAGTTGTCTTCACATTTGTTTGTTTCATCAGCAGACTGAAAGATTGGTTGTTTCAGTAATCATCACCTGGGCCAGGCACACTTAAACTGCTTTTATTCACTAGTTTTCAGGCCTTGCTTCTTACTCATGTGGAACAGGTAAAGAAAGAAAAGGAAAGGAAAGGTATTTTTACAAGGTAATACCTATACAGCATTTGAAAGCAACAAAAAAAGTGTTTGTGTTGTGTATGTCTTTTTTTCCTCTATAAATAACGGTACCTATCACACTGAGACCACTCAAGTAGATCATTATTACTCTACTTAACCTGTTGCAGTTGTATATTCTGGTGTGGATGGGATCTTGTATGTGAACCATCCCTGTGTTCATGAGGCAGTGGCAAAATACAGGAGGCAGAATGAAAAAAAGAAAAATTTATTTCCTTCAGTGATGCTTTTATGTAGTTGCACTGAAGGCAGGAGTGGCTTTGTATTCTAGGTTTTCCAGCATGCTGTCAGTGTAGATGTTTCTATCCATTTATAACCTTGGGAGGAAAGTGAAACTTGATCTACTGAAAATTGATGGCAAAACTCCCAAGCTCTGAAGAGGCCAAACTTCGAGTTAAATGATCTGATCCAGGGGATCAGAAAGGAGCTATATTTGTATTTTTTTTATCTGTTTTTTCAGCATTCCACACATTCTATTGCACTAGAAAATACTGAAGGTCTTATGCCCAAAAGATTTCCCTTTTTTTTCCCCTTGGTAGTGATATAATAAATATAGCCAAACCAAAGAGAGCTGGAAAATTTACAGTGCACTGAAATTGACGTGTATTTCTGGTGCCTGGAAAATCCAGGAAGGAGAGTTCCTTTCTTTTCAGCCTTAAATCACATCTGAACAGTATTCTCAGTGTTGTCCAGCATGGGGCTAAAAGCAAAACATTACATCCAATTTTTAGAGGAGCAGTAAAAAATCACAACGTCCCCACAGTGAGATTGCCTGGCTGCACAGCAAATTAGCAACCTCTGTAGCTATCAAATTCATGCCTTAATATAAATCTTTTTTCCCTGTATATGTGGACTGTGTCTTAGATCATTTCAGACAAGCATCTGGGGATTAGTAAGAGGAAGTGAATATTAATTCAATTAGAGGACAGAAGATGAAGGTACAAGCTGGCATGGGGAATTGACATCGGGAGCCCAAGTAACAAAGACATCTCTATAGCTGGGAGAGGACAATTTCATCTGTTCAAGTCAGACTTGGCTTTTGCCTTGCATATATTTTACTTATGAAATAGTAGTTGAAGGAGTTGTATTTACATAGCAATGTAGTTAGTGTCATATTTTGTGAACTAAGCCTGGCTGACAATAGATGGATGAAAGATCTGGAGAGCAGATGCATAGTGGTAACTTTCAGTTCATTTTGATACATTAAATATTCATAAAAAACTCAGCTGAAGGAGAAAAGAAATGTTTAGTTGAACTGGTAAGGAGAAGCTGAAATCACTGGTACTTCTCCAAAAGTGTTACACCTTCCCTAATGTAAATTGGATGAAGGCTTCTGTGGGGGAGACGTGCAATATTAGGCACTGGTTTCTTTCTGTAGGAGATTGTTGTGCCAGTGACATCCCTTTATAAAGTAATAGCCAAAAATCACTATTCTGAGCACAGGAGAGGCTTTTTCATTCTTTTATTTCCGTAGCTTTGGACCTACAAAAGCATATCCATGCACTTCCTTGTTCTTAAATGCCATGTATTTACAGCCTGGAAACAAGTCCTTTCACACTACATTTTCCAGGCAGGAGCACACTGTCACTGTGGGGGTAAGCCCTGGATCTGTAGGCTTCTCTCACCCCTTCTATGCACACTCATTTGTGCATGATTTTCTGCTAAGCTGAGTCTTCATCTGAAGAACATGGGCACTCTGCTCAGCTCCCTGCCTGATGCACAGTCAGGAGTCCTCAGAGATGCTTTTGTGGAGCCACACAGGGAAAAAACATGTAGGAGACACTTCTCCTTCTCAAAATTACAGTCTTGTTTATTTGTTTATTTTGGCCAACTAGTGCAAAAACAAACCAGGTAAAAGAAAAAAAAAATCTGTTTGCTGGTAAACAGAACATGAAAGTGTGTCACCAAAGCAATGGCAGGCCAGGTCTTGTGTTTATTTAAACAAGTAGTGCAAGGCCTATAGTTTCACCTCCAACAACCACTAAAGAAGTCATGGGACACTGAGATGTAAATGCATTGAGGACTTTGTTTTCAAAAGGGATGTAACAGATCTCTCCCTGATCCTGCTTGTGATCCCTGAATCACACAGCCACTGATCTGTCACAGGAAGATTGGTGGAATCTTCCAGCATCACCTTCATGCCTTGCACAGAGTATCATGTGCTGGTCTGCTTTGAGAGACCCACTTCAGTTTTCACTTGGGCTGTTAAGTGAGTTACTATATAAAATATTGACACTGAAGGAAGAAAACTGCCTTTTTACCCAGGTGTAAATGATCTTGAAACAAAATACGTGGGATAAAAGAATGATTTCTTAGGCAGGTTTAATGAATAATTGATTTTTGCTTCTCATGACACTATCGGTGTAATTAAATCTGTGGCTAAAGAAGTAAGACAGGAGATATCATCCACTAAGACACTGAATCTCTTTATCCCACCACTGGCAAAGTACTGTCATCTGTTATTAAAGGCTCTCCTGCAGTCATGCGGGTTCAAGATCTGTCTTGTCACTAACAAGTCGGTCTTGTGTAAGTACCAACATGATAAAAATCCGTGTATTCAATCTGTTATCCGCATCCAAAAATAACCTAAATAAGCTTCCTTCCCTGCTAAACCTGCTCCTGTCTTTGGAAGCTGTACATTGAAATGATTCTTGCTTTGTGCAGATTGGCTTTGTGCAGGGTATGTGGACATTGGTGTGTTTCCAGTTGATCTGTCACAGAACTGCATGTGGTCTCTAACTTGGGTCACTCACCAGGCCCCACCAGATGGTTGCTGTTGTGATTTCTTTCGCTCTGTTAAAAGTATGTTGAAAAATCAGAAAGGACTGAGGAATAAGAAGAGGGGATAGGAAGGTAGTCTGAGTGCAGCTATGCTTGACCAGTGTGTATATCTTTGGCAAACATACTTATATGGGGCTGTGGGTTCTGTCTTGGAGCAATGGGGCATGGAGGGTAATTGCAGAGGCCAAGCAAGGATAAAACTAAAGGCAAGGGCTCAGTCTGCAGTTGCAGGCACTGAAAGTGCTTTGATTTAGAAACTTGAGAGTTATATATCTATTACACTTATCAGCTACTGTTGCTTTATTTTGCAAAATTAATTCCGAGAAGCAGTTTTTGACTTTCCTCTAAGTAACATCTCCTGGGCACCGCAGTGGTCTCCTGCAATAACTCACTCCCTTGTGAATCCTCACTGTCACACACATCAGCCTCGGATCCCTTACACAGTGAAGTGCTAGAGTGTGCTTCACTGCAAAGCTACAAGTCCACGTGGAATAAGAAATCTAAATACTGTACTGTGTGGTGGGTCAGCGTGTAGGTGATGGAATGATCTGACGTATTTTGAAAGTCAACAGAGATCTTTTTGCAGATGTCAGAGCAGTGTGTTGTATCACACATAAGAGGAGTCTCATTCAGTGGCTCCTGAAGTCACAGAAAGACTCCCCCGTGGCTTAGTTTGCCTTGGGGACACTCCCTTAGTTTCAGAGACTTAGGGAAATGCTCCACTCACATTGTTAGCAGCTCTGATTGTGTTATAAATACTACACTGAGCAACTGTTGCCGGAGAACTCCCGTCTGTTCAGTGATACTCAGCCCTGCGTACTGCAGCCCGTGTCTCCGAGTGTGGCAGCATTAATGCTTTCCTTGAATCCCCATCTAAATGATGGTACAGTAATCAGCACCACATCAAAGTCACAGCAGCAGCGGCCTGGCAAGGCTGAGTTCTTGCTCCTGCTGTGCTGCAGGATGTTCAGCCAGTGCCTGAGCCAGTTTGCACCATCAGCACACCATGCATTCTAACGCTAGATCTGCCATTGGTGCTTTTTGTCATCAGGTCGTTGTGTCTCCGATACACTCGTAACGCCTGTAACAGTTATGCCTGTTTTTCTGTTTCTCAGGGGCACGTTGGGGGTATAATTATTGTCTGCATAGTGTTTTGATCATAAAAAATGACAAGTGTAATTACTGGTTACAAGTTAAATTGTGCATCTACCAAAACTACACAGCTGCCGTGTGATGTAGCTCTTAAATTCCTCACTTACTTGAAGGCAAGCCAAGTATTTGCTCCTTTCTATAATTACCTAAATCAAAATGTACCCGTTTGATTTTTCTGACATATATTTTTGTCACTGCAGCCTCCACCACTATATACTGAGTCTGAAATGTTCATCTATGTGACTTCAGGGAGAGGCAGTGTTTGTGTGGAGGCCTTTGTAGACCAAGGGCAAACTGCTTTCTCATGCACAAATATGAACGTGAGTGTGTGCATGCCCCAGCTGCTGCTGAAATCCATGAATTAGGGATGTGCTCAGTCCTGCCAGCAGATTTTGTACCAGTCTTGAAAAGGGATGGTTTTGTATGCCCAGTGCTTCATTATGCATACAAAATACGTATTAGTAAACCTGCATTTTGATTCCACAAGATGTGCTTGCATGACTGGCTATAGATGGCTTTTCTGTACTCCAGCTGCCGAGCTTTGAGCTGAAACAACTATTTCTCAATGGGAAGAGTAATTGTTTCAGCTCAGAATTAAGTGGCTAATCATTAGGAATTCAATTGGCGTGAAATGCACAACATTAATCATGATGCACTCACGTGTCAATGATGTGGATGCAGGGTGTGTGCTCCACTGAAATTCGCTAATTGATATATCTGGGTTTTATTGAAAAGGATTAATGTGGGCTCTCTTATTAAGCAGCATGTGGGAGTGTTCAGACCTGGAGGGGTTTTAAAGACACTGCCCTGCTGTTCAGGGCACACATTAGTGAGGGCTGAAACCCTTAGAAAGGTACTTTTTTTTTCTTTTTCTGGAATCTGATATTAAAATTGACACCAAAGATGTGTCTTGAATAAAGTACTGTCCCTACCCTGGATATCCCTTATGCCCTGACAAGGCAGTCCCAGCTTGCAGCAGGAGTAGGGGACAGAGGTGCTTGTGCTTTATGTAGATCTGGTCCAGTGTGGAGGTGGGGCACTGCCACCTGCCTGACAGCTTTCACCAGCAGCCTCAGCCCCCAGAGGCACGGGCCAGCTGTGGTCTGTGTCCCAACAGGCTGCAGAGGACCTCTGCATCTGAGTCCCAACGCCAGAGAGCCAGGGTCCTGCACCTGGGGCTGTTTCTGCACATTCTTGCTGTTGCCTGTGTTACCCTGCAATGCTTTTGATCTCTGTTCTGAAACTACTGAAAATATGATACTATAACATAACAAATGTTGATGAATATTAACTGTATAACATCTGGCTTATTCTAAATAACTTCAGAGGAAATGTTGCTATTTCCCAGTAATGTGGAAAATTCCCTTCTTGCTAACCAGCAGTTACTGCATATCTCTGAAACAAAATTATTCCGTGTGCTCATTTGTTTTGCAGCCATGCGAACTCCCATGTTGAGAATTAAAAAAGTTATGCCCGAGGGCACAAATGTAACCTCTTCAAATATCATTCTTCAATTATCCTTTGAATCATCTGCCTTCCAACTCTTCTCAGATTCCATAAAATACCCTTCTGACTACCTATCAAAAAAAATAGTACATCTGTTCTTTCAGTTCATTTCCCTAAACTGTAATCAAGCACTGTCTGTGCAGTAAAAATGAAAAGGATTGTCTATCTGGAACAGCATTCTTCACTTTTATTATTGGAAAATGCATTAATATTCCCTTATCAAACATACCCATTTAACAAATCATTCCATTTCCTTCCATATTCAGCTATTTTTAAAAGAAGAATGCACAGAAAGCCATTCTTTCCTGATCATAAAGGCCAAGCTTGATTTATTTCTTATTCTTGTAGTTTCATTAAACTTAAAAATAGATTATGGTAAATAGCCTATTGACCTCTCTTGTGTTGAAACATAGTTAAAAGTCTATAGACCCTTACTATATCTGGTCTAAGCTGCCACTTATATTAAAGCAATGTAGCACAGAGTGTTAATGGGAATTATATTTAGGCTTAGGGTAAGAACTTGTGTGTCTTAGGCTGAAGTCTATTTCCAGCCTGGTTCCTGCAGTTAGAAAAGTGTGTGATTCATTCAGGTTTCTGGTGGATAAGGACTGGGGACAGGCACTCAAGCACTTTCCAAAGTGCTTCCTTTTCTGTTTCCACTCAGAGGAAGAGAAATGGAGGGAGCCCTTCAGCTACTCAAGTTGAAGGCTTATTTTCTTTTCCATTTGATGTGGAGGCTTTATGAAGTTCCTTGAGTAGGGAAGGACTGCAGACCAGGTGCCTGAGTCTGCCAAATACAAACAGCATCATTCTGCATGCACTCTGCCCACTTTCCACTGGCACAAGGCCCACAGCAGCTTCAGGGCAGTGGAGGCTTGGCCTGAAGCAGCCACAACTGGGTGCCTTCTTGTAGGTCCTTGCAAGGCAGCAGCAACATCCAGATGTGTCCGACCGAGGTTTGCTGTGGAACAGATTCCAGCCACATCTTTCCAGGCAGGATCTGTCCAGCTGCAGGAAGTGCTGCTCTGTGGTCCAGCTGTCTAAGGTATGAAGAGAAATGCTGACCACCCACCTTCCCCAGCAGCAAAACACGAGCTCTCCAGGGCTCCATCCTGACCCTGGGTGTGCTGGCACCCAGGAACTGCTGCTGTGCTGTGCCAAAGAGAGTCCCAGGGGGCCAGAGGATCTCCTTCAGTGGTGGCCAAGCACCATTTAAAAGCTGTGTATCATGCCTGAGGTCTGTTTAGCTCAGGAAAAAGGGGAACATTTATTGGTTTTAAGATAATTAGATCATTAGAGATAGTCACTTGGTGTTGGTTTTCCCAAAAGACTGAGATGCCATGGGTTTTCTGAGATTCCCAAGTGCCTAGGATGTAGTCACTTGAAAGTCTCACTCAGGGACTCTGGAAGGCAGTTAGTTAAACCATTCATTAACATCAGTCTTGGTGGGCACCAGGCAATGTTAAAAGCAGCACCCAGGGTGGAGACAGTCTGTACAGAGCAGAGTTGTTACGTTGGCATGTGAGATGCTTGATCAGATCAGTGGAGAGGCAAAGCACTCAGCTCCTGCTCAGTCAGAGCCTATGAATTGATTCAATTAAGTGAAGACAACTGTATGTTCATGTTCAAGGCAGTATTCAACTTCATGCAGTGTTTGGCTCCATTAATTGTCAGCCTTTGACTGTTCTTGCAAGTGCTGAAATCCCAAGGAAAACATAAGGTCCATTAGGACTTGCTGCTTCCCCAGGCGTACAGATAGCACACAATGTGCAAGCACTAGGATTCCCAAGCTGGTTTTTTTAATCTTGAAGCATCACTTGTGTACTTATTTTAATATGTCAAAACCTCACACAAAAAGACAGCAATTTTCGTGAAATTAAGAGGTTTTTTGACCACTAGTGTCTAGTAAGATTTAAAATCTGTGATTATTCAGTAGCTACGGAAAATAAAGCCATGGCAGGGGAAAAAAAAAGTCCTGCTGATATGCCCTTTTAGAACAGAGCTAACATCAATAATTCTTGCTCTGTGCATTAAGTTTTAATGTGTAGACAGGCATTCTGTGCATAGCAGGGCGTCTGTGGAGTCATCAGTGAGAGCTAATAAATGCCTGTCATATGAAGAATACATTACAGAGGGAGCCAAGTTAAGTGAATCATTTAGTTACCATTAGTCATTTTTCATTAATATTTTTAACTGTAGTATTATCCACTACGCATTAGGTAGGATAGAGAGGATAATGCCTGTGATGTACTTTATCCTAAAAACAAAGATTTCTTCCAAATTGCATGTTCTTGGTGGGGATCAGGATGAATGTTTCAGCTGTGATCTCAACGGTGTCTTTTTTTATTTATTTAAGACTACAGGAACCCAGATGAGAAAGGAAATAATTTCATCACATGGCTTGGCATTAACCAGCACTGGCCATTTACATTAATGGCAATTGAATAGTAATAACTGTGCTGGAAATGGAAATATCCATAAGTATGCTTAATACTGGGTATTAAAAATAGCACTGGAAAGGAATTTCCACAATAGCAAATGCATTATTCCGAGCCGGTGTGTTCCGTTCTGGGATATGCTTCTGCTCCTGTGATCCTGTTCAGCTGTGACCTTTGAAGCACAACCAAGCTGGGACCACTGGGGACAGAGGTGGGAGAGACCAGGGAACTG
This sequence comes from Ifrita kowaldi, assembly GCA_013398055.1. Classification (NCBI taxonomy): domain Eukaryota; kingdom Metazoa; phylum Chordata; class Aves; order Passeriformes; family Cinclosomatidae; genus Ifrita; species Ifrita kowaldi. The sequence continues at coordinate 157,984 of VZRS01002966.1, forward strand.
CTCATGACCCTGCAGGTCCTGCTCTGGACTCGAGTCGCTGCTGGGCAGAACTCCCGTTTGTGACACATCGTTCACTCGAGGGCTGGATGAAGCTGGGGTCCTGACAGTCTGTCAGCATGGAAGAGTTACAAGAATAAATATATTTGATCTTACTTATGCTCATAAATTTTTCCATAGGATAATGTGCTTCTGCCACTTTACACTTTTTCCTCTTTAGCTGTTTTTTTTCATTACTGTCTGTTCTAAACTCACGGATTCTGATTTCTAAATGGAATAATGGCGTGGTTGGGCATACATGTGAAGATGTATCCTTCCCAAGATGGTGAGCATTTAACAGATAGAGTAAGAGGTACACACTTGAGGTGTGATATAAAGGCTTGTTAGCATGGATTTAAGATTAATCTCAAATTTGCATCGTTCTCAACTTACATCAGTAATGTTCCACTTCTAAAACTACTCTCCAGTAGTCACAGAGGCTCCAAGGAGACAGGGAAGAAATTAAAATAAATTTTAGAAACTCTTACAAATTACTTTGCACAGCTTTTTCTCAACTGTGACAAAATTGGAAGTGAAGTTTGATGGTTCAGTATCTCTGAAAGTTAGAAAGGGACATTGTAATTCTCTTTGGAAGAATGAGACGCCACCTTTTAAAGTGCCAAAAGCTTTGGTCTCTGCTTTCAGTGAGTTTTGAAATAATCAGCTCCAAAACATGTAATTGTCTTGGAACTAAAATTTGCACATATTCCAACTCAGGCTAATAATATCCAGTGGGAAATGAATTTGCACCGTAGAGGGAAATACGTACAATTTTTATTTGTGGAGTAAATTACTCTTGCTGATATTATCTATGTTAAGTGTCCCAAATTATTTTATTCTATATGTTGCAAAAGTAATTTACTCATATGTATGGACATGAATTTTTTATCTTCTGAAGGATGTGGAGCTGTCAGATGTGGATTTAACCACAAATCAGATGTGTTACAGCATCTGTTGCTGTTCCCTTGGGCCAGGCATGCAGACAAGAAGAACAGTATCCAGTCATCGGTTCCTTGCAGTAATTTTCTGTGACTGTGAAGTAATGCTGTGTCTGGAGGATCAGAACATGTCCATGGCAGGTGGGACTGCAACCACGATGTTTGTTTCTATGCACCACTGAATGACTCCTAAATTTTAACACTGTATCTGGTGCAGAAATGACCTTGTCTTCACTGCTTGATTTTAGAGTGAGGTTCACGGGGGTGATGCAGAGAGCCCCAGTCAGGTACTGTTGTGTGAGCACGGTGGTCCTGTGGTGGAAAGCAGTGATTAGGACGTGGCTGTAAATCTGTGGGGGAGGTAAATTTAAGAGATGCTATCAAGCAGTAGCCAATTTGCATATCAGATGAATCTCAGGAAAAGTGATTTGGACACATAAATTTTCCACCTTTCTGGGCTGTGTCTGTGTGCTGACTATCAACACCAATAGCTTCTTTAATAAGTAGAAACATTTCACTGTCTCACATTCTCCAGGGCTTAATTTTTGTAAGTGAACTGCTGATTCAGTTCTACCTCACAAAATAACTCAGTTTGGCAATAATTCAAGGCTAAAAATGTGAACTGTAACTGCCTGCTCTTTATCAAACAAGCAATTACACGGAACAGTGCATCATTCCATCAAGCAATGTTTAAATTCTTCTAATTGTGTTTTAGAAAGTGATGGTTTTGCTTTTGTCCCTCAGTGGCTCCCAGTCCCTTGGCTGTAGGCAGCCCACTGCAATGGCTCACTGTGATAATGTTTGCTCCCGGCCTCTGCAGGCTTTGAGGGGTCAGGCTTAGTGAGGAAAAGCTAATGTGTTTTTCTTGCTACTGAGCTTATCGATCCTTTAACCAGACTGAATTACCTGACTGGGTCTTAATCTGCTTTCTGTGTCCTTTCCCTCACTCAGCAGCCACTCGGCACTAAAGGTTTGACTGGAGTATTTCACAAGATCCTTTGTATATATATCACATTCCTACTTCATCCGTGTATCATCTGTACCTCTTCAGCTCTTATCTAGAGAGCTGCAGGGATTTACATAAGATCTAGATTTTTGACCTTAAGGCTTGGACGGACCACTTTGTCATCAAAGACCCATTTAAGATCTGCACATTTAAATTTGAAAGCCAGCATTTGTCTTTGTTCAGCCCCATCTTTGGGTGGTGCTGATGTTCCTCGCTGTATTCATGTAGCCAAGCCCATCCTTTGCTTGCCACTGATAAGGTCAGAGGACCACTGCATTAAATGGTCTTTGGAGGGGATGCTCTGGAGGTGGTGAGAGGAGACTGTGCTTCCCCCGTGTGCTCATTTTTGAAGCTGTGGTGCAGGACGGAGGTGAAGGTGTGTTTTCTAGGGCTGCTGTAAATAATGCTTCAGGCAGCCAGCACCGTGGAGAATGTCAAAGTGCAATTCTGACATAAAATAGCCGCTGCACAAAAACGTTAAATATGCGGGTCCTGTGCTCTCAGCTGATGCTCGGAAGGGCTCCTTGAGTTTCTCGTTTTGAAGCTCCATTTGGGTTCTGAAAACTGGAAACATTTTTATCTCTTCCTTCTATTCCCCCCGCCCCTTTCCCAATGTAATGAGGAAAAAAAAGGTTCAGTGGCCCAAATAAAATCCACAGGGAGGCTGGTGCAGGCTCTAAAATTTCCAGTTTGGTCTATTTTTGCCCTCATTGCCAGTGTCTCAGAGGTGGAGTGCGGTAGCTTGGCTCAACTTCTTGTCTTTGGTGTGTCAGTAATTGTCTAAGTCTGAAACACCCTCAACAGGATTGTTTGATGGTGGAAAAGGAGAAATAGGGTGTAAGCTGGGCGTTTTTTGTCAGGACTGATTATGAAGGATTATGAACAGTAAAATCCTGCAGAAAGTCAGATGTTGGAGCTTGGGCTGTATTTTTAGTCACTTGGCATTGTGTATAAATAAGCAGGTTTGTGAAGCAGAGTGGTGCTGTATTTGCATTAATGCTTTTCAGAACTAAGCATTTTTAGCTCCTGTAAAAACCTCCTGGTGGTTTCATGATTTGGGTGGATATACAGTGATCACCAATAAAAAATTGAACATTTACTACCAGTTCAAGGCTAAACCCAGAACAACACAGGCTTTCCCTGAATTTGGAATATTTAATGCTTCTGCCTCTTGAGACACTGTGATCTGATACGCAGTGATCTCTGTAGATAGCCATATAAATTAATATTTAAGCTCATGTGGAAAACATGTCCTTCTTAGATAATTCTGTATCTTTTGATAAAAGCCTTGAAAAACACTGGCAGAATACCACTTCTCTTGCTTGGTTGTTTTTCCTTGTCATTGCAGACATCCTAGCAAACCCAAAATGGAAGTCCTAAAAATTGCATTATGCTGTCAACCCCTGTCACAGGAGTACAATAGTTGTTTTATCATTGGCAGCTGCTTCTGTAAGTAATGACTTCTAAGCTATACCCCTACATGTGAGCAGTGTGCACTAAGTCATATATTCTAAATCAGTTTAAAATGGAACACAGATGAGATTCCTGCCTGTTAACGTGGGACTAAGAAGGGATTAATAAAACCTAAAAAAAGAAGTCTATTGGAGCCACTGCAGTCATAAATAAGGTTTATAGTTCCATCTCCCCACCAAATGGTAAGGAACCTCTTAATTATTACTTGTGTAATAATTTTCAGTGCAATAATTTTCAGTCTTATATAGGATAGAATTGCATTTACCAGGTGTTGTTCCTGCTGTCTGCTTCCTGAACTCTCTCTTTTGACCCTTTTTTGATGAGTTGATTGCTTGTGAGACACCTCTCCGTTACTGCTGTTTAACAAGCCCGTGCCCACATTCTCAGGTCAGGAGCCTTGGTGAAGGTGCATGCAGTAGATAATTATTGTGATATAAGGAAGGCTCAAGTGAAAACCAACAGTGAAAGCCCTGCTACCTTCTAGCAACACAGAGCACATTTAAATGTATTCTTCGATGCATCAAAGGGCTGGCCATCACCAGGGTGCTGTTCAGCTGTGAGGCTCTTCAAGCTGTACTGAGTGAGGCACTCAGTGTTTTAAGGATTATTGCACCCCTCACCATAGTTCCTGGACTCTGCTGCCTTCTGTGTTTCCCTGGCTTCATGTGCTGCAGGGTGCTGAGACCTTAATTCAGCAGAGTTCGTAGTCAAGTGTGAGCTTCGAGAGTGAACTTGAATAAATTGCCAAATTGAGGCTTGTATGGGGAATGCTGTATTACTAAATCTCTGTCCTTTTTACATAAGATATTAGCTGCAGTTGCCAACTGCCAATCTTGACAGTGTGGGTGAATGTTGGAGAGGCAGTGATTAGGGAAACTGAACTGTGTGGTTGTTCTTCCTCTGCTTTCTTCATTATTCATAAATTCACAGTTAGTGTCTCTGGAGTTAATAATTCTCTATACTTCTGTACAGCCTTCAATCAGAGGATCTCTAGTACTGTGTGAACATCAATGAATCAGCATCCTCTCACTTCCTGTGGGCACTTTTAATCCTGGTTCAGTGTCTTGCCCAGTGTGCAAGTGTGCTCTGTGCTGCCCTTGGAGCACTGAGCTTTAGTTTTTTAAGATCATTACTCCAGTGTACTAAAAGCAGCCATCTAACCTTCACAGAACCAAAGATTGGTTTGGGTTGGAAGGGACCTTAAAGATGATCTGGTTCCACCCCCCTGCCATAGGCAGGGACATCTTCCACTAGACCAGGTGCATCTAACAACAGCACGTGTTTTTCAGGGTCAGGTTCACAATAGTGGCAGAAGGAGAGTTACTGGTGGGTTTCCCTTACTTGTTAGCTTGGTGACTGTTGCTAATGTTTCTCAACCTGAGGGACATAGAGTCAGGTCTGTGACTTAGAACCATACCATAGTTTGGGTTGGAAGGGACTTTTAAAGGTCATCTAGTCCAACCCCCGTGCCATGGGCAGGGACATCTTCAACTAGGTCAGGTTGCTCAGAGCCCAGTACAACCTGGCCTTGAACACTTCCTGAGATGAGGCATCTACAGCCTCTCTGGGCAACTTGTTCCAGTGTTTCACCACCCTCACTGCAAAAAAAATTTCCTTATCTCTAGTCTAAATCTACCCTCTTTCAGTTTAAACCATTCTCCCCTTGCCCAGTTACTCCATGCCCTTGTCAAAAGTCCCTCTCCAGCACTAGGACACTAGTTTTGGGAATGAAGGCATTTTAGATCTAATTTCCACTTGAATAGATGTTGATTATTTGTACAAAATTATGCCACAGAAACTTAACAGGCTACAAGCATATTTCCTGATAGCTGAGCAGTGAGTGAGTGTGAGACAATACCATGGATTGCCCCACATATTGCTCACTGCCCTTTGGGGTGAAATGGCACTTCCTTTTTCTGACTGTTTTGATTTTCTTTGCACGTGGCCAGAATTGTTCTGGCTCTGTGCTGGGGAAAATAAAGTATCTGGTTTGGTTGAAAATGTCACATTCTGCACTGGGCAATAATTTGCATATTCCTGCAGATGTGTTTCAACAGCTCTGGGTGTTTGCTATTAATGTAGCATTATAAATAAAGCAAAGGATGTTTGTAACACACAGAGAAGAAAGGTTTTGATCTAAGAGACTGAAATAAATGAAGTCTTACTTAAGAGAGAATGAACAAATTAGGCCAACTGAGTATCCTTAAATTCATAGAAACCTTCATCTGAATTTGCCTCCGGTCTCCCGATTTGATCAGTATGCTAGCAACCTTCCTAATGAAGTTATGTCTTATCTAATAAGCTTTCTAGGCTTATTAGGCAATGCCTAAGTTTTAAGATAAGATTTGCAGCTAAGAAGGAGAAAACTCTAACCATTAGAAATCTTTCCAACAAAGTGAGTAAGTTCCTGTAGCACTGAACTGACTCGGAGTTGGCAGGATTTGAAGTGGTCACAGTATTAGACACCGAAAAGTGTAGTTTGCAAATGAGGATCATTGCTTAGAGAGGAGCTACGGGGATGGTTTTGGCTGTATAAAGGTTTAATTTTCAACTTCATCTTTAGAGGACTTTCACTTCTCCCTCACATTTGATTTTCTTCATCAGCCTTTGCACGGTGCCCTTTAGTGGGATAGTTTCAATGCTGCTCTGACATGAACCTACGCATGCTTTCATCAAATAAGGTGTTTCTGATGACATGTTCATTGAAATCTATCCCCATTTGCCTGATCTTGATTGCTTTCAGTTCACAAGGTGATGTGTTACATGATTCATTAAATGCCTGATACACGCTAGGCCTTTTCAAGATTGACAAAATAGGCATGGTGAAAATGTCAGTAATCTTCCCCAGAAATGCCAGTCATTTTCTTATCAGCACGCTTCCGTACAGCTATTGTGTTTTAGCTTCATTTTCTTCCTACTTGGCTTTCATAATATAAAAAAGTTGCAGTGGTAGCTACAAGTAAGTCTGCTGTTTCCACTCTGGAAATTACAGTGTCACCGAATCTTTCATCTCTCCTCTGCCTCTTGCTCCCTCTTTCCTCTGTCAGTGCAGCAGAGCTGCTTGATGCTACTGGGTCAACTGGGTTTTGTACACAAAGAGGTGGAAGAATGGGGCTGTTGAGGTCAAAATCTGTTTTGTAGTGACATGTGCTCTCTAAATTTGCCAAGGGGCTCAGCTGGTACCCTCTGCCTCAAGACTGCAGTGTTTACCAGCAGGAATCAGCTCCTGGAGCAGTTTCAGTGCAGAAGGCACAAGTGCAGAGGCTGCACATCATGCTTTGGTATCTCCTAAGCAGTTCTTTGTGTAAAAGGAAAATTCATTTGTCAGTGTAACAGCTGAAGCAAAATGTTTTTGTAGCCTCTACAGTGTTCTGAAGGAAACAGCAATAACATTTAATGACAAACCTTAATGTAAATTGTACTTGTTCACTGGAGTCCTCCTTTCAAATCACCAGCTTTACATAAATCTGTTACTAAGAAAAACATGCAGGTGGAATAATATCACTGTTAATAGAAGCTCCAAAGGTCGTAGATTTTTACAGCAAAAGCAGACAGTGCCTGGAGGGATATAATTCTTCCTGTTGTACATACACATTGTTTCTCTTTAAAACACTGAGTTCGTATTCTAATGGAAACAGAGCTAGTCCTCCTTTGCATGGGCTCTACAGGCTTCTTAAAGTCAGTGCAAGCATTTCTGGGAAAGCAGAATAGGATCTCTTATGTCTTCTGCTTCTCTAGAAACTAAACTAATGTGGATTTGTCCAGAGGCAAGTATTAAAGGCACCAATTTTTCCAGAAACAGGACATTAAATATAGAGCACGTTGGTGACACCTGTGAGGTTTGGTGTTGTATTATCTGTCATCAGTACATGGCAGCCTGGAAGTTTAAGGAGGTGGAAACCTTTGACTACAAAGTACATTTCTTGCTACTGTATTTGTGTCCTGTTCACCTTGTTAATGCCTCCAGCAGTTCCAACAGCAATGAGGGGAGACCTGTCTGCCAGGCTGGGGTGGCACAGGCACTCCTTCCACGCTCCCCTTTGGCATCATTTACAACCTGCCTTATTTTCTTGCTTTGTTTAGGTTGGTGAGAGAAAAAAGCCTGCTAAGAAGGGATCCAGAAATATGTTTTGAGACTGAATTTATCTGAAGGATGGTAATGTTTTCAGTTATTAGCCCAGGCATAGCTTTGGAGCAGGCAGGTTGCATGGAAGGGACGTTGGAGCTGAAGGCTCCTCACTCAGGCTGTAGCTGAAGACAGTGAGGCTGCACCTGGTTGAAGATGGGCAGAGTAAGTTGGTATTATTCAGGCTTGAAGCATAGGGGGAAAAACAGACAGCTTGAAGAAGAAAAAACCCATCTTCTCAGGCAAGGCTCAGTGTAGCAGCTCATTATGGCTGGAGTGCTTTACCTGCCACAGCCACGGTCTCCGGGTTGCTCCAGGGGACTCCCGATTCCCCATTTGTCAGGATTATGGATATCCTGTTTGGAAACACCATTACTGAATGTACTTCCCCTTTGGCTTATTAGGAGCTGCAAAAGCTCTTCCAAATGTGCTCTCCACATAGTCTCTAATTTGTTTGGTCTTTGTGCTGTTCAGATAGCATACTACATGGTTACGTTTGCCAAATTGTTATAAAATTGATGAAAATACCAGCATTGTGTTGGGAAAATAATTTTTTTTTTCTTTTGGTGTCTTAATCTATTTCAGAAAAAAGCATCCTTTTAAGTCAGGACCCCACTTCATGGGGTTTCACTTAGTCTACCTCTTAATAAAGCTTAGATTAATATACAGATCTTTAAACAGCATTTAGCCTGTACAATGTCACATAAGCCAGTTCTTTTTTGCCTCATCTTATTTCAATTTCTACTCTCTATCAACAGCAATCTTCATCTCCTCTACACCTGAAGAGAGAATAGAGAAAATTAAACCTCCCAGCCTAGCCTGTATGCATTAATCCTTCTTTAGCACAATCAATCCCCGTAAAATAAAGGAAATTATACTAGGCAAACATTGCCATCTTATTCAAATGGATGATAAAAGTATTAAGAACAAAAGGTAAAAGTTGTGCTTAGTCAAGAAAAGCTGTGTTGCTCTAATGGATCAGTGATAGAACTCTAGTCAACTGAGACAAGTGGTGTTGGAGGCAGCTTCGATATTTCAACTTTAACTGTTCCTCCAAACTTTATATTTGCAAGAAATATTTAATGCAAGTCCACATGACATTTGGTTTCAAATGACAGCTGTTTCCTTTTAATTTGCACGAAGATACTGCAAAACCCAGAGGAATTTCTGTAATGAAGTTTTAAAATCCCTTCTCTTTTCCCTCCCGGCTCTCCCAGTGAGGATTACAGTTACTGCTTCTCAGTGCTAGTGTGCAAGAAAACCAGATGACAGCTGAGCTGTAGAAAATTTATGATTTAGTATGAAACACGGACTTGAAGAAGAGGTGGTTTTTAGGTTTCCAGTCATGCGTTTAAACACTTGTTTAGGAGCCTCCAAAGCTTGAGGTTTGCAGTCATTCCCTGGCTGCTGGCACCCTCCTGGGCAGGGGAGTGGCAGCAGCCCCCGTGGGACCCGACAGCCATCGGGATTCCATTTAGGGACTGAAGTGGGACCAAAATGCAGAAGGCTTGGGCTTGCCCCGTGTCTTTGTTAAACCACCCAGATATTACAGGGGTTAGTTGAGAACGTGGCCCGTTGTGTGAAGATCTCATCTCGTAAGTAGGTGAGGCAGATGAGAGGTTCCCATCCCTGCTTTACAGGTGGGGAAATGAAGCGTGGAGAGATTACATCGCTTGGTGGAGATCACAGGGGAGGCCAAGGAGAGAATAACAATTGAATCAAGGTCTCGGGAAGGCTGTTCTTCGCCTTTAATTAGTCTGTCAGAAACATGCCATAGTTCCTTATACAGTGTATCAGTAATTACAAAAGCATACACAGCAGCCTGTGTTTGGAGGGTTGCCCAGACAGGAAAACAAAACTGTTTGTTGAGCAAGTAATGGGATTTGTATGAAGGCATAATAAATGAAATTTATTTGAAGGTAGCTTAGTAGATACACAGTGCGGAGGGGCAAGGTGTACTCCGTGCAGTGAGAAAATGCAGTAGTTATCTTTCTATTAAATTACAGTGTGAATATCCCTAATAACTTATTAACAAATCTGTTAGTGGTTTTCTATGTCTGGAAACATAATTAGAGTTGCTGGTAACAAATGCCACATCTGGCAGTGGAGAAGAATGTAGCACCTCTCGTTACTGTGTTCAGGCAGGAGCGGAGCTTGGTGCCTGTGGTTTTGCTGGACAGTGCTGTGCAGAGGTGTAGCTGGTGTCTGTCCCCAGGGCCACGCTCGTCTCACCCTTTTGAGGCAAAAAAGGAAATAAATTTAAAAGTAAAGAACCATTACAGAACGTGCAGCTTCTGGTAAGGAGGCTGGTAAAAATTTGGACCAATACCTGCTCTTCTCAATGTATTAGGTACCTGAGGAGAGTCTCTTTCTGCCAACGCTCTAGAGGGGACTGCCTGACTGCAGCTCCTAATTTGCAGCATTATTTGGCATTCTGAATTTTGTAAAGATGGTCCCTTAAAAGCTGAGAGAGACCAGCTGATGGCTTTTGGATGTGTCTGTATGGCAAACAGTAGTGATTTTGGTAGATTCAATAGTTGTCTTAATATTTTCTGTACTAATAATGGCTGAAGCTGTGATGGCAGTGACAGACCTGTCCAGATGATCTGAAGGACACACTGAAGTGTGGGTGAGTGGGAGCTAGCCTGTCTGTAATCTGTCCCATGCCATGTCCCCAGTAAATCTGGCCACAGTACCACAGTAACAAGGCTGGGCTCAGTACCCACCAGGGCTGGCTTTGGCTTTTCCGTCTTTCAGCAGAGCTGTGTTGTAGCTCTGCTCAGTGAAATCTGGAAAAACAGTCTTGCTGGATTTCTTCTCAGAGATGAGCCCTTTCTTAGCTGCAGGTAGATGTTGACTTTGGTGCAATCTGCTGAGGATTTTCAATCGCAATTTCTTGAGAGTTCTCTGAAAGCCATTTTCTCGTTCAGTGTCATTTCCATACATGACAGCAGCCTTTTCTGAAGGAACACCCTAAATTACTAGAAAAGTTGACTCATCTGTTGCTTTCCTGAAGAATAATCTTTAATTCATGATCTGTTCACTGTGGGCTGGGTGCTACTTAGCCCTGGATTTGAGAGGGAGATGGGCTTGTTTAAAGCCTTCAGTATTAGGCCCACCGGGTTTAGTTGAATGTTTCTTGGAACATAAAATCTTGGGAGGCTGCTAAGGCACACGAGTTCTGTTACCAATCTATTATTTCTTTTGAGACATACTTTTGTATGTGATTCAGTTGTTGAAGAATAGAAAGACAAGCTACGAGCTGCCCCACTCCTCTCTAGAGATTGCTGGCATTTTGCAGAATCAGACACTTAAAGGATTGTTAACTTGTTAACTTCAGGGGTGGACTTTAGACCCTAATGCAAGACAGTGCATGTATTTGAAGTAACCAGACTGGGCAGTCCTACACATGGATTGTCTGCTGCTGCCAGTGAAAGTGCTGGAGCCTCACCAGGAGTATATCTCAGTTACTTGGGAGAATGATGGATGCAAGCTGAAGGTCTGGAGGTGAAATTTTATTTTCTCTAAAAGCTCTCAAAGTATTCAAAAACTCTCTCTCTAGTTTGTACTGCCTAACTTCCCGGACTGTTGGTTTTTCAGAAAATAATGTTGGGAAACTTACATGCAGATGTATTGTTTTGATGAGGTTTTTTTCCTTGCCAGACCTGTATGAACTTGTTATTGATGATGTATTCCAGCATCTTAGGAGACTGCACTGCAATAGGCTTACGAGAGCTGTTCATGTCATTAAGCCTCCATGAAAAATGACAAATTGGATTTTAAAAATCCAGTTTTTTCAAATCCTTACATTGTTGAAATACTCTTAAAAAAAAAAATCTGTTCTAGTGTGTCATAGTTAGGAATATCCTGAGTGAACAAAAATGAATTTTGCATGACTCTAACTAAAAATATTTTAATTATTTTCCTTCCTACTTTGACATCTGAGTAGAACTCTGCAAGGGATAAAGACAACTCTCACGGTCTCATCCTCTGTGGGATACCTCAGGAGGCAAAGGGAAAAGACAAGGTTGACTGCAAATGAGCCTAAGTTGGAGTCTGTGCCCTGTAACCATATCTCCTGTGTCTGGCTTGTGTGACTGCAGGGTGAATACCTGCATACAAAGCAGCTGGGAAGTTCAGACCTCAGTCCTAAGCCTAGATTTGGATTCATTAAGTGATTCTCCTTCTGTTGTATCTATTGTTTGTACCTGAAGTACACTGGGACCCACCAGAGTCTAAGTTAGGGGTTTCATGCTAATTGCAAGACCACCCCATGCCATAAATGATAGCACTTAAATGAGTGGCTGCTTGTTCGTCCCACAGCCTGAAGGAGAAAGCAAAGTCTCCTGGATGAAACCCCAAATCCTTCTTCACCCTGCACAGCCTAACAAGCCTGGAAGAATATCCTTTTTTATTATGTCTGTGCTGAAATGTGCTGTTAAAACCAATTTCCCCAGAACCAGCACAGTTTAATGGTGATTTATGCACTGAAGCAGCTCTGGCATTTAGGTCCCTACTTGGTTCTTTATTATACTGTTATCACTCAGGCCACCTCTACATTGAGAGAAAAATGGCTTTCTGACTGAAAATAAATTTTGGTGAAGGTATTTCAGTTTTCATCAGTAATGTCTGGGGTTTTGTTAAAAACAAAGAGCCAACTAAAAATCTTTAGCCCAACACAGCAGACAGACAGTGAAAGACAGAGCTGCATGTTTGCAAGCCTTCATGTTTTCAGCCCTGGAAGGGCAAATATATACAGCAAGTAAAGCACAGCACCATGATCCATGCAGCAACTTCACATTTGGGCAATGGTAATAGTCAATCACAGAGCTGGTCAATTTATTCTGCCTGGCAGCAGAGAGTGTGTTGTAGATATACCCATGACTGAGATCATTCAGAACAGCTGTAATGCATGTGGGGAAGAGAAAACTATATTCTGACAAAACAAATTTCAACAGGGTATGCCAGGCACCTTCTAAAATGGATTGCTGGATGTCCAGATCGCTCATGCAAAGCCCTGAAAGTTGCCCCATTGACGTGAAAAAGGGTCTGTTAAATGAAATGGAAAATACTGTGGGGGTAGCGTGTAGTTAAGCTGCTGGATGCTGTGGAAATTAGTAGCATTAGTCCATTCAAGTCCTACTGTCCTTGGCAATTTTCAGTCACCCAGTGCAGCAGTGGTGTAGATGTGCTAACAGGGAGAGCTGAGCATAATAGCAGGCATTGTGTCCTCATCAGGCATTCAGCAACACGCTGTAAAAATTATCAGAGGGGTATGTCAGCAGGATGTAAGCATTTGCTAGTCATCTGCCTTTTGGGATTTCTGCCTGGCAAAGGCCCTCTGTGACGTATCTTCTCACTTCCCAGTATCAATACAACAAGTATTTGAATATTTCCATATAATTTGTTCCAAGGGGAATATAGAGGATGTGAGAGAGCGAAAAGAGACTGAGATTCCTGTTTCACTCAGAACAGGGTTTTTTACCCGCTTTCCATTAGTAAACTGAAAAACACCATCAGCTGGGGGGAATGTTTGATATGAAACAGTAGTGAAGATGTCGTTACATCATTTTTCTTCTTCAGAGCTCTGCCTATCAGGGCCCATAATCCCAGCACAGAGGGTTGCTTGCTTCTTTGCTTTTCTATCTCATGTCAACCACTTTTTTAGGGATTTTTTTCAGCACCTGGTTCACAACACACTGCAGAAAAATAGAGGTGAGATCCAGGTATATCACGAAACACCACCTGAAGATGGCCACCCTGTTTTCTCCTACTGAGAGGGGTCTAACACCAGTGAATTCGAGGCACAACTCCCGGCACAGACAGTCTATTGTGCACTCTCAGGGAATGAACTCCAGAATCAAGGAGTCTGTCTCCATCTTCTGCTGCAATCAACAGCGTTTTAAAGGCTCCATTCAAAGTCAGTGCTCTAGCACTGACTTTGTTGCTGCAGCTCACAGCATATGCCGGGCTCCTTGGGACAGCAATGGCCAATGCTAAACACAGAGCTGATCAGGAATTGTCTCATGAATGCCCTTAGTGATGTGCTGATGGAGGAGAGCTATCCCTGGCATTCTTAAATACGGAGGAGTTTTTTGTTACACAGGACCTTTCAGGGAGAGGAGGAATAGGAGTGTTTGGGATCGGATGCTCTCTTGACCTGGTATTGTTTGCTCGAGTTTGGAAACTTGGCAGCCTCGGACTTTCATTAAATTTTGATTTTTGCATATTTAGAAAAAGCTACAGGAAGAGGTAGAGCAGTTTTGGCTCTACCAAAGCAGTTTTGGTAGAGAGTTTTCATGCTGTTTATTGACTGTAAATTTAAATGTGTGCTTTATGTTTTTTGTAAGGTAGGAAAACTTAGTGGCTCTTCTTTGCCTCTAAGTCTTTTGCTTTCCGTATCTTTTCGGGTTGTTCCCATAGAAGTGGTTTTTGCCTCACGGAGCACATGCCTCAACACTGCAAATGGGCAGAGGGCTCAGACTCACACTGCTGGTTTGGGGAACAGATAAACCTTTTAGAGTGGACTCATAGAATCATACAGTGGCCTGGGCTGGAAGGGACATTAAAGACCATCTAGTTCCAACCCCTGGCTGGGCAGGGACTGCCACAGTGGTGCTTAACTGGCTGGCCTTTGTGTCAGTCCTTGTGTGGAAGGAAGCCTCCGGGACTCTGCAGCTTTGTAAGCTACAAGCAACTTAAGCAGCTGCTCTGCTCGAGTACTCTAATTTTAAATACATACACTTTCATATCTCTCAGTACCGTTTGTCACCTTGCAAAGCATCCTTTAATCTTTTCCTGGTTTCAGAGTGCCAGATTCTTGATCACCTGTTGCATATCTTAAAATTTTCCCTGACTGCCAATGAATTCCCATCTTATTGTGCCTTGTCTTCTGGAAAGCTGTCAGCCATCGTCACCTTGCCAGGCAGGCAGATAGAGAGGAATTTGAGTGAGGTCACTCAGCTTTGCCTTCTCATTCATTCCTCTGGCTCCCTCGCACTTTAATAGTCACAAGTGGTAACCTATTTTTGTCGAGCCCAATTATAATGAGATTTTTTTAGAAATCCCTGCAGCTGGATGTTTATGTTGGCACCAAAGTATGCTTAATGCATATTTTACAGACCGAAGAGCTAATTTTGGGAATCTGCTAGCAGCATTTGAATGCCCCATTGTAATGCCAGGATTTGTAAATTGAGGCTTTGAATAGGTTTGGTTTAAACGCTGAGGGAATGAGATGGTCTTTAGACCTGGCTGCAAGTTTAGCATCTAATACAAAGTCAGTGGAAAATCAATTCTTCTTTCCATTTGCCTTAATGGACTTTTGGATCAAACCCATATTCTTAAAAGCATTTGAGTGCATGAATAGTGTCAGGTTTTTAGACAGGTTTTTAATTTGCAAGCCTGAGTAGTTGCTAGTGGAACCCCAGGTATGCAGGCATCTGCAGATAGGGCCTTCTGCTTCTGAGTGACTGTACCAGAGCCTGTGTGTCCTTGTATCCAGAAAAAAGGGAGGCCTTGTTCAGCCTGGTCTAAAAATTCAATGTGGTTTTCTTTGTTTTGTTTTGTTCTTGTTTAAAGTAGTTTATTAAAGAAATGGTACTTCAGAAATATTAGTGTAAAAAGACAGTCAACTGACCTCCTTCTTTGAGGAGTGCTGGAAGTTTGGGAAAAAGGGCTTGCTCTGGGCCAACCACTGCAAGCCAACAGCACCTGCCTTCACCCAAATGCCACAGTGGCTGAAGGAGTATGAGCAAAGACCTGTAAAAGACAACAGTGAGTTTCCTCATGTTAAAAAAAATTATATAAAACCAAAATAAATCAACAGAAGTACTACTAATCTACATCATTGTGCTATAGATCCTTCAAATGCAAATGGTTTATTACTTCGCTTATACAATAAATTCACTGCAAAAACAACTCTTCACATTCCTTATGCTTTTAACCTTGGCCTTGACTGCTGAAAATGTTCTTTATTTAATGCTTCAGTGTTCTCACTGCTTGGCAAGCTTCTGGTTCAGCACATAAGGGGAATTTGATTGAAAGGCTGTGCTACATTTAGGATCAAATCCTCAGTGGCCAATTCACTAAGGGTGCAGCACAGCTCCGTGAAGGAGCTGCTAAGGTTCGTGAAGCTGAGGTTGGGTCTAACGAAAAGCAATTGCCTTTTTAGTCGGTGCAAAGTGGCAGAAGCCTTCTCCAGCAGGTGCCTTGTTGATCTTGCCCCTGATTAGTGTGAAACCCTCTGTAAGGACCATGGTGCCACCCAGGCGTGCTGTGAAGCCTCTCAGAGCTGGGATCTACTGTAAGTTCTGAGAGGGCAGCTTTGCACGCTGCATCTTGCACCTCCTTTAAATAGATCAAGGCAAACACGAGATAATATGGTTCTGCAAAATGTCATGGAAATTTTAGTGTCCTCCAAGGTGCACGTGTGCATGCCCAGGACGTAAGCATCTGCAGATAAAATACCTTATGAGGGTTCTTCTGAGCTGGGGTCTTACACATGAGTTTGGTTGTTTTAAGTCCAGTCTGACTGCTCCTGGATACTTGATGGTGTTGTCTTTTCTCCATTTCTCCCCTTCATTTGTATGAGCTTTATGTCAGAAATCAGAAGTAATGAAACAAAGAGAAGATAGAGCAACTTGCATGAAGGAAGTCAAGGCCATTTGAAGCTTCTTGCATGACTTTTATATTCCTTTAGTTGCATTTGATTGTTTGCCTTGAGGCAGGAAAGGGAGGTAGGAAATTTGCATGAAGATGGAATTACTTCTACTCTTTCCTCTTTGAATTTACATGGACTACTCAATTCTTTACTGAGGCTTAAGGGGTAATTTCATCAGGGTCCACTTAGGCAGGAGACAGCACATGAGATCAGCCCTCCTGACTGTTGCATGTGGCTTCAGTGCTGCACTAGGCAAGAAAAAATCACCCATGCTTCCCTGCAAGAATGCAGGAGGAGTTGTTTGTCTGGGACTTGGATGAGATTCTGGCAAAATGAACTAGCAGTCTGGCTGCTGAGGAGGATCTACCCTGTGTGTAGCCCTTGGATAGCCCAAAGGAAGCCTGAGGAGGTCTTGGGAGTCCTCTCAGTCTTGCCACGATGAAATATTACCTTGGCCCCCCTCCTGGAGTGCTTACATGCTTTTCCAAATTTGAGCTATAAGCAAATAAAGAACCTATATAACAGGCATATTTCTCATCCTTAATCATTCTTGTGTTTAAAGAGCGTTGGTATTATTTGGATGGAAAGTTCCAGCTGTAAAGAGCAATCCTTGCTCTTATCAACAGAATGTTTGCAAATCCTGTCAAACTTTTAATTTAGGGTAGTTTAAAACTACCCCACTGTCCTTGTTTGAAATCCAAAGAATCTAAGCACTTTAGAAAATGTATTGCTGGACACAGAAATACTTAAAAATTTCCAACTGGCTGCCCAAGTCTTTACAAAAAGTTAGCAGTAGAATGAAGAAGTTTAATGGGTTTTTTTGCCCTATCCCATATTATGTCCAGAGAGCTGCATTAGCCTTTCTGTAACTGTACAGCCGTGGGGAGGAAAAAGCAAGCCCTCTGTAAACTGCTATTTTAAAAGCAACTTGTAACCCTATTATTTAGTTGCTTCTTTTCAAGTTAGTAAAAATCTAACTTTGAGTATAGACAAGGTCTCAGGGAAGGCGCACAAGGGAGCCCCATGGCCAAATTACCTTGAAATTCTGTAGAAATTGGGTACTTGAACTCCTTCCGTTCCTTCTGAAAATCTCAGCCTTAGTCCCTCCATTGCAGTGGGGTTTTCTGCAGTCTGGTGAAAAATTGCTCCCTTTCAGAGCTGAGTAAATCATAACGATTTAAATCCCATCTTTTACATGTGTTTGGGGGTAAGGGGGATGTTTGTTTATTTATTATAGAACACACTAGCTGGCTGTCTGGCTGCCACTGCCATAGAGAAATGCAATGAGAGACCCTATTCAAAACCAGCATTAGCTGTGGGGAGCAGCCTGCACAGGGAAGCCTGCCCAGATTACCCTTCTGTACTCCTTTTTTTTTTTGCATACCTCTTTGATGAAATTTTGGACAATTACACGCATTTTTGGTTTGATTTTATGGTTATCTTTAGAGTAGAGATTGAGAACTTTGCTGTGAGTGAATATGGAGGACAAATGTGGGTATTAAAGAGCCACTTCATCCTTCATTGCATCTTGTCCCTGAGCCAAACTGTATCTGCATCATTCAAGGAAAAAAGCCCTGAATGATCAGCATCAGTGTTAAGTTCACTTGATTTTTGCCTTTCACTTTGCAGCCCACCTTACTTGCAGTAAAGGCTTTCTGTGGCCACCCCACAGTATGTGACTAACTTACATGCCTTTATACAGGTTTTTTTTTTTTTGAAAAGCCGTGTTTTTGTTAAGGGTTTCCCCCCCAGTTTTTTGTTAACAGCTATTTAATCTTGCAGAAAGCTTTGGCTTTTGCTGCTGGCAATTAAGACAGTGAATTGAAAACCACTCCTGGAGCGAGTTTTGGCTTACTTTGAGGTATTATGTCTCTGCAGAGAGAGGGGGAGCAGATCCTGCTGGACAGCACCACTTGCAGACCATTAGGGTCCTGCCTGTTGCCATCGAAGCACCACAGCCCTGGCCCCATGGGAGTAGCACGGCTTTAAGCAGCCTCTGCATCCTGCTGTGCTCAGATTAGTTGCCTCTGACCAAGCATATGTCAGCCTTCCCAGGCTGAATTGCTGGGAGCACCTGTAGGGCAAGGAGAGAAAATCAGGGAATAGTTTGTCTGCACGGATTAATTCAGACTTGTCATGTCTCACTTGTGCGGTGTGGTGCCATCTCAGTGCCTTGGGGACACAGGGTGGCTCAGGTGGCAGAGTGATGTGCCAAAGAATCCAAGCCATCAGACAGGGCCCAAAGCTCAGATCAGCGTTCCCAAAACCCCTCGTCTTGCCACTCATGTGGCCCTGCAGTCTTAAGGTTATTTGACTTAGTGCAGGGCATTTCCTTCGAGTTGAGTGGCCTATAAGTAAACTCTGTAAGGCTCCTTCCTTCACTGTTGCTAGAATTTTTTTTTCCTTCCTGAAATTACAAGTAACTCATAGCCACATTTTTCTTAATTCCAGCAAAAATCAGGGGACATCCTCTTTGGGTAGAGAGAGCAGCTCTGAGGTCAGAGAAGCCTAAGGCTTGGATGCTGGCCTGCCTCCCTCTGCCCTCTGGCCCCCAGAGATGGAACCTTTCCTCTTTTGAAATTCCCACCAAAGCCTCTTTGCTTCTGCTTCCATTTTAATCATTTATTTACAGAAATTGTCTTTTCAGAAAAATCTGCAGGATGTGCCCTGAGCACGTCGATGTATTTTTAAAGAGGCTTTAGCTGATTCCCCTGGTGTGAATGATGAGATTGATTAGGGGAATAAAGACCTGTTAAAACAGAGAATTAGGAGTCATTCATTACCCTATACCACCGCATGCTGCTTGGTTTCCAGCTATTAAGAATACATGAGATACAGGGCTGTTGGAAGTGGACACACAATCCTTACTTTTATACTAAGGTAGACTCTAGCCCATGTAATTTAACAGTGTCCTCAAAGTCCAGCTTACATTTTACAGGCTGACGCTTTGAAGTGTGATACTGTTAGCACTCAAGATACGACAGGCATTAAATTTCAGCACTTGTTAAATTACGAATAATTGTCTCCACTCTGCTCAGTTTTGTGTAAGGAAAGAGCCAAGCAAGATTTCCACATTAACCATCTGAGCTCAGTTGTGCCATGCCTGTCAAGTAGTGGAACATGCTCAAGTTTCCCATTGCATTTCCACCACTTTCTTGGATTTGTAGGTATTTATTCCCAGCTAAGGAAGTTTGAGGATTTCAGGGTAACCTGTTGGAAATGTGTGGGAATGTCTCTCAATAAGCAATCTGTGACTCCTTTGGCTTAAGGTAAAATATAGCATACAGGCGAGCCTGTAGATGAATAAAGACAGGCTTTCTTTCCCCCTGTGGTGCACGGAGCCGGGGCTGGGAGGTGAGCGCGGAACAACACCGACAGTGTTCCCGGACACCCGGCTGCCTCCCCTGCTGTAGATTTCCACAGTGGCAGAGGGAGTCAAGCAATCTGCAGAGGCAAGGCAAGCCTTTAAAGGAAAATTATGTGCACAGAGAAAAAGAAAATAAGGCAGGGTAGTGATTCCCCAGCCAGCATCTTTGCTGTGTGCATTCAGTCAGTCTCCAAGCAACCAGCAACGTAATAAGGACACAATGAGTCAGACTCAAACAGTGCCGTTTATGCACCTTCATATCGAGGTCTGCATATATTTGGTGTCTGTGAGCCCAATCTTAGCTTCCTTATCCGTGCTAATTTATTGAATGTGAGGAGCTGGCAGGCAGCTGGCCACCCTGCATGCTCGGTGCAGCCTCCTCAGCGCTCCTCCAGCTGGAGTGGCTGGGTGCAGGTCACCATCCCCACTCCTGCCAGGCTTCCTTGCAGCCGTCTTCAAAGCCTACAGCTTATTTCCCAAAGACTCCTTCAGTTTTGCAGCTTCTCCAAAGCTTTGTGCTGAGTCTGTTGCCCTCCTCCAGTAGATTTGCAGCTTGCCTGGGCTTTGAAAGGTGAAGGTGCGTGGAGATGGGTAATGACTTGTCTGGGAAAAGAGGTCCCTGAATTTCTGAGCACAGAGGGAGTATAGATAAGAGATGCACAGCATGTTTGGATTTATTGGCCCTGTCTTGGCGGCGACATTGGCAGTACCTGTGCTTGGCACAGGCTATGGCTTTGCTGAATGCCTGGTCTTGGTGCCAGCACTACTGCAGACAGCACAGCTTGGTGTTCGGACACAGGAAAACACACTGGGGTAGTTTCATCTATTTTCGGTGCGTCATTGGAACCGGCTCAACACAGATATAATAAAAGCACACTTTGTAGCAGAGAGGAAACTGCTGAAAGAGAATACTGTTGCAAAAAAAGCATGAAGGAAATTTCCACTGGTCGCAGAAACCCAGCTAGGTACAGCCTCCAGACCAAACCTCCTTCAGTCCCCAGTACTATTCTTTCAGATGAAATCAATATTTATGATTTCTTTTTTTTTTTTTAATTTCAGTTAGCACACTTTGGAGGTGATCGATAAATGTAAGAAATCATAAATGCGTTACTTCGGGACTGAAAAATATTTAACAGGCACATCTGAAAGTGCACAAGGCCAGGTTGGATGAGGCTTTGAGTGACCAGGTCTTCTGGAAGGTATCTCTGCCCGTGGCAGGGAGTTTGGAACTAGGTGATCTTTCAAGGTCCCTTCCAACCCACAATCTGCATTCTGTGGTTCCATGACAGCCCCGACCTGGGGTCCATCAGGGAGGCTCCCAGATGGGGCTCTCCATGTCTCCTCAGGTCCAGCTGCTGGTGTAGGCACCTCTAGCTCTTGTAGCCTTAGTGCAGAGACCCAGAGAAGGGCCACCCCCTTTTAAAGGTGGGATGTCACACCCATCAAAAAAGCTCCAGCAAAAAAGAGCAAGGATAAAGAAAAAATGTAAAAGCATTTATTGTTTGCATCACAGCATTAGCCCTTTTGGGATGGCAGTAGTTGTGGTGGGCAAGTAACAAAAGCCAGCCCAAACCAACAGCACTGTGGGACTGGTAATTTTTAATAAAGACAGCAATCAGAGCACTTGGGTACCCTGCAGAATTTTTACTGTCATAAATAGCTCCATTTCACAACGAGTGTTTGCCCTCAGCTAAGGAGTGGAGCACAGGACCTCGGGGAGAGCCCTGCCCCAGCAGCGTTAGCCAGGCCCACTTCGTGGCACACTCCTAAAAGCTTCCTGGTGGAAAAACTGTGGGTACTCACAGGCTCCCATCCCCTTGAGAGGGGAGATGGGAATACTTTGTCAAAACCCCAGGATTTTGGCATGGGTGAAACCCAAGCCTGGTCTCTCTGTGGGACACAGCGGTGTTGCTGTGTGGCTTTAAGTGGGAATTAATAGTCAGGTTCTTACAGTAAATGCAGTGCTAGACTGTGCTAGCAGTTCGAGCACGTCACCCCTTCCCAGGAAAAATGCCCCTTTCTCATCAGGGGTTTGAGCAACAGTCTTAATTTAGGCAATCTCTAGGTCTGTTCATGATTGTGTTTTCACCCATCTGGCTAATATTGGTGATTTTCTTTTCTTGAATTATGCAAACCTTTTTTCCCTCATCTTGGGTGGCAGTAAAAAAAAAAAAGCTTTTCTGGAAAATAAAAAAGCCTTTTGAGGAAAACAACAAAAAGAAGTATATGTATTAAAATAGAAAACTTACTTTAAAAGACCCAGCTGTGAGGTTGACTCAAAATAGATTTGTTAACCATACAGTCTTGATCCAAACCAAAGATTACACTTTGTGGATAAAGATTCGCTTTTATTTCGTAAATTCTTGTACATGTTGTTTTAGTCTTCTGGAAAAAAAAATCACTAATTTATTTTACCTTTTCACTACTTTGTTCCCCCTCCCCCATTTTTTACATTTTAGTCTCCATGATCTATAAAAATAACCCTAATTCTCCTCTGCTCTGGATAAACCCATAGCTATTATAAACTAGAAGAAAAAGCCCCTTTCATATTGTTGATATTGGATGTTTGTTTAATTTCAGTGGGGCTTTCTAAAAGTGCAATGCAAGTAGATTTTATTACTATTTGAGTCTTTAATTGCTGTAGTAATATTTTCTTACAGCTCCTTATTTTTAAGTTTAAGGGTCCCCAGACCCTTTGATTTATTGGCATTGGTGAATGATTGATAAATGATTGAGGTTACATAGAAAAACTGAAGGCATTGTATGAAATAGAAGCGGTGCCAGAATGACTGTGCAGGACCCACCAGTGTATTTAATGTGATGCATTCTACACAGCTGCTGCAAGCTGCAGCCAAAGCCATCACAAATATCAACTGTTCCCTGGGAAGAGACTAAAAAATGTAAAAACACTGAGAGTGGGGGGTTTTCCTGCTTATTGAGAGAAGCGTGGTGTGTTCTCTTGCAATCTAGCTTTCCATTTCAGTGTCTCAGGGTGTTTATTTCTGGGATATTATAACTGCAAAAGAAAAAAAGAAAGGTAATAGGCAGGGTTTGCACAGGCGCCTAAAGCAGTTAGACGCCTAATTTCTGTGACGTTTCAATGGGAGTTGGTTATTTTTCTCTCTTAAGCTCCTTTGAAATAGCAAACAAGGGTTTCTGTTCCAGGCGTGTTGAGCTTCCTCACTGCTTCCACTGCTATCGGTTGTTATTCTGCTTGCAGAAAATTTGGGGGGCTCAGGTACCTGGCAGAAACTCTATT
This sequence comes from Ifrita kowaldi, assembly GCA_013398055.1. NCBI lineage: Eukaryota > Metazoa > Chordata > Aves > Passeriformes > Cinclosomatidae > Ifrita > Ifrita kowaldi. The sequence continues at coordinate 180,848 of VZRS01002966.1, forward strand.
TTTATATTATTTGTATTTTGACCCTAAGTTCCAAACAGTTTACACGTGCCAGAGTAAGAAGTAATGGGTGCATTCCTGAGTGAATGCAGAAGACATTTGCTTTAACAAAACGCTTCTCCTGATAGCACTCCCTGTGTCAAGTCACCTCAGGTTGCTTTTTTCCCTTGATGTCTTAAAATGTATTGAAAAGCTGGTTCTTTAGGAGGAAAAGCACAGAGATAAGTGCAGGATGTCTGTGTTGGAAATGGAATGGTCAAACAGCACAGAAGCTGAACAATGAGCATTGATTGTTGCCCTTGGCTCGTTTCTTAATTCCTAACTTTTAAAGCTCCGGATATTCTTAGGCAGGCAGTAACTCCTGGGGTGGGTGGTGGATGCTCCTGCAGGGTCAAGCCCCTGCACAGTGGAGAGGGAGCCCTGGTAACTTTGCATTTGTGGCAATGTTTTGTGGAGCCTTGCGGGTAACTGGACACAGACTGTCCCCAGTGTTGGATCTATGAGCAGATCTGATCCAGGAAATGCCGGACAGGGCAAGGAAACCGGGACTACCTGCTTTGGCTGGAGTCCCCCACTGAACTGAATGAAGCGTGACACAGAGCTGCACCCTGACAGGCACCAGCTGACTTCAGCTGGGATCTGGAGCAAGCCCAGCCACGGCATATGTTCGCAATCAAAATGTCATTAAAAATTCACATAGACAAGTTACTCAGTTTGGAGGCTGTCTGTGAAACTCTGCACTCCAGCTCATGCAGTAGCTCGATGTTCCTGGTAATCTTCCCTAATCCTGTGAATCTGCAGGAGATGGGAGAAGGGCACTTGCTCTTGTTGGGTTTTCATTTTCTTAATCTTAAGGGAATGATTTCCCTCCCGTTGGGCTTGGCGTGGATGTCTTCTGAAAGGCTTATCTCTGAACATCACCTTCCTTGGCACGCATTCTGCTGAAACTCAGTGTGGGAGTGTGGGAGAAAAAAAAAGAGTAATTAATTTTGTCCTGTGTTAATCTGTGAGTTAATGCTGTCCTCTGGTTTGGACTCTGATTTTGGTTGATAAATACAGCAGTCATTAAAAGGGTTAATGTGGGAGCCCTCCTCCCACTCAGGATGCTGCCGTAGGAAATCCACAGGAAGCAGGTCGTCCACAGGCATCTTAGAAATGAAGTGAGGTGCACAACATGCAATGGGTTAGATGAAAACAAGTTTATTCTGGGTTTATACAGCACTCTGGCAATGAAAAATAATTCTATACTGAAAAATCAACAAATTAGAGGCTCTGGTAATTTGCTGTTGGCAACCACACTTGTACTTGGGTGCGGCGTGATTGACAGGTACTGCAGGCTTTCCATGAATGCCGCTGCCACTTGGAAGTGCCGTGGTCTTCACCCTCCTCTGTGGGAGGAGACACTGGCCATTAAATATTTCCCTTGCTCCTGTCCTTCTCTTGCAGACCGTGTCACAGGTGCCTGCTTCCCAAGGGATTGGACTCTCTGTGGTGGTCTCCTGTAAGAAATCAGCAGAGATTCCCTTCTGATTTCCTACACAGCAGCTTCCACTGAAGGTGAAGATGGAACTGAAGTTTATGCTGTCCTACTTACCAAAATTTCAGTGCCACCCTTCTTTCTGTCATTACTCTTTCAAAGGTGCAGACAGTCCATGAAGGAAGCAGAGAAGTAGGAGGAGATGATCAAGAAGTCCACTTTTGTTGTATCCCAGGGAGAAATCCAGCCCTGAAGCCATTGCTTAAGAAGCCAAATTCTTAGCAACTTCTTTGTGGTATGACAGTCTTTGGAAAAATGAAAATCATTAAGTAGTCAGTCCTTGCTTAGAGTTGAGCTTTGGATAAATTAGCAACTCTTCAAGGCACAATTTTGTTAATTGCCAACAATTACATACTTTGTTTTTACATTAGACCAGCTGTGCTAAAAGTTCCTGTGCCTCTAGTGCATTTTCCATTTTTTAATGGGCTTGGTATTAAGCCTCAACAATCAGGAGCTTGTTTTTATGTTGGAAAAAGTTCTCTGTGTGATCCGTAAAATTAACCGGGTAATTTTAGCTTTTTAGTTTTATTTGCGGAGTCATGTTTGTTTGTTTATGAATCCCTTCTTTCCTCATTTTAGTTATTCAGCTACAGTCTTTTTGACTTTGAGGTTATTTTTACATGACAATCACCTAGTTGATCTCAGAAAGAGATGCTTCTAGTTTGGATTAATACAAGTCTGAAAAACTTGGCTGCATGCTTTTGGAATATTAAACAGCTTGATAAGGTGTGAAAATAATGTTTTTAATGTTTATTTGCAGATAGTTAAATGCAGTGTAAACCAATTTCTGAGTTTATTTGCTTTTATGCATTCACTCTGGCATGCAGGCTAACCTCACTTTTGGGATGTGACAAGGACAAACACAGGACTGTGTAGATTAATGGGTGTGTTTGCCACAGCTGAACATGTGGTTCCTAAAGTTCAGGACGTGTAAAAATACAGACTAAAAACACTGATGGCTTGTGCCAGGCAGACACTGCCTCTGAAGGGTGGGGCTCTGAAAATGCCTCTAAGGCATTTCTTTCCTTTCTTTTTCCTCTTTGGAAAGGAGAATTGGCACAAAAGGAAAACTTTCCTCTCCCCTGAATTAAAGAGAAGACATGCAGCTTGCTCTTGGGGCAGAACTGTGTAGTACCAACTCAGAGCATCAGTACAGGGCTCTGCAGGGGTAAGATGGGCAAAGAGGTCCTCAGCATGAGCCAGTGTCAAGGCCAGAGTGACCAAGCAATGACTCATGGTGTCCACATCAGAAATGGAGGGCTGAGGTCCTCATGTGCCAGACCCACAGTGCCTGGTTGGGAATGGGGTGAGCAGATGTCCCGGTATATCCCAGGCTTGTTGGGCTGTTTCTTGGACCTCAGCAAACCTTGGTTGAGTCTGGTCAGTAAGTCTGTGTTCTACAGGTGTGGAAAGTGTGGATAATTCCTCAAAGTACTGGAGTAAGCAGATCCAGGCAAGGGCATCCTGGGATTCTTTCAGCCTTGCTTGGTGATGGGAAGTTGACTGAGGATGGTGATGGTTGGACTGACCAATTCTCTGGAGCTGTCAGCAACAGAGATATGGTGATATTCATGAAGTGAGTTTGGATGCCAGCTATCACAGCCATGTTAGGTGCTAGCTGGCTCCTTTGCCAGCTTGGCAAGGACAGAGCTTGCTGGGGTTGGTATCTTCTGGAAGTGGTGGAAGAGAGCACTGCCCTGCTTCTGTCCCTGCCTCCTTACCCTAGCAGCTCTCAAAAAACTCAAATACAAGCAGGAGTTAAGTTCCCTGTTGAGTGGGAGGCTGGCTGTAGCAACTCCTTACCAGAATAACTCTTCTTTCTTTTTAATACCCATTGCAGGAAGTTGGTGCTCTTGTATCTGAGTAATACATTTATGGTTTTCTGAGACCCTCTATAAAATAAAACCTGCTGTGGATCTGGTCCAAAGCCCATTTGAGTGAATCACATGGACTCCCATGGATTTGTCAGTGTTAATGAATCAAGCCCTATAGCTTTCAGTATATTACAAACAGAAAACTCTGTGTTACTATTTTTGGTGAGCCACTTGCTCCTAGACAGCTCTTAACGGGGGAGTGGCACCTTCAGGCAGCACTCTTCCCCAAGGAATTTCCTCTCTGCTCCTTCAGAAAAGCAACTTCTGTTCTTTTAATTTTTGTCATTTCCGTAGTTGACCATTCAGTGGTGATGCACATTAACCTCATTCTTCTTCCATATTATCGGGTCAGCCCCCATTTATCCAAATACCCAAGCAGCTCCACCCTGGAGGCCTGGGCTGTGGCAAACCCTTGCACCCCTTCCCAAGCCCATGCTGCTGCAATGCCTTTGCTGCCAGCTGCTGCACAGGGTTGTTTTCCTCACACGTGCTGGGACATCACTCTTCTCCATTGATGGAATCTGCAGGTTGAGATCATCTCCTGTTTTTCCTGAGCAAACTGTTGGCAGGTGGGGCTTCTGTCTCCACTGCCATCCAGAGGCATGGCAGCAGGGAAGGACTTTCTACCCCCAAATTCATCCTCAGGTGCTGGTGTGATGAAGGGTGGGATGGATTCTCGCTTTATCCACTGCCATATCTTGTGTGCTGAGTACAAGCTTTCAAAGGGTGGTAACAGGAGAGTGATTTTGCCACTGCTGAGGCTCTCTGACACTTACTGAAAATACACAGGTTGGCAATCACTCTCTTAAACTCTTAGTGCAATCTCCAAGGGCCAGGTTTCCCAACCATCATTGGTTCCCAAATATAAAAACAAATTAATGAGTTGTTTATTTTTAAAACAAAACACCTAAAGATGTGTTTGCTTTTATTTCCTCGTTGGTTTTTATGGTTTACATATCTATGTGACTGCAAGCATCAGGGAATTGTCCTGCTTTTCCCCACCTGGGGGGTAGTTATGTCGTCTAGATTGGAATGTCATCTAGGTAGCCTCATCCCTTCTCCCAGAACATAGTGGGATTGTGAATCTTGCTTTATGGTCGAAGCAGCTGACAGCAAGACATTCTCAGATCCTGGGTCCTCAAAATACAGTCTGTGTTAGGAAAACTAAAATTAATTCAAAACATATTTTCCAGAACTTTGAGAGCACATATGAATGGGCTCCTGACAGAACAATCAATCCTTTGCAGATTGAATTCTTGGAGGTTCACTACTTTAGAGGCTGAATGATAACTAGTGTATCTCTCATGCACAGTCTGATTTTACAAACCAGTACATTCTTAAAGGCTAGTTAGGGTTTGGGGTTTTTTCTCCTATTCTTATTTTTGTCTGGATTAGCTGCAGGAAAGAGTGACCATTTGGAATGGATGAATGGATCTGCAAACATCAATTAAATCGATAAAGCAGCACAAGTTATGCCCCATGTGCAAGAAAGTCTACCACAGGTTTACTCGTCCAGCCCTCCACCATACAATTTTAGCAGTGCAAACAGAAACCTCCACAGACTGAGGATGTGCAGACTGCACAAGCTGGGGAGCTCTATCAGCCCCGTAGCAGGCTGGAAACTGTTTTGCAGTGGGACATTGGAGCATGACTGTTCTGCAACAGGGCTCAGAGCCAAACTCCTCAGAGCAGCATTTGGCTGATCATTTGGATTGAAACAAATGACACATTGAGATTACCCCTTCCTGCTCCTGCAAGATTTCAGGCAGTGCTGCTTTTATTTTTGTTTGTTTGTTTATTCATGTATTTAAAAGAGGAAGGTATTTCAGTGCTTATGAAAAGCCAATACCCAGCAGGACTGAGAACAGTCTGAAACGATGCTGGCAAGCGCCACGGCATTTCCTTCACCCCACCAAAGCACCCCAGGCTTTCCTGACAATAGCTCTATTCCCTCCTGTGCCCCTCCAGAGCAGTGATTGAAAATTGCACCTCTGTGTTGATTTCTTGTTGTTGTTTTTTTTGAATATATAGCATGTATGTGTTTTAGTCTTTATTAGCCACCATTAAAAAGTAAATGAAACAACCAACAACAAATGAAGCTTTTATTTCAGGCAGAGTTACGTTAAACAAATGATCAGTCCTTAGCTGAAGGAGTCAATATAGTGGTTACAGAAAGCAGACCAGAAAACATACAAAACTGCTTTAGAAAGAGAAAAAAAAAAAACCAGCCCGAGACAGCAGGAAACAAAGAGTTATTCAATTGATCAAGTGATAGACGCCTGTGAAGGGGTCAAGGGGTGCAAGACCTTGTGAGGAACAGCATTTCATTTTAAATACCCCAGTTAAATACCTCAGTTAAGCCTGTTCTTTGGAAGGGAGTTTATGCTGGAAAAGGCAGGATGTATTGCTGTGCCTATCAGCAGTGATCGGGCATAAAGAGCAGCGCTGTTTGATCAGACTTTCACAGGTAATGTAGTGTTTCCACTAGGAATTAAACATAAAACTTTTTTAGCTTTTATAATGCAGAAGCAGGCAGACTTGTAACAAACAACAGTTTAATGGATGTTTGCAACCCAAAACAGCATTCTAAACTATACATAACAGTGCTATTGCTTTACAGAGGTGAGGCAAACCCACCATCTGCACACAGATCTGAGTGCTCTATGCCAATGCACAGCAGCCCAGGACACAGGGCTGTAATAATTTTTAAAGCTTAAAACACAGCTTTAAATGCTAACATGAAAACCATAGCAATGGTATTGTTAACATGACTGCTTAGTTTGTGTTGTAGTGTGCTCATATGAAGGTGAGGGCATACACTGTACAGCTTCGGGGTGAGGAGCCACCTCTCCTGGGAATTGTGTCTGCCAAAGCAGCCTCTGGGAGGTGTGGGACTGAGATGGGAGCAATTCCCAGGCCCCAGCACAGCCCAAGGTGACACACTACTGGCTGAGTCCTGCACTCTGTAGCTAAACTTCCAGAAGAACAAGCAGTGGCCACGGGAAGGCTGAAGGTTTGCAGGACCCAGCCTTTCTGTCTTGATGTGCTCTCTCTTGTAAAAGTAGGGGGGGGGGGAAGTACCTAAAAAGCATTTTTATTTTAAATACATGAATGATTTCAGGCTTGCAAAGTGAAACTACAGACTTTCCAGGGTGATGTGCAGCAAAAGTACATGTGATTAATTTTCTTTAAAATGTTGTTTACACAGACCATATCAAGTCAGTTGGTTTCAATGTTTCACAGATTTTAGGGTGGGGAGATGTCCTTTAACCCAAAATTTCTTCTCCAGTGGGGATTGCATGACAAGAGACTGGACTGTGTGACATGCAGGAGAGGGGGAACCCTGAGCCCATCCCTGCCGTTGACTCCTTCCTTTCCTGCAGGGTAGCAAATAGCCAAACTATGTGGCTTAGCCTCTCTCAAGATTATTGCAGGGTACAGGGATCTTCAAACACCCAGGGTAGCTCCGAAATTTATGAGTGAACTCTAGGAGTCATGCTGAGATATGCAACATAACTGGGATAAGCTTTTGGCACAGCTCTCATTGTTTCTTGTGTCCAGGGTGCCAACATAGGCATCTCTGCATGGTACTGAGCTGGATTATGTAGAGACCATAATGTCTCTAGAGATCCTGAGGCATGCTATTGGGATGTGGCCTTTCTAAAACTGGATTTGGATATCCTCAACTGTCCCTTCTTGCACTGGGAATCTTGAACCCTTAGATTCTGCCTGGTTCCCCATGGGAGCTTCTGTGGGAGCACAGGAGGATGCACAAAGCACCTTAGGTCTGTAAGGGAACAGCAGAAGCCAAAAGCATGGTGGCCACAGCAAAACAGCTTCCACTTCAAACAGGGATGGTAACATCCAGTTGTAGTAGTTCAGAGAAGAGATGTGAGGACTAAGGAGGAAGTGCCAGGAGAACCTGGCTGGTTTGGGGTTTGTTATTCCCATGGTTGCTAAGCTAGCGACTGGATCGACAGAAGTGTTTTCCAGTACTTGTTTTAAAGTTTTTAAGCCTACTGATGAGCTGTTTGAACCAGCATTTGACTTCCAACTGAAGTAGCTTTAAAGAATTTCTTTAACTAATCACAATTGTGTGCTGAAAAGAAGAAAAACCACAGTGAGGGCTGGAGGATGGAACAGCAGACCAAAATAGAGTGAAATCCAGCAAACTTCATTTAACCTTGGGTTTAGGCATGTAAGTAGTAATACTGACTTCAGCTGAGCTGTTGTCATGAGGGCAGCCAGCTCACACTGGGGCTTGGGGCATTTGTCATCCAGACAGAGATAGAAGAGATCCCAAAGGTAGATATGCCTGCTGCCAGTTTATGAGAAGAAGTTTATACAGTTTTCTGCTCCAAAATGGAGTCAGAACTGTGCAATAGATGTGTATAAAAATTAGGGCTAAGTTCTGCCCCCAAACAAGTAATTAGCACCCCTTATAATTGCTAGGCACAGGTTGCAATTCTTTAGAAGTTTTGACTTGCATTCCTCTTTGACTTTCTAAATAAAAAAAGACCAGTGTATTTCCTTAGGTATGTCCTTACTTTCCTCTCTGAAGATTTCCATTTATAGTTTTTGAAATATTGGCAAGTATGCAGAAGATGTAGGCTGTGCTATTGCAAAACCCAGCACATGTCAGCACCAAGCAATTGCCATACAGGGACCTTAAATTAGAGTTATAACAGCCTTGGTAGTAGTTGAGCTGAATACTTGATTTCTTCAGCTGGTGGGCCATCCAGCAAAATAACAGAAAATGTATCTGAGCTGAACCAAAGAAAGGGATTTCCCAATTAAAATGAAATCCAAAATGAAGGGATTATGAATTATGTTTTTTGTTCTCAGCCCAAGCTGAATGATTTTTTTATGGTGTAGAAAAATAATTTCTTCTATATTAGTTTTCTTTCTCCAACCAGTGACTTTAAAATATTTTTATTGATTAAACATTTCAAACTCTTGCCCACTACAAATATGCCCTTTTTTATTGAAATAGTTTGTGGAATTTGTGGCCAGATTTGTTTGGCCTGAGGTATATTTGAAGGAAAAATAATTGCTGCAAACGAAATTTGCCCTACTAACTCGCGCTTCTACAGTTCTGTCTGCTTCCCTGGACACTAGTTACATATTTCCACTTCACTTTGTTTTCTTTAGGGAGAAGATGGAGTGATTCAAGTCTTTTTGAATGCAATAATTACAGTTTTACACAGTGAGCAGAAGGATTTGGTGTGTTGCTTTGTTTGGGTACTTAAACTCTCATGTATATTGCTGGCCTGGCTGGGCCCTGGCACTGACTTCTGGACCCACCACCTACAAAATCAGGCCAAGTTTTGCTCAGATAACCTTGGGATTGCAGAGAATTCCAGCCTGTGCTATCATATGGTGGGGCTTCAATGCTTTAGGCACTCCTTTGTTGAGATTAGAAACTTTAGCATGGTAGCACATCCCCATCATCAACACAAACAGTTGGTAAGCTGGTGCTTCACGGAGTTGTTCTCATCTGTGCAGGCTACAAATGAAGAAGGTGGCAGTATGTGCAGGTACATAATAGCAGCTCCCAGAAAAGATAATTTCCAGAAATGATTATTTGTTACTGCTTTCACAACATGAAAGCAGAATGAGGGCATTCAATTTAATATGAAAATAAAACTTAACAAGAGGTGCTCTTAGCATGAAAGTATGGCAGGTGAGAGAACTGTTTGGGAGCAGTGACATTATCCTAATTTCTTGCTTTACTACAGCTTGCCTAGACATAATTAAGGTTGAAAAGTTCTTGCTTTTCTTTTTCTGGGATATAAAATATCTAACAGAAGGGGAAGGCAGAATTTTTGTGAGCAGCATTGTCCTGTTTTCAGCACTGGGCCAATGTAGATCTTTTGTTATGTGTCAGACAGAGACTTTTGTTACTTCATGAGCTCCTTAGTCAATAAATACAGTTTAGGTTTGAAGAATGTGTGACATTATATAGCATGCATTTCATAGAAATATTGTGGCTGCACAGGAGGCAGCAGATACTTTATTCCTTGATGTCTTTGTAGTGCTCCATAATCTGTTTAAGTTCTTCTCCTTGACTTGTGACTAAAATTATTTAAGAAAAACAACCTTTATGCTGTTTTGTATGAAACCTGTGCCAGGGTAATAGGTGGATAATTCACTGGTGTTTTAAATTTGAGAGCAAAACCAGTCTTTTCCAAACTCCCATTTCCATGAGTTAGGTGTCTGGTGTCTTGAAACCACAGCTCTGAGCAAAGGATGACGTGATTACAAAGGGTTTGCTGAGAGCTGTGGGGTTGGGACAGGGCAAGGGGTGCTCCCCAATCCTGCTCAAGGACGGCTGCTGGGATGGAGGGTGTACAAGGACGTCATTTATACCAAGGGATTGTGCTCAGCTCAGCTCAGAGGGGTGGAACAGGAGAGAGAGTCAAGGAAACCATGGGACTCTGGGACTGTTTTCAGACCCCGAAAGCAGACCGTGGTTTCAGACAATAATATCATTCAGCAGCGTGAGTAGGAAATTGTTCCTGCCTTTCTACAGATCCGTGCTGTCACTGCACACAGTGTGCAGATTTGATGTTTGACCCCATACCCAACCTGTTTGCTGCTGTCTTCATTTCCTGACAGCCCTGCAGTGCTGCAGAGATGTTGTGGTTCTGAGGCTGAATTGTTGTTTGGATGTAAAAAACCCCACGGAGAGCCTTCCGGGTGCCACCAGCAGCCTGTCACTGTTGTGTGGGGCTTGCACCATGCCTTCTCAGAGGTTTTAGCAGTGCTAAGCACAACGTTTGTGCCTGGCCCAGAGTCACACTGACATTTTCCTCAGCAGCCCTGGCTGCACGTGAGCAGGCGTGTCTTGTGTGCCTGGGTATCTCTGTTCGCTTGTCTTGTGGCATTGCTTCGGGGCTCTCACCCTGGCTGTGTGGTCACATGCCCCCTAAACCATTCCTCAACCCCTAGGAAACCTGAGAGTTTGTGTAATGTGGAGATTTTATCTGCATTTCACGTGGGAACATAGGATTATACTGAAGTAGTTGTACCAGTTCAGCACCTCATGTGAATGCGGTTACATGCAGGATCTATTTAACTTTACAGCAGTAGGAACAGAGAGCTCATTTGGATCTTGTAACTGGATGTGTGTAATCAGCTTCTGCTTGTAGGCTGCCTGATCAGGCAAGAACTTGAGGCATTACTGTGTCAGTTTAGTCCTTCTGAAAGGACTGTGGACCTTGTGTCCACAAAGCTCAGTGGACACATGCGACAATCTCAGTCTTGTGTATTCACTATACAAATATATATTTAACCTCTCCAAATGTAGAAGGTGGTGTGTTGGGGACATTCAGTGGCACCTGATCCACAGGTGGCCTTCCCAATGTTCCTTTCCATGTACAGTGGCATGGGGTAGCCACTGGGACAGGCTGGTTGTGGTGTGGTTGTGCTGATGGGACACCTAAGCAGGAGCATCCTGGGATACTGCCACAGGGCATGGAGTGATGGGGGAAAGGCTGAGATTTGGGAAGCTGCTAGGAAAGGATGAGGCCCAGGCCAAGGAGGCTGCTGCAACCTATCAGCTCCAGCCTTGGAGAAGGCTGGGTCTTCAGCCTGCCTCCAGCTGTCCTCACTTCTGCCCCTTTCCCATCCTCAGCCCATTTTTTCATGTGCTGAAAATGTATTTGTTCTGCCTTTTGTTTTTACCAATGGTTGTTGGTGGGAGGAGGGAGGGAGGCTGGTATTTTATTTTTAATTCCTCCAGGAGCGGAGCCCTCATTGATACTTGCCAGGTCTGAACTGTAGCAGAGACACTTTGAGCTGAGTGCAGAAATGTCTGCGGGGAAAAAAGAGAGCTGGTTGGTTTTGCTTTAAAAATAAAATAAAGGTCCCACTAAAATTCACCCATGGGCCAAGGAACAAACATGATAAATTGCAGCCCAGAGGGTAATTCTTCTGGAAAGGTAAAATCATCTAAAAATAGCACCTTAGAATGAAAGTGCTTCATTGACAATAACTACAGTGTTGCTACGGTGATGCTGGAAAAAAATGATCGTTGTTACTTAGACTGCCACAGAACTGCTCCCCCGCCCTCCCATGGCATGAATCAACTGCTAGTATTAAAATCACAGACAAATTTTGTGTTATATTTCAATTTTTTTCCTTGTCTGAATGCTTCTCTGTTCTAGTGCATGTCCTGCAGACAAATGAAACACCATCAGGAGAAGGCATTGAAATAAAATTTATTGGTCAGCTCAGTGTGATCTATCTATGTGTTATCTCAATTGCAACTCATGCTCTTTCTTTTATCAGAGCAGCTTGCTTTCAGAGCAGGGAGGCAGCAGTCAGAATGAGACCCAAAGGTAACAGCTTGATGGGACTGTTCACAGATTATTTTTTTTTTAGCCTGCAGCAAGTAAAAGACATAATACTGATGAAATCCAGAGCCTTTTGTTTCAACAAGTTTCAAGTTAAACACCTCCCAGGGTACATGCTATCCTGCTTTGTGAGGATTATGAGAGATGAGAAAGCTGAAACTCCAAATTTCTTTTAAGAAAACATAGTTTGGCAATAGTGTTTCTTTTAGCATTCATACCAACAACAGAAGAGCTGGGTAATACCCTTTTGATATACTCAGCCCATTCAGGCCCAATTTGGGGGATTTGAAATGCAACACGACTTCAAAATGTTTATGGCTCTGCAGAGACTATATTTGCAGGCAAGTAAAGCTTCACAATCTTTTGTGTGGCAGCTGAAACCTACTTAACCGTCTGCCTTAGGTGAAACTGGTAAATGGCTCTGTTTATACAGCAGCTGCATCTCAAATGCAATCCATACAGCTGGCGGCAGACCAGTTGCAATGTAGATGATATTTTAATTTCCCCATCAAATGCTGTCTGTAATTTGTGAGGCTTTCCTTAGAAAAATGAAGCAATATTAAATCACACAGCGGGTATTGTGTGATACTTCCTCCTTCCTTGAAGAGCCTGGAGTAGGCCAGTTACACTGTAGACAATGTTGCATGAACGTGAAAGAAAAATAAATCCATGTGTTCTTAAAATTAAGTTTAATTTCTAGCTGCATATGGAGTCTCTGACTTCCTCCATGTTGATGTTGGGCTAGAGCCATCAGTATGCAGACAATTGCTTCTATGTGGCACCTAGCCTTACCTAAAGAAGATACAGCGTCAGCCTCACAGGCTCAAGAAATTATGTAATTAGACTTTCAGGGGATTTGTAGCCCTCTGAAGCTAGGAATTAAATTTTTGAAGGGTAATTTTAAGAATGGTTGACTGGCAGTGTGGAAGGATGGAGCATTAGATGGTGAAGGAGGAGGGTTTTATTAACTGTCTTTCTCTGTTTTTGCTTTGGGACAATTATTGGGCCAAACTACACTGAATTCAGAGGAGATGGAGGCATCTGAGATGTTGTAGTGTTACATAATCTTTTTAAACAGTGACTCAAGCTCTGGCTTTGCTAGCTGGAAGGTTTAGTGCTCTCCTTTGTAGCTGGTATTCCAGTGGTGAGGAAGAATGAGAATGTACAGGAAAGTGAGGCTGGGTTTAGTTCTTCGTACTGCACGCGGGAAGATAATGATGGGCTCTTATCACGACATGGCACTGAGTGAAAGGATTCAATTCAGCAGAGCATTGTAGAAACATAAAGAATTCCATAATGCTTGCCTCCACGTGTTTATATATAGCACATTCCTTTTGTTCAGCTTTGCACAGAGTTCAGGTATGAAAGGCTCTGTTTAGAAGGTATTGTGATTCAGGTTTAAAGTGATGCTGATCCACACTTGCTGAAAATAATGAAAGACTTCCTCTGACTTCAGCAAGCTTCAGTTTGGGGTTACAAGGCAGGGAGCTCAGACACGAGACCTCCCTCATACATCCTAATGCTCCAATGCAGATTGCTCCAGCTGATAGCTCTGTCATGGAGAGCAGAATTTGCACTTCTGAATGTCATTTAGTGCAGACCTGCTTTGCTGCCAGCGAATACATGGAGGCAAACAGGGAACAGCAAAATTTGGCACAACCGCCAGGATGGAGTGCAGACAATGGGAGTCGTGGTGTCCAGTCCAGGGGGGTCTGAAATTCAGTGGGAGCCTTTCCCAGAGGCAGGATATTGCTGGGCAGCTGCCAGGTGTCACAGTGCCTCTTTGGGAGGCAGCTTCTCCCAGGTCCTGCTGTCCGTGCAGCCCCTGATTTGGGAAGGGGGGAAGCACATCCATCGTTCTCCTGTGCTGCACCTGCTCTGGTTACAGCCCTCTTTGTAACTCTGAAATGGAATTGTATCAATAGCTTTGAGAACTGAAAAATAGCATTTCAAAGTGATGATAATTCTTGAAGAGGTGAATACTTACACAAAGATATACAGGTGTCTGGCATGGTGGACCAAACTTTGTCCTCCATATCGAAGCAGGACAGATTATGAAATTGCAGTTTTGCCGACTGTGCATCAAAAGAAAGGTCACACTGGAAACTTTTTCCTAACTGGAAGCTTAGTTCCTGTGAGAGTTCCCACTAGTGGGAGGTAACATTTACATGCTGGTAGAGTCAGATTCCAGAACTAGCTTTAGGTGCAGTTAACCAATCCTTCTCATTGTTTGCAATTCATTTTACAGGGTCTGTCTTTTTAGTGTAGGGTAGTATAAGATGAGCTGTTATTTTACACAGAGACCTCTGTTGTCATCTCCTGCAACCATCTTAATGTGGGTTACAATTGCTGAATACTTTGCATGTGTGTGAAAATATAAAGAGATTCCACAAATAAATCATCGGGCATTTCTGTTCTGGAGAAAGCACAGGCTTAATGAAGAGTAGTTGTCTAGGATCTGCTTATTTTACCTCTGGCAGAGCAGTTGATCTGAATACATGCTGTGTAGTGTTAGATCCCTTGGGGATCCTTCAAAGTATGTTAAACACCATCTACGTATTTCTCCTCCTTCCCTTAATGACCCGCTGACTTTTATCAATGTGTATCATTCCTTTCTCTTCTCCTTTGATGATAAGTGAGTTTGCTTAACAAATGACTGCCCTACGATGGCCTCTTAGCTCTCCTTTCTGGGCTTTAGAACTAAACATTTGTTCAAAAATTTGTAAAAGCCACTGTGGTGTTAGCTTGAAGCTTGAAAAGCTTTGCCTATCCTTGGATGAATATGTGTGATGGAAAAGTAACTCAGAGGGCATGATCTGTGATTGCCTCCAGGAAACAGGCAACAAAGACCCTCTGTGAATCCAAACCACCAAGGAGTTAACTCTGGGCTTTCACAGGAATACAGGCTGAGTATTTTTCTACATAGCAATAGAGGCTGGAAATGGGATCAGATAGATACTTGAAGAGAAGATAGGAAATGGCATGTGAAAATAATTTCTCTGTGGAAGGCTCTGCATCCTCTTTTGAGACCTTTTTGCTAATTTTGCCTCTTCTGAGAGCTTTTCCCTCTTCTGTAAAGGTAGCAGCCTGTGGAGAAGCACCTGCATATACATATGAGACACATGCCTGACACAGACCTGTGTGCTCACCCTGAAGTCCCAGTGTTTTCAGAACAGGCACCAAAGACCCCATTGCCTGCAGTGGGTTGTGTCAGTACAGGCCCCACCAAAACACCTCCCTGGTCTGGCTTAAAAGGCACCCTGAGCTCTTCCACCCACTTCTGGGCAGCACACATGCATGGGGCAGCCCTGGTGTGGACAGGGCAACAGAAGCAAAGAAGCAAAGCAGGTGAAAGTGGAGCGCCTTAAACAGTGGCTCTCAGCCTTGGCAAACATGCCTACCTCCATTTCCGCACCTACATTATCATTCACCCTCTTTAACTGTTCAAATAATGGCAGGCTGAGGGCAAGTGAGGGGCACTGAGGCATGACCTAGCCCCCCATTGCCCTGAGGGTGATGTGTTTCTTTCCTTGAAAGACCCTCCAAGGTCCTGTGTTTCTGATTCACTTCCTGCAGTAATTACCGTGGCTGATGTTAAGAGCTTGTAATAGCCAGTGCATAAATTGCTGTGGCAGAATCATTGCATTTTATATCCACTGGGATTAGACTAATCTGTTGTGTTATGCTGAGAACTCAGAAAGTGAGAGGAACCCTTTCATACGTTACAGCCTCATTCAGTAGAGGTTATCTAAAAGTTGTTTCTGCATCTTGCTGGAGGCTCTTATAAAACAGTGACCATGGTCTGCAATATATTCATGTGACATGCAGTGCTTACACTGCGATTAGTGGAGATCGAGGAATGAGTAAACAGATGTCCTTGGGAGTGATCTCAGCCTTGGCCTGAAAAGCAGTGACCTCTCACAGCGTGGGATGTGGGTATGTTGATTGCTGATCTTTTAGCAGCTCCAGCCACTGCACTGGATAAGTCCCAGGTGTGTGAAATATCATCCTTTTGTCTTGTGTTTCCGCAATTGAATTGGTGTAACAGAGAACTTCCAGTGGGCTGCAGGGTGAGATTTTATCTTCTCTGCAGCATCAACTCGGCTGATTCTTGAGTCCTTGGCCATACACAAAACCTGCCCTTCTGGGTGTAGTGGCGAGTAGGAGCTGAGGTAGCAGGCTCACCTGGAAATACATTCAGGCACGCCTTTGCTTCCGGATGCTGACTGGCCCTCTCTGCAGCAAGGGTCCTGCAAGGACCATCCCCCTCTCAAGCGAGGATATTCTTCTCATACTGCTTCAGGCTCTTTTGCTATTCAGTGTGCCCAGAAATACAAACAGGACCTCACTCTGTTGACTGCCAAAGAGCTACTTGTGGAAGCCCAGGAGATTGGGTGATTTTCCCCAGCAAGGCTTTGCTGTGTCTGGTGCTCTGTGTGAGGATGTACTATCTCTAGTAAAGCTTTGCAGGATGTCCACTCAAAATCAGCTTTGACTGAGCAAGGCAGCCAATCACCTGAGCTAACTCAGCAACAGAGGCTTATCAGTGGTGATCAAAGTCTGTTCTGTTGTCTTGAATGTGGCTTTTGCTTAATAAGAACTCTCAGTAGGAACAGAGCTGTAGCTCAGGCTTTCAGTTGTAGCTTTGTAATTCAGTGTGTATCTCTGTAAATGCTCTGCTGTGGCTGAGTTCCTGACAATTCCATAAGGCTACAAGCACTTATCCTCATGGACAAGACAGAACAGTTTTGCTCTGATACTTCTTTGGTGCAGATATGTCTTTTTCTAGCTGATTGCACCAACAGCACAGGCCATCTGCCCTCTTGGGTTAGGCTTTAGCTCCGACTTTGTAGTCATCCCAGTATCTGCCCCCAGCCTCGAGACTGTCTATTCCATGAGTGAAAAAGCAGCTTTTCCCAGAGCCTCTTTTGTTTGTTTGGTCTTGGTTTGTTTTGGTTTTTTGTTATTCTAGCTCAGGAAAGCTGACCTTGTCTTGAGGTTTTGAAGCCCACAGACCCACAGTTCGGAGCCCTAGGGAAGAAGCAGTAGGGTTAAATATCTGATCACTGAGCAGAACTGACAGTGAATAAACCCTGATCTCTCAAGACACTGTTTGTGTACAGTTGGTTTTATGTCCCTCCCTGAACTTCCAGGAGATACAATGGTCTCCTGGTCTGCCAGAGGTGAACTTCATCTGAAAAGAGTCCCTTGAGCAGTAACTTATTCTTATTTTCTACAGTTAAGCTATATCTGGGAATATGTTGATTGTGATTCGACTGACAGGTCTGTGAGTCAGTTTTGTGAGTTCAGCTTTGGAAATAACTGTATTTAGTTCCAAGAATAAGAGCTCTATTGTTGCTCATGACCTGCTGTCCCCGTCCCAGTAATTGACCAAAATAGTCAGCATCCCGAGGATCATGCATTTTTGAACATACATTATTGTTCTTGCAGAGAGACAACCTCTTTGTATTCTGTAAGAATTCAGTGCATTTGCATGTGTTCATGTTGTAGAGTGCTTAAAGGGATTAGCAAAAGATCTTTTATCATGGGTAGCTGGCTAAAGGAAATAATTCTCCTTAATCTTTGTAATTTTCCCTATATTGGCACTTCTCAAAATTTTTACAAATAATATAATTTAGAACAATTTTCTTAGCAAATCTAAGGACGTCTGTTTTCTCTTCGGAGCCCCTCCTGTTGCCTTAACACAAATGCTCCCTTGACTTGTCTTTGTTCCGCTGCTATTAAAAGTCATGGTCATCACTAACTTCAGGTTAAACAGGCCTCCATGCAAGAATGCAAGAAAAAAAAAGTCAGTCTCTCAGAACTTACGAAAGAGTAGGATTAGAGGTGCCTGGTAACCTTAACACAGTCCCTCTGGGTGTTGTAAAACAGACTTTGATTGTGTAGCTTTATGTGGCCCAGGGGCTTTTCTAACTTGAGCCAAACTAATGCGTAGCTCAGGACAGTAGCCAGTGTGGCATGTGCCTCAGCTTTCCCTCTCTGGGCACCCAACATGCTTTGTTTACACAAGAGATGTGAGGCCTGTTTGGCTACTGTTCTACGTGTGGAACCATTCTCCACCTTGCCCATGGTGTTCCCAGTAGCTTGTAAGGGGAGGTTTTCTCTCAGGGTGCACTTTCACAGGCATTAGACAGCAAATTGATGGTTGGACCCAATGATCCTAGAGGTCTTTCCCAACCGAATGATTCCATGGTTCTGTGAAGTACAGAAAGCAGGATAGGGTATTATAATTCCTTTTCTGTCTACCATGTAAGCAATATGGCCTGTAATTAAATCACAGTGCAAACCTAACATTTTGGGAGAGCTGTAGCTTACAGTCCCAGTCACTGAAGGACAACTCTGCATTTACCCATCCCTTCTCAGACACATCAGCAACCAGTTTGAAGAAAACTTCCTCAAGGAAGGCACATGCTTCTGAGATATGTAATTCTCCATTGCCACTGCCTAGTTTGGGAAGATGGGAACTATGAATTTGTGTCTAATGCAGCACTATTTCTTGTTTTACATCTCCAGTTTGTAGCAACACTTTGGATCACAAAGCCTTCCTCATGCACTTCTTAACCTTTTAAAGGGAGTAGCAGTAGAGGATGATGGTTGTCTGGCACGTAATGCTTTTTATGAGAAATCAAGTGGCACATACCACGTGGCAAGATTCTCTGGAATCACACATTTGCCCTCAAAATGTGAGGATAATTGCACTCTTGTGTGTTGAGAAACCATAGCAGTCGTGGAAAGAGATAATGCTGGTGATGATTTTGTAAGGGCCTCCAAGATTCTTAGCACGTAACGGGAGATGGAGTAACTTTTTCTATTACTTTTTGTAGCTATTTCTTTAAAAAGCAGAAGGCACAGTTCTTCAAAGTGACAGAACAGCTGCTTGATTTTCACAACAAGTAAGCATAGGCTTAATGCAAAACGCACGCTTAAGTGCACAGCTCTGTCAAGATGATGAGCTAAGTTGGAGTCTGATATTTTCTCCAAAATGTATGTAAATTAGAAGATCTGTAAGACGTGATCTCTGCAGGCCACTAACTAAATCAGCTGAATGCCACTTGATGGATGTGTGCTCTGAAGTAGACAGTGCCTGTAATGTCCATCCGTACAAACAGCTCCCTTCTCTTTCCTGCATGAAAGGCAAAGCTTATTCCAACTTACACAGTGATGCCAGTAGAAGTGTTGAATGTCTGAAATGGGTCTGTGTTACTGGCTGTGCCTCTGATTTTCTCTAAATCAGTTGTCATGAAAAGAATTTACCTTTATGGAAAAGACCAAATGAAAATACGCAATTGTGCTTTGTGAGTGCGATTGAAAATGAAGGCCAGAATAACCAAGGACTCAGTGTAATGGTCTGAATAAAATTGGTGCTTAGTATTTAGTTTGGGGGGATATGCTGGTAGTGGTGAAAGAGCTGGGTGTATAGACTTGGTTTAATCTGCTAAATGATAATTTCCTAGCAAGGAGCAAAATTTGACAGGATTTGTTGTTGTTTCTGTGATAGTGTTCATTGCCAGGAGTCCAGTTTGATCAGGAGCTTTATACACACACACTATCATACCAGACTGATTATGGTTATATACATTTTTCTTTTTTAGCTTTACCTAATTGATTTCTCATTCTCTTGATATCTAAAATGAGAAGAAATTCTCTGAAGAGCTGCTTTACTGCAGAGAAAATTCTGCTCTTGTCTCTGTAGGAAGAAGAGGCCCCCTGTGCAGGCGTAACATGGTGATGGGCCAGGGAAGCTCAGATGGTGGGGTGGGAGGTTTGCACCATCTGATACAGAGCTCAGCTCCTTGGGGCTCCTGGCAGGAGGCTTGGAAGGGGTGGAAGAGTGCTGCTGGGTTCAGTGGCCGTAACTGAGCTGCTCCAGAGCTTGGCAGAAGGAACTGCTTGTGCTCCACACGCCTCCAGCAGCCACCCATGGTGCTGACAGAGGCTCATGGCACTGTAGCCGGCAGGGTTGGCCGTGGCAGCCCCGCAGCCTTGTGACTGGAGGTGGAGGCTTCTTGGCAGGGCTCAGTAGGATGGCTCTTCATGGGATCCAGGGTTCCACCCTCTCCAAATCCCATAATGCTCTTCAGTGGAAGGGTGAATGATCCATCCCCAGGGAATGGGAAGGGATTGGGTGACAAGGACAATGCTGTTAATGTCCCATCCGGATGTATGTGTGAGGGGGGTCATGCAAGTTGCATGAGAAGTCTAGTTCAGGTAAGGCATCATTACATCAGGCTGCTACCACAGTGTGAAACAAGCTCTCAACTACCATGAAACAGGATTCTTTGTAAAGGTTTAGCATCTAAACCCAGTATTACAATGGCATCCAAGTGAGTAAATGTAGGACTGTAGCGAGCATGAAGGCTTACCTGCACTGAACTAATTACAGGATCAATATTAAAACATGAATCACAGCTTTGTGTGATTTGTATCAAGAGTAACAGAAATAAATCAAGCAGCATGGTGTATTTAATTTTATAAATGCTGGGAAAATGCATACTATTCTCCATGTGAAGCAGCAGCAGGAATTGCCAACATTTTGTAGGAGGAGAAAACTGGGACTGAGCATTAATGCCCCTTACCCAGAGCTGCAAAAGCACTTGGTCATAAGAGGCATTATTCTCAAGTACTCTTTTTTGTTTAAATTAAAATCCTGGTTTTCTCCTGAAATGTACATAGCATGTGCCAATTCTGACCTTGGTAGGAGGCAGCCGGGATGGGAGACTTTCTTTTTCTGCCTACACCTCTTGAAGCCTGGCTGTAAACAGGGGTTGTGCCTCTAGGTTGTCAGTTCTGCTCATTTATTTGTCTTTGTACTCACACAGTTTCCACTACTTTCATTTCATTTATTTGCCTTTAACTGTCTATATTATGGTAGCTTCTGCCACTCAGTCCTGGGCAACATCCCAGGTGGCACCTCCTGCTGGCAAACCCTACCCTGGGAGTTCTTCCTGCATAAGTTTTCCAGAAACTGGTGTGGAGGTAAAAAAAAAAAAAATCTAATTTAATTTGCGTAACTTCTCACTGAGTCACATGCTCCAGGCACCTTCAGCCTGAAGCACAGACCAGCCTTCCAGTCAGTGTTGCCTGAGGACCTCAAGAAGCTTCATGAGAATTTCTGAAGCTCACCATGTCAGTGCAGAGGGCTTGACATTGACTCTCAAGCCTAATCCCAGCATGACTGGGGTCTTACTGTCCAGCAGTGTCCAATCCTGACCTCAGCCTCACAAAAATTCAGGATTGTGTTTGCATTGTTGTTGGAAACACTCCCAGAACGAGGATGCTTCCTTGTGAGACTAAAAGGTGGTAGCAAACACTTTGTGCCCAGAGCATCTGAGGGGGATGTCAGGTAACAGAGGATGGCATTTAGAAAAGTGGGCATTATTCAGTGATGCTAATGACACCATTGGGGTCACAGTTATCTGGTCCGCTCTGAGCAGGGCTGCTTGTTGGAAGGGTTTTGCACATGTATTTTTGGACTTCTGTGCTTGTATCAAGCAGCTTCTAGTTGCATAAACAAGAGTTATGACATGGCTAAACAAGAGTTAATTAAAGGGAATATAAGGTACTAATTTTTCAGACTGAAAAGGAAGGATTGGGGTGGAGGGATGTCCTAAAGCAATGCTATTTTATCAAATGCCACCTAAGTGAATTGTATCCAGAAAGCATTGATTTTTCCTTTGGAAGTTGTACTTCATTCATGTCATTTACCTAATTATTCTTAAAGGCAGAGGTTTAATGAAATTACTTTGGATAATAAACCATCGGAATTTGCCATCTGTGGAATGCCAGGGTTAACTGGCTGGAACTGAGAAAGAACCTCTGTCCTGCTTCTGTGACTCCTTTGTCATCATCCATAGCAGTGTGATTGGCACTGACTTGCAACCTGGATTGCTTGCATGGGTCCATAAATCGTGCTGTTCCTGTCTTCAGTGCCTCACCAGTTGACCAAGAATGCCTCCCAAACTCCTCTTCCACCCACTTCCTCTGCTGGGCACAGCATTGGAAACCGCTCTTGCATTCCTGCCACTGAAAGCTCCTCTCAGGACTGCTGGGAAGGGAGGGCTTGCTGGGCCTCAGGACTTCTAGGTGGAGAGGGGTTACCACAGCCTAAAGGCAGCCTTCAACTTGAGTTATTATTGTGGGAGTAAATTAATAATTTCTTGTAGATGAGGCAGATTTATGTACAGCCAGGTAACAACTTTGAGCTCTTTCTCTGCACGTTCTGTGGGCCAGCCACACTGCAGATCGTTTTGTCACTAATCCTAATGACTTCCCAAAATCACTGCTGGCATTATGCTTTGTGAGTGTTGCTTTAGGCAAATAACTCCACCATACTGGAAGATCTAGTGCATTGGGATGCATTAGATTCATAAAGGTTTCGATGAAAAGATTAAATTGATGGGCAACATCACCTACTCTTCTTAGCGTAAACCAAAAGACCAAAAAAGGCTTTTAAACTCAAAAGCACAACAGAGTATAAATCAAAACATTTTGCTTTTTAGAGCAGAGAGAGCAAAAATATTGGGATTTAACAGCAGGCAAAGAGAGCCAGTGTCTGCTCTCTGGCCCAAAGATGAGTTGCCAGGGCACAGATTGCTTCCCTGCGGCTCAGCCACTTCACCTCCTGACCAGAACTGCCATGTCCAGACCATCCAGATGGTCCAGGGTGGGCAAACCCTTGAACCATGCCCAAGGGACTGTCTAGGAGAGAGCTGCATGGCACTGGCCACAGGGATGGGCATGGCAGACCAGTGCTCAGGTGCAGGGATGAGTTAGGCCAACCTGATCAGTCTGTGGAGTAGCTTTGGACTTGGAACACTTTCAGCTGAAAAAAGTTGGCTTATGAATGCCCTTAATCAGGTAAACTTCATCAAGTGGATCCAGTATTTAACCCATTTTATTATGACTGCACAGTATATGACATATCGGTGGTCAAGTAACCTTTCCACCACTACCTTGGAAGAAAGCAGGGCAGGACAAACCTTTCCAATTACCCCAAATCTTGCTGTGCTCTTGGATCATTTTGATCTGAGAAACTCCATCCTGTCAGCCATCTGAGAGCATGGGGGTAAGAACAAACAGATCATGAAGGGTGTTTGACGTAGTTGCTAAATATTATGAAACCTGTGGGGTCACAGTTACAAGAGGTGAAGCATAATCAAGGTCTGCTTTAATCACAGCACTCAAATAGGGTGTAATAAGCAACCTTATAAATCTCTGTTAGAGTTAGGGCTTTCATTATGTTTTTAATGAAATTCTGATTAGCCTGTGCTAATTGACATGAACCCTGAGCAGACAGCAGCAAATGAAAACAATCTGGCAACTGGCTGCTACCATGTGTTGGGTCTGTCCAGCCCTTCCTTGCTGCAGGCTGGTGGGATGCCAGGCATGCAGTGAGGTGGTGGCAGTATTATTGGGGTCTGTTCCATGGATTTCACTATTTAAAGTGTCTGTTATCTTCTTACTTTCTTCCTCTTCTAATTCCACATTAATTGAGTTCGTTCCTTATACCTGCTCCACTCACATTTCTGTTTGCTGACTTCTCTGGGCAAGCAGTGGCTTTAGGCAGCCAAGAAAAATAGACTTGTCCTCAAGTCAACCGTTGGTGAATAGATTTTGTATGTGGCTTGGTGGGTTTTCATGAGGGCTTTTCAAGCTCAGTTCCTGTTTGCTCTCTGCTTGCTTCCAGGAACAGGGTTTTGTACAAGCTTAACATTTCTGTTTATAATCAGTATATTGTGTTTATGGTATGTCTGTGCTGAAATGCAAGTACTAGATGAAATAGTTTTATCGGAGGGTAGGTGCCTGACAGCTTTAGTGAGATTGACCTTTCAATTGGACTTCTAGTCCTTAGGATTGCCTGGCAATTAAGTGGTTCCTTTGATTTTAAATGAAGATTTTCATCCTAGGCACATAAGCCCGAGTTTCATCTTGAATCATCTTAACCTGACTTTCAGAAAGTCAGGTTAAAAGCCCAGAGCCGGCTGAAAATTAAGCTACTTTAATTTATCTAAAGTTGATTTTTGATGGTTTGTTACCCACTTTAAAATACATAGGCCATTATCTCTTGCAGTGTAAACACTATGGAAAATGTCACATTTAATAAAAAGCATGACCTCATTCTCAGCTTCATTTTAAATGAGTTTCATTATTTTACTCAATATATTATTTATTCATGTATTCAAATATATTTATTCAGTGAAGGCAGAGATATTTTGATTAATTCAAAGACTAAATGCTCTGTACTTCTCATGCAAATTGGTGCAGAAAAAGAAAGGAAAAAAGAGGAAAAACTCTCTTTGTACTCTGAGGCCTAAATGCATCATCAGAATGTAATGAATGCTGTTTGTGCGCAGTCAAGTGAGGAGTCATGTTATCATGAATCTCTCTCCATGGCTTTTATTATCACAGCAAAAATAAAATTCAGCACATGGGTTATATACCTGTTCAATGCTTAGTTACAGACCCCATTTAGATGGGAAGTAAATGGTCAGATGAGCCTTGCCAGTTACTGAGGTATTGCAGGATGACTCCAGTATTTCTTTGCTATTATTTCTAAAATCTACCCACTTTGCCTTTTTCAATTGAAATTTAATAATTAAGGGGGGAAAAAAGGCACAAAACAGCCTGCAAAGCAAGAGAAGTGGGATTTTCAAAAAGCACTCACCATTATAATAATTAATTCCCCACTGCAGTGGGGAGTTAATCTCATTGACATGACTTTGGTGGGAGCAGAGCTCAGGCCAGCACTCAGCACTATTAACACAGTGAGCAGTGATGTGTGGTAAAGTTTGCACAGCTTGAAAGTATGTCCAGGCTGCGGGAATTTCAGCAGGGTAAAACCTTAAAGGGGCTTTGGACCAGGCCTGTTATTTTCAACTAAAATCACTCGTAGAATTTTCATAGACTTAATTCAACTTAGGAAAAAAGCCTGGTGAATTTTGTTACTTTTGGTTTTCATACGTATTTGGGGCAATATGTGTACTTTTTAAAGCACAAAGTCCTGCGAGGAGCAGCTGAGGGAGCTGGGGTTGTTCAGCCTGGAGAAAAGGAGGCACGCAGGGAACCTTCTTGTTCTCCACGAGTACCTGACAAGAGGTTGTAGCCAGCTGGGGGTCAGTCTCTTCTCCCAGTCATAGGACAAGAGGAAATGACCTCAAGTTGTGCCAGGTGAGTTTTAGGCTGGATATTAGGAAAAATGTCTTTACTGAAAGGGTTGTCAAGCATTGGAACAGTGTCCTTGCAAAAGTGGTGGAGTTGCCACCCCTAAAGACATTTAAAAGACATTACCAACCTCAGCTGGATCTGGTGTAGATGATGATGAGGGTATAGCAACCATGGGCTCTTCTCCAGCTCATGCACAATCAATCCAGGGTCAAAGTCTGGGTGCCCAGGGGTCAGGGAACCTTATTCTGCATCATCCAGATCCTGCTGTTTCCCCTGTCTATTCTGTGGTTCTCAACAGGAAGGGAAATGCTGGTATCAGGTTGCAGAGTAATTTTGTTACATGATTCCCCATCTGCTGGGCCTACCAAACAAACAAACATATATGGCTGAGAGATGAACATGGAATGCTTCCATATGGCCTGCTGTAATGCAGGTTACTATTCAGAGTCATAGAATGACAAGATGGTTTGGGTTGGAAGGGACCTTGCAGATCACCTAGTTCCATTCCCCTGCCATGGGCAGAGACATCTTTCACTGGTTGCTCAATGTCCCACCCAACCTGGAGTTGAACACTTCAGGGATGGCGCATAATCCTGTCTCTGGTGCCAGTCCCAGTTGTGTGCTGGGCTGCCTGCCTGAAAGGCTGGGATTTTTTTGTTCTGATCCCCTTTGTAGATATGGCTGGAAAAGGGTCCAGGGTAGTGGAGAGCCAGTGCCTCTTTGCTGTGCAGTGACTGACAGTGGCATGGGCCAGGCGTTTGCCTGAGCACCATGCAGAAAACAGCCTTTCCAACTGCAGGGTGAGAATTTCGCTCTCAGGTCTCTGTACCTGTGTTCCTCTCTCGTATTTGGTCCCCAAGAGGGAATTTCATTGACATTAACTGATCCTCTGTGCCTTATGGATCTGAAAGCAGAAATTCTCTGCTCAGATTGCCAGAGTCTGTGCATACAAAAAAAGTCAGCCTGCTGCAGCCCTGTACAAATCACTGGTAGAAACAGGAAGGTTTTTGTTCTCCATAGATCAGCCCTTAAGCAGCAGCTCGGGGGTTCCCACATCCTTGCATACACCACCAGGCAATATTCTGTCTTGTAGCAATTGTGTACAACGTGGAAGTTGATGTGATTATCTAACACAGAAGTTTCCAGCAGAGGCACCTGTTCCTCTTACCTATGATTAAGTCTCCCCAGCCACATGTCTGTGCTGCAGTTCATCTGAACCATGGAGTGCAAAGCAGCTAATCTTTTTGATCAAAGTCTAAATTAGAATATTGGAATAACAGCATTCCTCTTTCACTTAGAGTATCTGTATTTCTCTATTGCATTAACAGGATTCTGCATTACTAGTTTTTAACCTATGAAGCACAACAAGGCAGTAGCTGTTTGTGCATCTAATAATAGTTATGCTATATCAATAAGGTGAGGATATCCATCTGTCTACCAAAGCATGCCCTTCACATGGGATTTGCCCAAAATAAGAACTTGCTGTTCCAAAAATCTGGTTACAGAAATTGGAATGTTACTCAGAGCATGAGATACTGCCTTGGCATGAACCTCCCATTGGCTCCTGGTGTCTGCAGAGGCAGAAGAAATGACCTGCAAGGTTGGGAAAATGTCTTCAGGTCAAAACTTACCAATTCTTGATGTCTTAATTATGTTCTTCAAAGTGAGAGATCTTAAAACAAACACCAGCACCAGAGAAAGCACCTACAGAGCACTGTCAGTCTGTTGATCTAGACATCAGATTCTTCTCATCTGTTTGCAGTTCTCAGTCACATCACTGTGTAAACTTTCAGGACTGGACTCAGGCTTAGGATATCAAAATACTTGCCTTTGTCCTTTTTTTTTCAATTTCTTCTGTGTGAAAACTTGGCTGTGAAACTTAATAACAAAACCCATGGGCAGCTCTTCTAATAATATAAATCTCCCTTGAGTCAGTGGGTCATTAGCTGAGCCCTCGGCAGGGTGCGTTGCATCCTGCAAGAATTCTCATAACTTTCTCAGGTAGATATTTTCATAACCACTGGACAATTCCCATCATTTGAGACTGATGAAACAGAGCAGCCCTGTAGAGGCATAGAGTCTGGAAACTTGTAGATTTTTTGTTTTGGGGGGTTTTCTTTACAAAAAACTTCTGTGCATTCCCTCATTATACAAAGTGGTGCTTTCCTGTGAAATTGCTGTTGATGCTGTACCCTAAGGCGTTGGAAAGAAAACCTCTTACACCTGCCTTTGTAATGACAAGAACATTGCCATAAAGAGGCAAAGCATGTTAATGTTAATTGTCTATATTCCCACTGTTTCTCATTTTCTTTGCCTTTTAATTTGGGTCTGCTCAGTTTCTCCATTATTTTTACTATTTATTGGAACAACACTTGCTGGTCTCAGCTAGCAATCAGCCCTTTGTGGTTCTGGATGTTGCACAAGTGCAGTGGAGGAAATTCTGAATTCCTTGAAGTCTCTAACAAGCTTGACATGAATTTTCATAAGGCACATGATCCAAGCCACAGTCTTCTTGCAGTGCAATGTGGACGTGGTAGAAACTTGTGCTGTGCTTAATTCCAGCCTTGTCAATGGCACATTTTTCATTGAGCAATGAACTCAATAAGAAAATTGAAAATTGATGCAGAAAGGGAAGCATTGGACGAGAAACTGTGAAAGCTTTATTTTGATTGTCTTGTTTGTTTGGTAGATTTACTGCTTGCAGAAGCTGATGTTGATGACAGGAGACCAGGACACTGTTGAGTCAGTCTGTTGTCAGCCTGTTGGCTCTGCCACAGGTTCACCATGTCAAAATGACCAAGTTTCACCTTTACTGGGCAGTGATAATGTTTACATGCTTCACAGTGGGCCTGAAAGTTTGTGATTCTGGGGGCTGCCCATGCTTCTACACAGACATAAGCTGTCTGCTTGTTCACAAGTGTCCCCAGTGAAAGGCTGCTGCTTTGTGTTTGGGCTAATCATGTTTTTATTGGTGTTCACCTATTCTGTGTGCAGCAGTGAGAGCACTGCTGAGTGCTCTTCCTTAATCTCTAAGTAAAGCACGTGGTTTCTCTATCTGCAGGTCTTGCTAAGTTAAATATAAAAGATAGGTTGTTGTGAGTAGTGGTACATTGTCTAGACTCAGACTTACACCAACTGGGCCTGGGAATAATCTGTGTTTTCTCTTCTTTGTTGAGCCACAGAGGGAGCAATGCCTGATGACCACAACCAGAACTAGTCGAGTAGTTTCTTTTATAGTTTTAATTACTTGCCATTTGTATGTCCAGAAGAGGCACTGATTTACGAATCCTTTCAAACTTCACACAAAGTTCAGGAAAGTCATGAGTGCACAGAAGGCAGGGCCATTAGAAAAAGTAAAATGAGGGTGTCAGTGCATGCATTTTAAAAATACATCCATAAATTTCTCATCCAAAATTGTACTTGTTATTCTTCACAGTAGCTGTATAGCTGTGAGCTGCCTATCAAATGACTCAGGCATCCTTGAAGATAAAATTTTGTTGTGTAAATAACATCCAAAAGTGTTTTCTTGTGGTGCTAGAGAATCTTTTTAATCATCCCACCTCTGCCCAACCTGTCTGATTCCAGATGCAGAGCTTTTTAAATCTCCATGAAGTGATTCGCTACATCCCTAGCTGCATCCCCACAATTTCACATATCCACACATTCTGTTTTGTTAATTTGGCAGCAAACCTGTCAGATTGGCCAGTTCTGGGAAACCAGATGGTTAGAAATGCTCAAGGGTCCATGAGTCACAAAACACCAGGTTTTCCACAGACACATCCATGAGTTTGGCTCTTCCAGTGTGGCTGAGCTCAGTGGATGGGTCGCTGCCACTGCCTCTCCCAGCTCTGTCCCTGCTCTCCAGGTGCTTGGGTGGCCTTGGGCAGGTGAAGAGACCCATCACTACTCCATTCCAATGGCACGACAGGGAGACGTGGGCTCCTCTGTGGGCTTCTTGTCTGCCTTGGCTCCCAGAAAGGGATAGCTCAGAACCCTTCTCCAGCTGCACGTCTTGCTCCCACTGATGGTGGTGCTGGACAAGAGCATTCACGAGTCAACACCATAAAAAATTGCCAGGAGTTGGACACAGTCCGTGGATTTTCTATAAAAAAGTAATTATAGACTTTATTGCTGAGTGTCAAATCCATTTTTCCCTCTTCTGGGAGCCATTCAATAAACTTTATGTTCTCAGGTAGAGCAAAACTGTCCTAGTTTAATGTAGTGTTTTATGTGTCTTCCCTGCTCTCTAACACCTGATTGTTGCTAATAGCCCAGTGTAGATTTTCTTTTTCTTTCTAAATTGCATTAATAGGTCTGAAATGCCCCGTGACTTGGCTTCTCCCTCTGGACACTCACCCTTTCTTGCCCAGGAAAAAGCCAGTATCTCCAGGAGCAGTTGCCTGTACAGATTTGCCTTTTCAAGTGATTAGCATCTATGTTTATACTCCTTTCACAGAACCATCAGGCTTTGTTAGTGCAAGGTCTTGGGCATAAACCAGAACAAACCATGCCTGGAAATGAAAAACAACCCTACCAAAAATGAAAACCCCATCCAAGAAACGCACGTACAGAGCAACAAGCTCAGAACTGAGGTTGTCACAGTGGTTTTCATTCAGCCTTTTTTCACTGACACATTTCCACATTCATGATCCTCAGGCCACTGGTATATTTAATGCAGGGGGAAAAAAAAGGAAACAAACTTTAGCAGAATATCAAAAGAAATGCTTCTCAACAGAGAGGTGCACCAGGAGTATAAAATACTTTCCTCCCTTAAAGCAAATGTCCTTTGAAAACAGGACTGGGTGCTGCATAGAATATGGCACGCTATGATACTCCACAGCAGGAAGTGAAAACATCTTTTCTGGCTCACAGCTGTGATGGGGGAAAGTTTTCAAAGGCTTTAAGAAGACACTGGTGCAGTAACTCCCATATGCAGTTTCAAAAATAATCATCTCCATAACACTGCAGGTGACACTCCCCAACACCCCACACCAGGATTTGGGGTGAGCCATCATCCTCTCCTGAGCAGAGAAGCTGGGCAGCTTCTGGCAGGAGTCCTTCAGTCCTGTAGAATCTCTGTGTAACGTGGTGTGAGCTGTGGGATTTCTTTTGGGGGTGATAGTGGTGGTATACATCTCTTAATAACATCAGAAATTCCCAAAGAGTCAAATTTTCAAAGCATTTGGAAATCAAGAGGAAATTTTTATTAACTTCAATAGCTTTTGAACTGGGCCTGTTTGGGGGGGGTTTTGTTTTGACATTGCCTGAGACAGGGGGGAATTGGTTTTTTGATAGTACAGCGCCAGACTGCAGGCTCTGCATCTGTGGTTTTTTTAATTCAGAACAACTCTGCTTTTATTAGATTTGTGTTATCTCTTATTTTACTGCAATCTTTTTCGCATTTCATAAATATTAATTCCCCAGACAGTCTCTTTTGTTTAGTAGTTTTAATCTATCACAAGCTTTTCCATTTTCCTTTCCTCTCCCATCCCAGAGAGATGTCATCCTCTGCCATCAAAAGCAAGAGCTTCTCCAAGGAAGCTCTTCAGCCCAGAGATGTAGGAGCAGTATTTTTGCTACGTTATCATTTTTGTTTTCTTCTCTTTGTTCCTTCCCCTTCGCTTTCTAACACCAGTGCCAGGCTCTGATTTCACTTGCTTCCTTGGAGGGGGCTGTAATGCTCCAGAAACTTGTTTACCAACGTTGTATTTTCTCTTGTCATCCATGGACAGACATTTTAGACCATTCATTCATCCTTGCACTGATGTGGAGGTACCAGGCTGCTTTAGCAGATGCCATTCAAACCCAGAGGGCTCTTCCCAGGCAGGCTGTGGTTTTGTTACTATTTGGAGGTTTTATTTAATGGAATCACTCAGACTGCTTGTTTTCCTTCACCTTCTCTGCTCTGTTTTTGGTTATTTTTAGTGCAGATGAGTAAGTTGTGGTAGGCTGAAACAGGTAGGCAGAGTTGTAGTACTTCATTTGAGCTGTACCCACTAACCAGCTTATTGGTGCTACTTCTCCAAATCAGGCTGGTTTGGCTTAATACTGTCCACCTATTCCAGATAAACTGATGCATCTCACCCTTCTCTTGTCTGCACTGAACCAGTATTTTCAAAACAAAAAAAAAAAATTCTAGCTTTTACTTTTTGCCATGAGCTTTATAGATCAGTGAACTTTATGGTTTGGTTTTTCTTTTCAGTAACATACAGGTTGATTTTCAGGCAGTGGCAAACTCATGTTATTAAATTTAAAGACAGACCAACACATGCAACCCTTCTATTTTGTACTTCAAGTTATTTTTTTGAATCCCAGTGCAACATCTTGGAGTGTTCTGACTGTACATAACTCTGGTGACTTTCTGTGAGACCTCAGTGACTTTTAAGATAGTAGTTTTGATAAACAGAAAGCTGTATGTGTAGCAGAACATGCTACATATTTCCCAACAGGCAGTGCCAAATGTGTGTTACTGATTTCTCATAGACACCAACGGGCTGTGGAAGTTACACCCAAAGGTGAATCTCAAGAGTGTTGTTCAAGGAGGAAATGACAAGGAGGGAAAGGTGTAAGCCTAAACTGAATGCTTTGAATATCTGCAATCTACTGATTCCAGCACTCTTTACAGCCACAGTTTCTCAATCTGAATCTTGAGTCTCTTGGTTTAATCTGTTTACTTAACCTGTCTGTAACAGAGAGGACTAGAAACTTCAGGGAGAACAAATATTTGGAGATATATCTTGTTCTGAAATTTTCCCAGAGCAGCACCAGGAACCAGGGCTGATAAATAAACTCCACTTCCCCTCTTAAGAAAAAGGCAAAATGACAGAAAATTGAAAGTTCTGGTAGCATTAGGTTGCCGTGTCTTGAACCCCATCAGTTGCACTTGAGGTGCACTTGAGAAGAGGTATGGGAATTCAGCTGGTGAAGTTGGTAGAAGAATGCAGCAACACTGGACTGGTTCTTTGTGGATGGCTTCTGACATCTGGAAAGTGGGGATGATCCTTTAAAGTTTGCAGATTGAAAAAATACTAGATAAGTACTGAGTGTTATTTTTATCCCAGACCTCGATCTGCAATAGCGGCTCCAGATGCGGCTTCAGGAGGAGTTATCCATCCTGGCAGCACCTGCAGATCCCTCTGCAGTTTGTCTGAGCTTTATTTGGGAATAAACTTTTATTCCCATTGAATATGCATCTGTTGTCTTCAGTCCCCAACGAGGCTGGTCATAGCTAAAATATGCCTATGGTTTAGTAGACTCGGGTCTGCTCCACTGCCTCACCATAGGGAGCTGAGAGATCTCAGAGTACTTCCAAAAAGCTGTACTTGGAGGCTGCAGTTGCGCCCCTGACATTTACTGATTTCAGCTGATTCACAAAAACTAAGAGGGGAGTGGAGGATGGGAGGGGCCCAATCCTGTCTGCAGTGGGTGAAGATGGAACCAAAAATACTCTTAGACTGATGTGCAGGCTCCTCATAGCTTAGCTGGCTGCTGAGCAGTTCGGGTTTTCTCAGTTAATCTCGGCAAGTGTTTTCTTCTGGAAACAGCCCGAGTGAACCAGCAGTTTGTCTCTGCTTGCATGGCCCTTCTCTCTCCAGAGCTGCAGACAAGAGGACGTGAATTGTGAAAAGCAGAACAGGAGCAGATGTTCTGCATCAGGTTTAAAGCAGCAGTGTATGGTAGCTGCTTCACCTCAATCTTCTAAAGGATATGTGTGTTTTGGAGCAGCCTTCTACTCATCCTGTTTAACGTCCACATCTTCCTTTGGAAATGTTTGCATCTCCCCACTCTTCTCCCAGCCCTCCCATGGGTTTGAAAGTTCAACTTGAGCTTTGGTGGTGTTGAGGGCAGCTTGCAAAAGGGGCTGTTAAATGCAGAGCAGCTGAGGAGAGAGAGGGAAGAGCAGTGAGAGGCACGAGTAGAAAAGAAGTTCAGGCAGGAGGAAGAGTTAAGGCTAACCTTAAAATAACTGGGATTACCTTAGACCCTGTATTGCGTTAACCAGGGCTGAGTGAACACAGTGGTGTTAATAAGGTGAGTTAAGGGGCCATAACCACTTCTGAAGGGCACTGGGAAGAGGGACTAAAGTTGTGGGGTTGGACTTGCAGGTGCATAAAGAGAGGTGGTGGAGAGCTGGAATAAGAGAGTGCCTGGGAAAGCAGAATAAATTGAATGAAATTACAGTTTGTTCCTGGAAGCAGTGGATCCCACGTACTGCTTTCCCCTGTGAACAAAGTTTATTTTTAAACAAACAAAGCCAGAGATAAAGTTAGGTCATGAAGCAGGAAGCAAATGTCTCTAAAAACAGTAGGAGACGTTGGAAAGAGGCTTTGTGAGACTTCCCTGCTCGTGCTAGCTGGGATGCACATCAGTTGGAAGATACACATGGGATGGATTGCAGGAATGAACATAGAGTTGCAGACACCAGATCAAAAGTATTTAAGTGTGGTCCTTACAAATGGGCCTTCGTGCAGTGACCTGCTCCAGCTAGGATCAACCACCAGAAGGGATTTAGAAACAACTAAGCAGACTTTCGTGAAATCAGTTTTATATTTGAAATGCAAAACAAAGAGGGTTGAAAGCAGTTGGATGTCATTGTTAATCCCTAGGTCAGCTGTGCTGATATATCTCATAAAAGACAGGATACATTCAAAGAGCAAAATCCACTGTTAATTAGCAGCATGTTCGTGGAAGCATTTGTGCCATGGAAGCACCCCTGTGAGCTGAAGGGCACGGAGCACTTGGCAGCTCTCCCTGCCTTGAGAAGACAGGTCCTGCAGCAGGCAGTGCTGCGAGGTGGAGGAGAAACCTTTAACTCTTCATTCATTGATCCAGTGAGTGGAATCTCCTGCAGAGAGAGTCTAAAATGACAACTCTCTTAGCAAGAAACTGTAATTTAGGTTTACTTCTTCTGACAGGAATATCAGCTCTCAGACTATGTGAATTTGTCACTTTTCCCTGCTCCTAAGTCCATGTCACCTGGCAGCTCTGGAGAAGGACAGCCTCTATTCAATAAGCCAGGACATCATCAACTGCCGGTGTTTCTCAGGAGCCATCGGACATCTCTTGACTGAAATCATCAGGGAGGTGGCAGCAGTTCCGGGTACTGACTGAGTGGGCACCATGGATGCTTCTCACACCACCCAACTAAGGAAGATCAGCAGTCGTGTGTGTTTTCCCTCCACTGTGCCACTGAATTTTTTCAGTCCCACCCGCTTACACATCAGAATGTGTTTTAGTGCTTCAGTACAGCCTGGGAGCACCCATGAGCCCTAGTCTGTGACCCACATAAATGTGTGTGCCATCTGGGTGCTTACTGCTTGGATGTGGGTAGGGATGCATATGCATGTATCCATATGTGTGTATAAAGGGAGATAGATGTATGCATTCCTGCCCAGCTTATCGGAGTTATTTGTTAATCAAGGAGAAAATAAGCAGCTTATGAAAGCAAAAGTCCTGGGAGCTGTAACAGACTGGTAAGGGTGGGCAAGCAGAAGTCAGTGGTAGCTGGGCTATTGCTGCCCAAGCAATCAGCTCCCCCCTAAGCACATTCCCAAGGCTGCAATAACAACAAGCAGCACATTGAGTGTAAACTGCCAGGCTCTGCGTTCTGCCTGAGCTGAGGGAAGCTGCCCCCGTGAGCAGCTCAAGGCCAAGCGCTCCCTGTGCCACACGAGGAGCCCCGTGGAGGTGGAACAGGCCGGCCCTGTGTGCGGGACAGAGCCGCCCTGTTCCCCACAGCACAGCAGCAGCAGCGGGCACGTTTCCATGGAGCGCGCGGGCGCTTTGCCATGGAGCGCACGCTCCTGGCTCCCCGAGCCCTGCAGCTGAATGCCTCCACTCACTCCTGGCTGTCAGGCCATGTCCCTTCGGGCTGCGGGTTGGCACCTCTCCGCCTTGCCTCGCTGCTCAGGGAGAGGGGAGAGCCTCCCGATCTTTCCATGCCCTCCACGCTCGCCAAGGCCACGAGTGCGTGCCCGGTGCTGCGGGCACGGTAGCTCAGGGACAGCGGGGAGCTGTTCCAGGGGGCTTTGCATGCAGAGCAAGAGCTAGCTGGAAATTTAGTCCTGGAGCTCTGTTTGCTTCCAATCTTTGCTGGCATGCTCTAGCTGCAGGTGGGATAAGGCGGGTGACAAGGGTGCGAGAGCAGGGAAGAGAGAGCCAGCCCTTTCAGCAGATAGAGAGGGAACTGATGAGAGGCTGGCATGCCTTCAGCATCTGTGAAAGGAGCAGAGAGCAAGGAGACAGTGCTTGGCTGGAGCCAGAGAAGGATCCCAAAAGCCTGAGCTCAGAGGGGCCTTTTCTGCTCATTTTCTTCGGGAAGTTTAAAAAGGAATGAGCATTAAAAAAAAAAAAGGGGAAAAGAAGATGATGTGCAATTTCTTTCAGGCTGTAGTTGAGGTGACAGTTTGAAAAAAATAGCTGCCATTTAAAGAAATACTAAGAATTTGTTCTTCTATTGTAAAGCAACATTTAGTATGCAGTCCCTAAATGGATCTGTTATTAGATGAGACAGAGAACCCTTAGAAATCACAGTAAACACAGCTGTAGAGATGAGGAAAATGAATGAGGCATCATGTTAGTATTTGTACCTTCCAGTTGTCTTGAATGGCAGATGAAAGGGACTTTTAACATTGTCCTCATGTTCTGACATGAGAACAATTAATGTAGCAAGTCACATGCTTAAAAATGCAACCAAGTCACCCTAGGCTTGTCAGGATTTAAAGGAGATTACCTAGGTGTATTTTCTGCTCTTTTACTGCTGTGCTGAGGATGTAGAGGAACCGGGGAGGACTGGAAGTTTCCAGCAAGGGCCTGGTGGTCGGATCCACAGAATGTTGGATGTTGTCTGTGTGGAGCTGGCACAGTGGATGGAGCATGCTGGCATTCGGGAAGAGGTGTCGGTGGCCAATAGGGAAAGCAGCCTTATGCATACGTTCTTTGCTTCCCAGAGAAGCCTATGGTGGAATCACTTGTGGTTGGCTACTGGCAGTGGGTTTGTTTTGGTGCACAAAGACTGAAACAGCAGAGGGTTTTAACAAAAACAAAATATTGTAAAAGCAACTTATTTCCTCTCCTGTGTCATGGTTCATCTTCTGTCTTTTGTCCTGGTCCCTCTTTGGGCCCAATCCTGACAGGCTTATAGTTGGGTTAGAGGACTACTTACTGCTGGCTGGTTTGGGACTGAGCATCCCTCAGGGTTGGAGTCACTGATGTTTATCTCAGTAAACAATAAATCAGACCTAGGAAGCTATTGATGAAACAGGCTTTCCATGTTAACCCAGAATCTTATTTCTGTGCTACATTCTGCAGCAGGAAGGTTTCCTGGGAATCGTGTTGTAATTAAGATTATAAATGAATGCTAGCGTTTTAGTATAAGAGGCCTTTTGTCTTTTCAAGCAGGAGGTCATCTAATTCTTTTTGTACAGCAGCAGAAAGGTGAAAAGTTTCCAGTTAACTGTAATTAAGGCCATGGAGAATGAGCAACCCTGGTTAGTCACCTTCTGTGACCATTAGTGAGCAGCACAGCCAAACGTGCCAGAAAAAGTTACCTTAGAACAGCAAGGTTTAGTCTCAGCAAAATATAACCTTACCAAGGGGAAGTAAAATAAATTCAGTGTTAATTTGTAATAGTTTAGTCAAGGGGAAGAAAATCATTACCCAAAGGATTTAGGTATTTTGCCAGTCTGTTAGGATGAATTCATCTGGACCATTACAAGAAAAGTGAGTCATATTGAGACAGGAGATGAAATCTGTTCTTGTTCCTGACACTGGCCTGCTGGGAGGGTGAGATTAGCTCTCTCTTCCCTGTCTCCTCCGGACCTTGGCACCATCCAGTTAGACAGAAGCAAGGCTCACAGGGCAGAGCTTACAGCAGGGTTATACATGGCAGGCATCAGCACTCCTACTTCCAGCCTCTTACCTTAAAAATAACAGCACGGGATTTCTCCGTGGGGGCCTGAACCTGCATCCCTGACCCACAGCAGCTGTGTTCACCTGACCTGCTCAGAGATATTGGAAGGGACATCCCACAGTGTCCCATTCCAACCAAATGCCTGCTCAGGCTGGGGAACGGGGACTCAACACGCTAAACATGTAATTGCGGGGTTCCCCTCTCCTTGAGGGGGTTGCTAAAGCCTGTGAATTATATGTAAGGAAACCAGCTATGCAGCAACTCTCTCCTGCTTCTCCTATTTGAGTTTCAAAAGCTCTGGAGCAATATTGGTGTGTTGCACACTGAGTTAAAAATTGGAAACATATTACCCTGATTTAGCATGGGACTGAGTAAATTGTATTCACTTAAAATAGCAGATATCCTGCTGAGAAGAAAATAAGTATTTCTACTCGACTGTGAGA
This sequence comes from Ifrita kowaldi, assembly GCA_013398055.1. NCBI lineage: Eukaryota > Metazoa > Chordata > Aves > Passeriformes > Cinclosomatidae > Ifrita > Ifrita kowaldi. The sequence continues at coordinate 218,152 of VZRS01002966.1, forward strand.
CACCTAAGCTGCAATCCAGAGGTATGGGAGGAGGATTTGTGTTACTGAGAAATCCATAAACGTTGGCTACCAGGTCAGAGCTGCTGGGGGGGGAGCAGGGCACGTGTCCCAGGCAACTCCAGGCACTCAGACCTGCTCCATCTCCTCCCCATGTCCTGTGCAGGGTTTCACACGGTTTCTGTCTTGAGCTCCTGTCTGGTCTCTGCCCTCCCTGGAGTTTGACAGTGTTGCCTTTTCCTCAGGGAGGTTTCATTTGCAGCACCAACCAGCCCCTGCCTGTATGGCTTCACAGTGTGTGCTGAAAGCCTTGCTCCTGGAGTGTGTGGAATACCGAGGCTTATGACAGCAAGCTTAGCTTACAGAAGCCACCATTCCAGGTCTGCAAAGCTTGAAGGACCTGCAAGACAACACCTGCCTGTGTGGTGGGATTATTTGAGTCCCTCTCCCTTTTTGGGCAGGTGGATGTTCCCAATCCTGGACGTTCCTCACTCCGTTTCAGCACACACATATCTTACCTTTCTGTTTGGATTTATCCTGTATCTGAGTCTCTCTCGTTTAGCTCTATTACTGCTTGTCCTAACCATACTGAGTCCAAATTATTCCTTTCCTCCTTGTGGAATTTCTTATGTATTTTTGTATTTACGAATCTACTCTATCCTGTGTCCCCACTCCACCCAGTTTATCTCACCCCTGCAAGCACAACGCCTTGCAACAGAGAAACAAATATCAGTTTTTCCATTGTCTCTTAGATGCCAGCTATGCTAAAATGTAGTTCCTTACTCTGTTTTTTAAGGGCTACTCCCAGCTCCACCCTGGCTGACTCCATGCATCCCCAGCCCAGTGCTCCTCCTGGTGCATCATTTGCAGATGTCCATGGCATGCCTTTTCCTAACCAGTTCTCAAGCCTTTCCTTGAAAATCATATCTACAGCTCCCACAGTAAAGATGTCATAGCAGAGTGCAGCACCTACAGGTCACTCACTTGGCTTTGAGCTTCCCAACCCATGTGCTTGTCCTCGAGTTTGGGTTGTCCCAGTTTATGTTTCATCTGTGCCCCAATTGTAACCTGACAGTTGTGAGATAAAAAGTGGAAGCCTCTTTGATGCTGTCTGCAGTCCCTGGTGACTTGGAGACAGTTCTGCAAGCCTGGCTCTTTCCCAAGCACCTGTGGGCAACAGTAGTGTATCCTTGGGAAAGGAGGGTTCGAAGGACAGTGGTTGTGTCCCTGTGTGCTACAGGTTCCACGCACAGGTCCAGAGAGCACGAGCTCAGCCCCAGCCATCAGACAACGCGCACGTCTGTCCATGCGTGTGTGTCAGAGGGGAAAGGACACAGAGTTTTCATTTTAAAATTAAATTCATACCATAGCCAGGCCTTTCAGCTTTTTAATGCAAACAGTGATTTATGGCTGCACTTAAAGAACGAGCCAGGAGCAAAGAGATTCATCACACGCTGTCCTTTCGTGTCAGAGCGGCAGCGAGCGGCTGTGGTGGCAGTGCAGAGAGGTCGGGTCCCAGCACAGAGCCTCTGCCGTGGGAAGGCAGCACAGCTCCACCACCCTCACCCCACCATGGCTGCTGAGGTCCCAGCCTGGGGTTTTCATCCATTTCTTCTTGCTGTGAGATACAAAAAAAAAAAGGATTGACCGTTTATTCCCTTTCTCCTTCCTTTCTTTGGCTGCTGGAAAGACAGTGCAAAGTGCTCTTGGTACATGCAACATGAAACTCCACACTCATCTTCTATAAATTAAATCCCAATAAACCCACCAACATGAAGACTGCTTGCTTTAAGTGTTCCCAGCTCAAGGCTTCTCCAGCCTTCCTGAAGGTTTCTTACCTCTTGCCTGTATTGCACTTAAACTCAGTCACTTCAGTTTTGCCTGTCCTGTGTAATATTCCCCCAGAGCTTCAGAACAGCAACATGCATAGCAGCACATCCTTCACCCTCAGCGTGCCCAGGCCATAGGTCTTTCTGCCTGATCTTCCTGGGGACTTCCAACTTTTCCTTCTCCTTGTTCAGAGGAGACACTTTGTAAGACACATACATTTATCCTATTAGCCCCAAACCCTATGTATGGTATGAGTCCTGATACAAATAGTTCCTAGCACAGAGAATGAGAATGAACAGGCTTCCAAAGTTGTTTGGGATTATACAGGAGAAGGTGGCATTGAAAGGGAGCTGACTCTTTTCTTCCTGAATCCGTATCTTGTTGTGTGACAGAGTTTTGGCCTGATTAGAAAGCTGGTTTTCATGTACAGCTGGTGTCATTTGGTGTCAGTCTATGATTTTTCAAGATTTTGCATCATTTAGCCTCCCTGTGGTACTTTACTTTCTCTCCAAGATGAAAAGGCCAATACTTAATGACCTAGTTGTGAAGTTTTCCCAGGGAAGTATCAGCATCTGTGGCTGAATTTGTGTCTGTTGCCAGGTTTTGACTGGTCCAGTGTTGTTTCTTCTTAACACCCAACTAGTACTTGTCTAGTACCTGGACAAAGAAGAGTGAGTGCCAAAGTCGATGCAGGTTTGGGAGATGTCATTAATCAAATCAGTGTAGTCCCTATAGTAATACAACTGCTGGATTACCTCACCCTTCTCTGCTGTACCCTTCTCTGAGTGCACACAGACACACATGGAGAAAACTGGGGATGTGCACAGGAAGAAGAAGGAGGGAATGTAGGAAGCAATTCAGGATGTTTGGCAATACAGCGTTAGCAGCTACTGTGTATAACTGTTCTACTCTCAAGAGCTTTGATTCTTCTTTTTGTAGCCCTGGTGCATTCTCTGCAGTGGGAACTGAAAATTGTCTGGTTATCTTGGTTTGCAATACGAAGAACTGGGGGAAAAAAAGCGTATTTAGCCTAATCTTCTCTATAGGGCAATAAGTTCAATGCATGAAATGAGAAAAAGAAGACAGCTTTGTAATATTTCAAGAGTTTCCTTCAGAGGATATAATTTGCTTCTAAAATGTTCTCACTTAGTAAAAATGCTCCTAAGTTAATATTAGTTGTATCTTCTATTATCCAGCCACTCTGTAGAGACATTTTCATAGCAAATTCATGTTCCAGTTTGTCTGTCCACAAGTTGTCAGGGAAGATGTTAAGCATTTCCATCTCCAGTACACACAATGTACGTTCTCTCGACAAATATTAATTGAGTTTTGGTGTGCTTGTCATCTGAGTGCTCGAAGTTTTTGAAAAAGTTAATTCAAAAATAATATGCTATGAAATGTGAAGTAAATCAAAGTATGAAAAGCTGCAAAGCTATTACTTTAAAAAAAATTGTTGCAGCTCAGGTCAGTTGAATAAAATGCCTTTATTGAAAATGCAACTGTTCTTTTAGATACAGTGTTTTGATTCACATAGCTACAATTGTCTGACTGTCATCTGTAGAAATCTGCACAGAGTAATAATTATTTGTGATGATTTGAGAAATGCTTGGACTGTCAAGTGTGAAAAATTGCTAGTTCCCCATTATTGTCTAGTGCTGAACATTTTTAAGAATACAATCTAGAACTTGGTGTACAGCACAAATATACACTAAGTAGGGTAGTTATGGATGCAAATTGTAAAAGCCAAGTCTTAAAATAGTCTAAACCACGCTTGTAACTTCAAGGCTCTCCATCAAGGTTGCAAAAATCTTATTCACACCTTTCATGTGAAAGCAGGATTGGAAACATGCTTGCATGTAACCTCATGCTCAAAAAACCCCCACCCTTTCAGCATCTGGGAAAACAAAAGGAATACTGAAAAGCATCTTGTATATTGAATAACAAACACCTCCTAGGACTCAGATGGTGTAATTGATGGGCTGGGGGAAGGAGAGCTGATAATAACTGAGATTTCAGACAACTGAGAGACTCTCTCGATGTCACAAAACCAGGACCATTAGTGCCACCTATAGTTAGTCTGTCTGACACTTCTCACTTTAAGACCTTTCTTTCTGTGGATTCTGAGGCTGCTGCACACACCCCTTCTGAACAAATACTATTAAGAAGAATTCGGTGGAGATGAGCTCTGGTTTTACCAGTGCTGGATAGACCCAGCTGGGTGTCAGCTGGTTTTTAATCGATGGACCACAGATGAGGGGAACTCTGCAGCAACTTGCACAGTTCTAGCACAGGACACAAACCAAACCTCCAAACACAAAGGTAACTGAAGAATTAAAGGTAGATGCAAAGTCTTCATTAATGCAAAATTGAAGAGAAAAACCAGCTTAGCAAGGAATGGGACTGCAAACCCCATTCACAATATTTATCATCATTATTGCACTCTAAACTAATTTGAAGAATTTTACCCTTCAGTCTGCCATGATCAAATGTCATGTGAGCAGTCCCAGCACAGGTTGGTTGTGAGCCTGGTTGCAGTAATATAGAGCTAGCTACTGGCAGTGCAAGAGAAATAAACAAGACCCTGCCTGGTAAATGTGGGGGGTACTTCTTTCCACAGTAATTTTCTATAGTGAGGCAGAATGTAATTATTGGGCTTTTTGAGTGCCACTTCAGTATTTCCATCCTTCTATTAAAAAACTGCTTTCAGTGCAGGTACCCATGAATTGAATTGATCTCTGCACCTAGTTTTCAGCACACAACTATATTCAGGAAAAAAAAATTAAAATTCCCTGTGTTTAAATCTTTACTTGCTGCTTGGCCGTCAAGCTTGGAAAGGTCTTCAAAGATTACTTTATCCTGCTGTGCCTAAGTAACCAGAAGGAAATACCTCCCATCTCATTACTCTGGTTTACCTTGAATAACCCTTTGCCTGTAATGAGTTGATGACTGCCAGTTGGTCAGCATATGCATTTCTGGTCAGTATGTTCTCTAGTGCTCTCCACAAAAAGCCCTCCTGCCCACCCTGCACACACACCCCCACCTTCCGCTGAACAGAAGACATCCACATGAGCAGAGTGTGCTGGACTTTCCTCCTTTGCTGTTACTTTGGGACTGATGGAGATGAGAAGCTTCTGGGATCAGAGTGTCCCCAGACTACTTTTTTCTTTTCCTTCTTTTAATGCCACTGAGCTTAGAAGTCTCCCGCTGCTCATGTTGCTTCACTGTTCAACTTGGTTGCTGCATCAGAAAAGGAAGGAAAGCTTTGATCTTGACATGCCCTTCTTCTCTGTCCCCCTTTACAACTTCTGCAGGAAAACAAAAACATGATTAAGTGCATCTGTGGTGTCAGTCCTTTCAGGGAAGAACAGCTGCTTTTATCAGATGTCTTCCCCAAAACCTTTAATGCCCTGATGAAGTCCGAGTCGATCTGTCAGAGGACAGACCCGAGCACTGGCTTTATCACCATCCCCACACTGCTCTCAGGGTAATCTGCATACAGGCTTAAAAGTGTCCTCTCCCAAAGTGGATTTAAGCCATTACTTACTGTAGTTTCTAGAAGTGAGGGAGCAGCAGGGACCTCTGGTAATGACCACAGACACAACCATCAGTGTCCAGGCAGCATGCTCACAACTCTGCTGTAGCCACATCTGTAACAGCTTTGGAGGAAGACAGTCCATGACCCTAACTGTTTGTCTTGCCCTTCACCATCCATGAGTTTAAAGATTTCTATCCCTTGGATCTTCTCTCTGGCTGCTTAAATTTGTGGGGTCTATTTTCCTCATTAGCTGTGAGCACATTTGCATTTTTACCCTGGCCAAGTGGACCTCTAGTTTAAACAAATGTACTTCCAGTCTTGTTTAAACTTACTGCTTCCCCAGTTCCCTTCACCAGCTTCAGGAGTGAAATTGTTATGTGGCTTAAAAGCCTTGCCTGTAACTTGAAATGAAAAGGAACCATATTACCACCAGCTAACTCACTGCTAATGCATAGTTTCAAAATACTAAGTTGAAAGTGCTGTTATGATTACCTTCCATGGTGCTGTGGACTCTAGGGGCCACAGAGCACATCCTCTGTGCTAAGGAGAGTTTGGTGGTTCTTTCAGGATTCCATTAAAGGCTCTCAGGTGCCTTACCTGACCTTTCAGTAGAGCAGGGTGAATGTGGCTTTCCTATCAGCCACTTCTTCAGCAAGAGGGCTGTTCCCATCAAACCTTGAGGAGAGCCAGCAGGACTCTGTGTCTCTGGGGAAAGTAGGTAGGTCAGCTCTTCCAGGGTGCATCAGGTGTGTTAGTCAGCTGCAATGGAAATGGGCTTTGATACAGTTGGCATTTTTCTAAGACAGTCACTCACTAAAATGGCGCTTTTTTTTTTTGTGTAAACTGAAGTCAGTAGGATAAAATAAAAAGGAAGTTGATCTTTCTATTTCCTCCATGGCCCTTCATCCATCAGCCATACCAGATGGTGCTGTCATTGATGGGAACAAGACAATCCCCTTTTACTCTTGCATTGCTATTTAATATGTGTTCTGTGTGCCCCCAGGCAAGCCAGAGCACATGCACAGATCACCCTGGGGTGCTGCTGTATACTTAGTAAATGTAGCTGACCAACCTTTTATGCCATTTCTTCATATTGTTTTCCATGTTAAAAAGAGCGAGAGGGAAGTACCACTTGAAAATGCACAAGTGTAATCTTCTAAATGAATTTAATGTAGTACAATCTCATTTGCAATTGCAAATACTAAGGCTGCATTTTCCACCTTACTCTAAATGTCTGAAAATCTCATTAATGTTAATGTATGGGGAAGAAGTGCTTAGCCTATTGATGGAGGAATGAAATCAGGAGCAAAACACAGCTCTACAAAGATTCATCTGCAGATTAGGGTCTGAAGCAACCATTAGATTATCAAATCTGACCTATCTAATACAGACCATAGATTCTCATCCACTTAATTCTGTATTTATCCTAAGAACAGCACCAGAAAATCAAATACAGTGCATTAACACATTATAATGTAGCAATATATTCAGGCATTTTCTCTTTTTTTTAACTATAAAACCAGAGGCAAACAGCACTCCGTGCTATATGATTTTTGATGAAAATCTTCAGAAAGAGAGATTTCAGCTTTTTGTCTGCTGCAAAGGAGAATTTGTATGTCTGTGTGTTTGCATAGGGTTTGGTTTAGTTCTCTGAAGATTATTCGGTGGTAACTCTAACCAGTATAGAGCTGGTTGAGAAGCATGACTTCTGTTTTGCTCTGAGGACATCATAAATTGAAATAGGGATTTTTGAAATTTTTTTAACAGAAAAAGTAATTTTCTTGAAAAATCTGTGTGGTCCTTGACAACTGCTTTCTAACATCTTATTTGGAAACTCCCTGCCAGTCAGTTTTCCTAGGAAGCACGAAGCACATTTCACATGTGGCTTCTCATCTCTTTGACTATAACATAAAACTGCCCTTGAAGTGCACCTGGGAGGTATTCAGGGGGATACCACACACATACAAAAGACAAGACAAGCTGTCTAAAAGAGCTGCACGGGGCTACTGCACATTTTAACCACTAGCCAGCATTTTACTGAACAGAGGGGCAAAAGAGACGAGGAAAGTATCCGGGAATTCAGAGGAGAAGTGGTGAATGGCACTGTGCAAAACACAGAGGTTCCAGGCTTGGCACATATACACTCTCTTGAAGGAGAAGTCATCCTGCCCAAAATGGAGCTGCACCAGCCCCTTGGTGTCACTTATCCCATGAAAACATTTCTCTGCAGCCCACCACAGCCCAGACAGAGGGAGGGTATCTGTTACTCATGTGCTGCAAAAGCTTTTCCTGCCCCTTAGGTGGGTGAAACTTGGGCTCTTAGGGCTCGGCTCACCTGCAACAATGCAATTTCTATTTCCTTTCTGTCCAAAGCTCAGAAATCCTGTGAGTGGCTTGGTCCCATCTTGAAGTTTCATTTGGGTTTTGACTCTAAAGTTTATTTGGATCCTGTTCTTTGAGCGTTGTTGGGTTTTTTAAAGATGAATCGTGGCTAAGTACTGCTATTGAAAGCAGAGATTTGAACCCATGGATTGCAGGAACTGGAGGTTCAGTACAAACTCCCAAGCTGGTGCAAAGCCATTTGCCAAGGACAAAGGATTTTGCCTGGCATATACTGGTTTTGTCTGGTATACTGGCAGGGAGGAAGACCCCTAAAACCAAAGGAACACACATAGCAGGTGTATAGAGTCTACATTTTGAAAGACTCAGCATACAAGAAGGAATCTCAGACCTCCTTGCCTGCCAATTAAGAAGGTCAATACTTGCCTTAATTCTTGTCTTTGAGGCTAAATTAATTATTGACCATAAGGCTCTTTGAAATTCACAGGTAAATGGTGTTAAATAAATGTAAATAACATTACTAAAATCTTCCCACTGTTGCTTTGATGCAGTTTATTCTCAATATGTATCTCACAAGGTATTTGTGGCAGTGAGGATAGGGCTGCACAGCAAAACCCCGTGCCATGCAGGGACACCTCTGAATAACCAAACTCAGGAGCCCTGCACTGGCATGGTCATATCTGAATGAATTTTCCTCTTGGAGAGTATCAGGAATATCCATGGGCTTCATTTATTCTGGTCACAGCCATATAAGCCATAATCAAGGTCATAGCCAAGGAACATGACTATTAAATTCTCCAACATAAAAGACACCAGTAAGAAGAACACACACTGTTTTAATTTTGCCAAATTTTCCAGCTCTGGTATCTTCCTACCCCATTTCAGCAGCAAAAGGTCCAACATTGCTGTAGCTGTGGATTGGACTCCAGAGTGAAGGCAAAATTTGTTTTCCAGGCCTAAGAAAAGCAGTGACCACATCTCAGGATGAGGGTTTTGTAAATACGCTTGCCACCATGCTGTGTGAGCACTTGTGCTCCTTCATGCTGCCTTCGAAGCAAAGCTCTGGATGCTGTGTGAACAGCATTTAATCAGTGTGTATCAAGAAGTCTGGAGACAAAAAGAGTTTATCTTCTAGAATAGTAACAGTTGTACTCAGCCACATAATGAATTATTCCATGCAGGGAAAGATCTGCTTTTCTATGAACTTGTATAATAAGCAAAAAAGGCAGTGAGAGTTTCCCAGCCCTTGACCTACTGGTGCCTGTGCTTCCTTTGCAGTTGTCCAACACAGCAATTCTTCATCAGATTAGACGAGACCAAGTGACAGACACGTGCCGAGCAAACAGCGTGTCCAGCAGGAAGCGCCGTGTGCTGACACCCAACGATCTCAAGCACCTGGTCGTGGATGAAGATCATGAAATGATCTATTGCTATGTTCCCAAAGTGGCCTGCACAAACTGGAAGAGAGTCATGATGGTTTTGACGGGAAGAGGCAAATACAGCGATCCGATGGAAATCCCGGCCAACGAAGCCCACGTGTCTTCAAACCTGAAGACCCTCAACCAGTACAGCATCCCAGAGATCAACCACCGCTTGAAAAACTACATGAAGTTCCTCTTTGTTCGCGAGCCTTTTGAAAGGCTGGTGTCAGCCTACAGGAACAAGTTCACCCAGAAGTACAACACTTCCTTCCACAAGCGATACGGCACCAAGATCGTGAGGCGCCAGAGGAAAAACGCAACCCAGGAAGCTCTGCGGAAAGGTGATGATGTGAAATTTGAAGAGTTTGTGGCATATCTCATCGACCCACACACCCAAAGAGAAGAGCCCTTCAACGAGCACTGGCAGACTGTGTACTCCCTCTGCCACCCTTGCCACATCCACTATGACCTCATAGGAAAGTACGAAACGCTCGAAGAGGATTCGAATTACGTTCTCCAGCTGGCGGGAGTCAGCAACTACCTGAAATTCCCCACCTATGCAAAGTCTACGAGAACTACTGATGAAATGACCACAGAATTCTTCCAGAACATCAGCTCCTTGCACCAAACGCAGCTGTATGAAGTCTACAAACTTGATTTTTTAATGTTTAATTACTCAGTGCCAAGCTACCTGAAATTGGAATGAGGGGTGGGTTGGGGGGAATGAGGGGAGAGAAAGCCTGTTTTATTTAAGATTTTTATTTGTCATAATAAATATGGAGAATGGGTTATTTTGTAAATTAATATTTTCTTTTTTTGAATGATGCTGCGAGCAGCACAGTCAAAATTATTTAAATCAATTGTAAGAAAGGACAGCTCTCTTTGCGGGGTAACGGGATTGTGACGATCTAGCTGTAGAAATGAATAATACTGCTACACTGTTTAAACAAATGTTAATTGTGTTCTGGTGAATTTCATTGATCTTGCTTTCCTCCAGTTCTAATTAATGTTATTTATACTTATTTAAAACATTGTCTCTTGGTAGGTTTCACTTCAGCAGCAGAGATAAGATAACGTGGACAAAAGGAGTCTGGTTTTGTGCTTTCCTTGACTGAGCTTGTTCTGGGTAATAATATTCTTCCATTAGCCATTGATGCAGGTAAATATGGGAATGGTTCTGGATACCACATGTTGAGAAGAGTGGTGAAAACAAGTTCTTCAGAAAGTGATGTTGCACTCAATACTAGTACAAAATCCATCTTTCTAGGCCTGAAAAGAAAAAGTAACTCCGATTTGGGTAGATTCATGATATCTAAAACCCGTGACTGAAAGAAATGTGAATGTATTCCTTAGGAAGAGAAACCAGGAGCCTTTTATAAGTCTTAACGAGTTTATGGAGAATATGACCGCTCCCATTGTCTCTTATTTTGAAGCCTCCCAGCCCAAATGAATTGGGGATGGTCCATCAGAAAAGAATCAGCATTTGGAAAGTGACTGTAAGAGATTTTTGAATGCCCAAAGCAATTGGCATTGACTTAATTCATATCCAGGATGGGGCTGTGGGGACCTCCATCCTCTTCAAGTCATGCCTTCCTAATTGATCTTAAGATGGGCAACCAAAACTGGCTTGAGAGACACTGGTCATGGTACGTTGCTATAAGCGATCTGGGCTTGTCATTTGAAAAGTCAAAAAGGCATCTTCATGATTGTCTAAGCATGCAAGGTAATTAAAAAGGTCTCATCTTCCAACATGCTGGTTTCATGGCTTTTTCCTAGGGAGAAGAAGAAGCCTTCTTTTTTAGTTGATGCCTAAATGCCATTGAGAGGGATTTTTCTAAGTTCCAGTGGGTTAGAAGTTCATCTGTCACCTCTAGTGTAAGACCATGACCTTTTTTCTTAAGGAGAATGTCTCAGTAGTAGTTGTTTTGTGTTTAACAGCTTTTTGGGATGGCAGATTGTTTTGGGTAAGCAAATAGTAATCTATACACAGCAGATAAACAATGAGAAATGGGATTTCAATGTGGATCTGTTAGCCAGCTAGTGGGAGCAGAAGTTCAGGCTTCTCCAGATGTTTGCTTCAGTGGGATGCAGGTGAGGTGTATGGCCTGGGGAATGCTCTGTAGCCACATCAGCACCTGCAGGCAGCTGACGGGCAAAAGGAGGCAGAGGCTAAATTGAGGCACTTGTGAAAATCCAAAATCTGTTTTAAAGTTGATAGGTGGTTAAAAATGGGGTGTTTAACTTGCCTGCGTGTCAATCTTATGATCAAAACAAACCCTTTCAGAAATGACTGATTATTTAAATAAACTCAGCTGAAGGCAGAGCTGTTTCAACAGTATCAGACCCAGATCCTGAAAAATGTCCTATTGTACAGTAGCCAATAATATCCAGTGAATTATATTAGTTTCCAGGACAGAGATGGGATTAAAGAAGAAAAATAGTTTGCATTTTATTTGATAAAAATAAGTTGCTGAATAAATCTCATTGAAAAACAAATTAACATAACAAACAGCAACTGAAGCCCTTTCACAATTGGGTTTGGTCTTAGGCAGGATTCAGGTCATTATTTTTTCTATCATACCATACAAATAAATCTCTTATCCATTCTGTAACAGCCACAGTTTTCATAACCCAGGGCCTATTTATAACCCAGAGCACTGGCCCAGTGGCTGGCAAAGGGCTGGCTGGCTTTGTCTGACCCCTCTGAACTCCTGATCCATTGCTGGTTGTTGTTTTACTTGAAAGCAGTTTAGTCTCATTGAGAGTATGTGGAGCTGTTGCAAGTGCCTCTCATAGTGTGCCCTGGCTTTCTTGTGTTCTAGTTCAATGGTTGTATGCTTGTTATAACAAACAACTGTCTGAGGCAGGTTCCCCTTCCCCCCCCCCAATACTTCCCACAAGCTATCTGTGTGCTAGTTGGGTCTTGCATCCCACAGTGCTCATATTTTGGTCCAGTTTTCTTTTCAGTTAGCTGTTAATCCATCCAACAGAATGTGACATGATTTTTTTTGTTTAAGACAGAAGTTGCTTCAGAAAGTAAATATTTAAAAAAACAGGGTGTGCTTCCCCCTTTCTTTTTGTACTTTTCTCTGGCATCATCACCACATTTTTATGCGTTCTGAAATATTCTCTGTAGTTTCACAGCTTTGGAGACAGAAGACCTCTATATGGCAGCTGTGATGGAAAAGCTTTGGGTGAAAAATGTGTTCAGGAGGTCTGAGGGGTGACCGTTGCTCCAGCTGGGATTTTTAGCAACAGCTTTGGGTTCGATTACCCAAATTCTGGCTCCCCACAGAGGGTAGCTCTGCAGGTGGATGCTCAGCACTGAGAAGGCTTTTATGTGGACTTCAGTGGGTACTTAAAGTCACTTGCTTTTGAAAAACCTTGATCCCAAACTACTACAACCTGGCTATTTAGAGCATTATATCTATTTTGAGGTGCTGTGAATGGGCTGTAGGTCTGTGTTTAAAACGAACAGCTGACATGCTGGATATAGTCGTGTCCTGTGCAATGAGCAGCAAGCCCTCACCAGCTCAGAGCAGGATGACAAAAGTTAAGGAATAGACATTTCTTTTGATCTGTTGGGTGTGTTGTTTTGACTGAGCCAAAAAAGTCTCTCGTTCCACTGCAGCCACACAAGAGGACGTTCAGGGTTGTTCGTGCTCATCTCAGTGAGCTGGCAGCCACCACCTGCAGTGGGGGGCAGCCAGGGAACCGGGTTGGTTTTACCCTCTAACTCTTCACTGGGTTTCCCAGCTGGAGGAGAAGAGAGGCTGGTCTGCTCCTGAGTTCTGCCTCTCTCCCAGCTTCATTTCTGCTGTGGCCACAGCTGGTCCTGGGAGACAAACAGGCAGCACTGAACCACAGCAAAATGTAAAATACAGGCATGCCCGTGGGGCTGCCAGGGCCACCCGGGAAGCTGCTGGTGTAGAAGGGTGTGCATTAATTATGTTGAGTAGTGATGAGCACAGAGAGAACCCAGTGGGGAAATTCCTGCTCCCCACCTTTGTCCCCAGCCCCTTCAAAGCTGCTGGAGCAGTGATCCTCATCTCTGAGCAGCTGATGCCTCCCTGTCATTTGGCGGGGCCAGCACTGAGCCCAGCAGTGCTGGTGGCTCCGTACTTGGCACGATACCCACAGTTGAGGGGTCATTTCCCCCAAATGCCCCAAGCACCTTAACCTGGAATTCAGGCTGGATTTGGCCCATCTGAACATGGTGGTGACTCCTGGCTGGTGGGATGTCCCCCCAAATCTGGCTCAGTCCATGCTTCAGCCTCTTCATAAACCACGTCCATTATCACAGAAATGTGCAAACTGCCTGAACCATGCGCTGTGTGAGACAAGAGAAATAAATAATCCACAAGCAGAAGTGCTTTTAGAAGTGAGTTGACCCCAGATGTTTTAGGGTTTCACTGTAGTCTGCTGCACTTTTCAGGTACAAAAAGGGACTGTCCTTACTATTACTCTTGTTACAGAGAGTGTTATTTTCTTACATGCATGCACAATACAATGTGTACGAATAATTTAACATCAATGTGGGGTTGGATTTTTTTTTTAACCTATTTGTATGCAGTAGAAGGCTTGTTGTAGAAAAGTATCTCCTCATACTTAAATATACTGTTAATAAAGGAAAAAAGATAAATTATACATTGCCAACACAAGTGTGAACTGCTCATGAATCTTTCCTTAAAAAAGCCATTCAAGCCTGATTATTTTTCTAAGTAAATTCAATTAAATTGAAGAAAGAAAATTCCTCTCTGTGTGCTTTATTTACGGCTCATGCTTTCAGGGTGGGATTTTTGTCTGCATGGCTTTGCTTTCTCACCTGCCTTATTGTATATTGTAGGCAGGACACACTGGAGACTCAAATTTATCTACTCCTGTGGAGCAGGAGAAATCCCTTGGTGGGGTGGGGGTCAGTGGGCAGGGCAGCCAGGGGACCAGGCCAGGGGGAACCAGCAGCTCCAGAACTCAACCATGGAGGGAGGGAGGGAGGGAGCTGGGAGGGGACTTTACAAAATTGAAATCACATGCATACAAACCCAGGAACTTCCATTTTTGGGGTAATAGAGTAAGAAATGGCTTCTCAGCACAGCTCTTGGGTGCACAGCTTTTGGGTTTCCTTCATTGCTTGTATGTGGAAGGAAAAGCCTGGTCCCTGGTACTGCCGCGGAGACTGAGAAAATTGGATTTGCACCAGTGAAAGGAAGCTTGAAGATTTGTCCTTTTGGCATGCCTCAATTTTTCCATTAAATAATTGCAAATTTACAAAATCCCTTCCTGTTGGTACCCAGCAGCTGCCCTGCGATACCAGCCTCAGGCAGCTGCTGCAGGACAGGAGAGCTGGCAGCAGCAGGGCTGTGTGTAGCCCCCTGGCACTGGGAGAGGGATGTGGAGCACTGGGGGATGTGAAAAAGTATCAGGATCCTGCACAACTGAGGTGTCCTCTGACCCAAGTAAGAGATTAAGTCCAGCAGAGGTGATGCAAAGTTTGAAGAAAGCCTGTTCCTGTGGTCACAACACGCTCCCTGTGCAGGCATGAACTCCAACACTTCCCAACCTTTGTTTGGATGAAAATACATTTCATTCGATTCCATCATAATTACAAAAGAATTAAAAATATGGGGAATGGGAAGGAAAAGAGGAAAAAATCAAGCAAGTGCAGCCAGCAGCAGAACAGAAACCAGAGCATATGCTTGCCAACCAGCAGCACCGTGCCTTTCTCACTAGCTGTGTTACACATCACCACGTACAAGACTCCTGATGCCACACAAAAATATCTTGCTTTTCCAGTTGCACTTACAACTTTGCCAAAGATTGAAAATTTTGAAATATTAGAGTCTGGTTTTATTCCTCAGTGTGCTAAAAGACAACGTCTCCAAATGCCACCTCCCCAGATTGCATGCTAATCAGTTTTAAAAGGAAATCTATGTTAAAAGAGAAAAATCAACTTCATTTTCCCTACTGGCATGACAAGAAGCCAGCTGTTTCCCCTATTACTTGAAATGTCACTCTACTGGTGTGCTCAAGCCTTTGGACTCTGAGATTCAACTCACTGTCAATGAAAAACTTCTGCTGGCTAAGTCAGAGGCATTTAGGACCAAGAGTAGTGACTTATTCATGGAGGAAAAAAATATAGAAAATATTATTGTTCATTTCTACATTGTTTAAAACATATTTTGCCAATATTTTAATAACATTACTGACTTTGACATTGACTGTCCCTATTTTTTTTTTTGAGTAAAAGCAACCTGAGCTAACATTCCTTTAGGTGTTCAGGAGCACACATCCTGTCACTGTGCAACAAATGGACAGATCATGTTGGAAAATGAGACATAGCACTAACAGTAAAATTATGTGGGTTTGAAAAATCTCATTTCAATCAGAGCTTTTAATTAAATAACAAACAACCAGCAAAGCTGTTTTCCTCAGTCAGAGAAAAAAATCAATCCAAAGTTTATGCCCTGGTTTCTGTTTTTTTCACTAACACATAAAGCTGTCAGGGTAACCTACAGCTGAATAATAACAGTTTAGCTATTAGGCTTTGGCTTATTGTAAAAACTAGAATTTTACTGTGACAATTCACGACTTTTTTGCAGCAAGAGGTCTCTGTGCTATCAGCAGGTATTTGCAGCCCTACATCAAGTCAAAACCTGCAGCCTCCAGCAGTCCCAATTTCCCATAAAAGCTTGTGCAAAGTCAGGGTTTAACCTTTACCTAAGCCTTTCTTAGGCTCAGTTTATTCGGACTTCCTTCAGGATATAACTATTGCAGCTGAAACTGATTTTGTTTTATGTCTAAAGTAGAGGGGTTTTTAAAAAGTGATTGCTCTATGAATGAAATCAATCACTGAATTTTTTACTATTTTTTAAACTTCAAAGAAATTAATTTAGAAAGATAGGTCAAATCAGAGCAAGCAGCCACACCATGGAGAGGCAAGCAGAGGTGTCCAGGTAAATGCTGACATCCCCATTCAAGAAAAACAAAATATATTCCTTTCAGGAATTACAGCTATTCATGCTTTATTAAGAAATTTGCCTTCAGTTATATGGAAAGACATAACAACTTCACTAGTTTGAATTAATTTTGCAATGTGCTTTTCTAGTTTATCATACAAATGTTCCTGCTCTGTGCAATATGATTTTACATGCTATATGTATCATTCCCAAAGCAGATGCTTTTAAAGCCTCCCTTTTTCCCTTAGAAAAAATTCAAAAATTAAACCCACAATTTTTTAATGAAAAAAGCTCTTATAGTCAATGGTGCAGAGATTAGAAGGAGGCACAGCTGAGTGCAATTCAGGTGAGAAATTAAGTCTGTATAACTGCAGAAAAGGATTGCAAGATGGAAGGAAATTTAAGATGGAAAGTCTCAGTTTGGGGAGTCTCCTCGTGAGACACTGAGAAATAAATCAGAGGAAATGTTTGAGAACACAGTGGGGTGAGCAATCTTGCTTTGCTCATTGTAGTGTGTTTCATGTTACCCAGCAAATCTTTACGAGGGATACTGGAACCTGATTAAAATCTATAAATGCTCACATATAAAATGGTATTCCCTGCTGGGAAATGCAGCCAGAGCAGAGCACATAGGCTCCTAAGCAAGGAGTTACAAACTTGGTTTGCAGCATCTGTCTTACTTTTCATGATGTAAAGATGTCATATGGAAAGCATTCAGGTGAACACTTCTGAAATAATTAACTGACTTCAGGTTTAAGTCAATTTGTGCTTGGTTTTGAGCAGCTGAAGACCCATTTAAAGATGATGGAATTTTCACTTGGGAAATATATAGGTGCCCTCTATACTTTAGACCAGGATAAGGCTGTAGTTAGCCTTTTTCTCATGTGTGTTGTCACAGTTCCTGTGATAAGTGTTACACTTAACTCCTCAATTATTATCAAATTACAATGCACTGTGAGCTTTTGAGGTGTGCAGAGATTTCCAGTTGCAGACAGATACTTTGCTTTTCCCTCCAGCAGGACATTTCAGTAGATGTATTCAACCAGGTGTGCTCCTGCTTCTGAGTGAAATAACATGCTCACATTTTTCCTTTGATCAAACGAAAAGCCTCAGGATAATTAGCTGAAGAGATGATGGTGATAACTAATGGTTTCCTTTTCCATCAGAGATCTTGCTAATGCAGTCTGGATCTACCTCATGAGAGATGTGAACTGAATGCAGCCCTGTGCTGCATTGCAAGATACGTCCCCCCTTTTCAGAGGCTGTCACAGTGGAGAGGCATCCTAAACCTGGGCATCCTATCATACCCCTGCCACTCACAGTCAGTCATTTCCATCCAGTGACCATCAGCCTGCCATACAGAGCAAACACAGCTCCTTGCATTTTTTGGCCTGAACTGTCTTCATAAAAAAGTTTTGAAGTTAAATTTGTCATGGGTTGTTGACCAAGGATTCCAGGCCAACTCTCCCATTTCACAAGAGGAGTTAAATTGGTGTCAGTGTTATACAAAGCTGGCTCTGCTCCACGGCCATGGACATCCCCCTGTAGCCCTGAGGCAAGCACACAGACCTGCTCCTACCTCTGTGGCAACAGCCCTGCTACTCCTGGTCCTGAGGGCTTGTGTTGGAAAAAAGGATTTCAGATTATTCTGTGGCTTTCAGAGGCTTCCTGCAAACAGGGAGACAGCCGCCCTCAGAGCATACAGAAGGTGCATGGGTCTTGCCTAGCCCATGGAGCTGTAAGCCATGCCTTCCAAAAAGCAGAAGAAATGGGGAAAAAAAAATCTCCTCTTATGTGTGGCAGGAGCTTTCTACATAAGTATGGGCAGGACAAAATGGATTACAAACAGATATCCTTATCTAGCAGCCGACTTGACTATGAACAGAAAAAAACCAGATAACTACAAATGAGCTTCCTCTGAACACCTCAATTCCATAATATGCCAGAAAACTGGATGCAATGTTGTTAGACCTGAATGAGAATCAACAACCAGAAAGGTGAACATTCATTAATTTTGTCTCATGTCATTGTTCCTGTGGTAATAGGACATTTTTCTCCTTCTTGTAACGAGTGCTAAAAATGCTTGTTTCTCTTAGTGCCAGTCTAAAAGCCATACAAATTCCAGAGGTATGTGTGCACTAATCAGTGCTTTAAGTGCAACCTCTGTATCTATTAAACATTTATGTAATGCAATAATCTCAAGTCACAAGGACTTTAAAATATTTACAGGTTTTACTAAATGTTTAAAATGCAATTTTTGTGGCAAACAGCAGAACTGGCCTTTCTTTGAACTGATGGACTTGTTGTCAACTCAGAGCCCTGTGACAACCCTGTGTGGGGCCATGGTCTGCTTAATGCCAAGGCTCTACAGTTGGACTCAAAGCAGGGGACTGAGTTCTCCCTGAGGGGTGGATGCTGTCACAGCTCATGTCAGCCTCATGTACAGGGCACATAACCAGACGTGGGGTCTAACAGAGCTGCATTTCCTGCTCTTTGGCTCAGTAACCTTACAGATCTTCCAAAAAGTCTTAAAAAAAAAATGAAGCAGCTTTCTAATGTGGGAGTAGAGCAAAGGCCAGCTGGAAATGAAACCTGGGAATGAGTATGTCTTTTTAGATCTGAATTCACAGCATCTTAGGTCTTTCATTTTTCACCAATGACACACAGGTTTTTTTAAAGGTTTCTTTTTTTCAAAGGCCTTGCTGTCTGCTGTTACAGGGGGACCACAGTCCCCACACATATGTGGTAGACTTCACACTACAATAGTACTTAGAAGCCTTGGTGGGTTGGGTCTAAAGAAGCCACAATGGCCATAGCAAAGCATTAAGATGAAATGAATGAAAGAGAAAGAGCTGATCAGCCAATCTTCACGTATCAGACAAATATAGAGCTTGCTTTTGTCTCCAAATCATCCAAACTTTTGTCCACAAATTGGTTCCTGAGCAGATGCCAGTTACCTAAATGTGGTCAAGTTTAGCAAGTTCACTTTGATTCTGGAAATCCTCCAAACTCCAGAGATATTAATCTATTTTAAGTGAAAGCTACCCTTCGTCTCCCTAGAACCAGAATTAATTAGACATGTCTAAGGTTTCCTGTATAATGAGTAAAAATTGGTTCAGTCTTCAAAACAATTGACATGAAGTATGTTTGAGTATTTCTCCAGAACCCTGGATACTATAAGGTAATAAAATATTTAATTGTGTCAGCACTGAGAAAACAGAAAAAAAGAGAGGAAAAAGAGCTTTGGATGATCTAAAATTAACCATAGTATGAGGATTCATAGGAAAGTAGCGGATGGCTGCCTCTCAAGGACAAAACAAGTATTGTTGCTCATAACTTTTGAAATACTATTTAGAATGTCAGCTTTATTAAAATACTATTCTACTGTACATGGGACATGGCAAAAAATTTCATTAATCTGAACCAGGAGATGACAGAAAACAGTTAGTAAGCAGACAAAATCTTTCTAAATATCATATTCATAGTAAAACTTAGAATGTAGATCTGAGAACTTAGCATTATTAAATCTTGAGGATCTGTTCAGAAGTCAGTAGATGTCTACCATATAATTCATTTGGGATTTCACTTGTACCCTATTTCACTTGCAAAAAGCAGATTTAGAATTATTCAAGGAAAGCACTTCCTTGACCTCTCAAGACTTCAAGCAACTCTTGAAGAGGAAACAATCTCCCAAAAGAGCAAGTTGAAGAATGCTAAGTAAAGGAAGACGCATATTTCAAGTATAGTTTGGACTGAGAAATAAAAGCATAAACAGAGGATATGATGAACTAGCCTGCATATTAAATAAACAACTAGCAGGACTTGAAATCAAAATAATTTTTTAGCTGCAGAGAAGGTAAAGCCCATCCAGCCCTGCCAATGCTGAATGACTCCTGCTCTCGGGTACCCACCCAGAATATGGCAATCTTGTATATTCAGTAAACTACAGGTTCTTAGCTTTAATTGTGTATTATTTGTGTCTTTCTAATATTGGATTCCCCAGGGTACTCATGCACAGCTTGCATGATGATCAAATTTTTGTTTAATTTAACAGAAAGCCTTTCCTTTAGGACTATCAGAATGAGGCTTTACTGACAAAACACACCTCTTTCCTAGTTCTTTACTGATACAAAAACCTGATTTTTTAAACTTCAAATACATATGGAAAAATGATAATCCAAAAGATTACTGAGCAACAGACTGACATGATTAGGAAAGGATTAGAGAACACAATTAAAACAACGTATGGTATCACAAAAAATCTACCCAGAAATAAAAGAAAAATCCTACTAAGAGACTTCACAGCGCTTCCAGTCGTTTTGGTACTATTTGTGAGCATTACCTTACTTTTTTTCAAAGGGGATTATAATTCAATTACCATATTCTGTTGCCATTTTCTGCACCTCTAAAGAGACTATCTCATTTGCAATAGCAATTTTACCATTACAATAATAATAAGGAATTTCAAACGCTTCATTTCACAGAGTACTTATACTGCTGTTTCCTGACGTGTATTCTGAGATATTCTTGCACTTAAGAGAGCTTTTTGTGATGCTCACAGCTGAAGTGAAATAGCAAACAGATTAAAAAAATGATAGGTCTTATTTTGAATCCTAATTCTGCAAACTATACTGCATTTGTGAAGCCTTAATCCTCATGATGTTCTAGTCTTTGCATGAGAAAAGTCTAATTTTGTTAGCAAATTGTAAAAGGAAGTGAAATTAATTTGCTGCTCACCAGTTTCTCATCAACATTCTAAAAATCCCAGAGAAATTAATCTATTAAACATGGGAGTGGGAGATAATTTTGCCAATTTAAACATCACAAATTAAGAAAAGGTGTACAGTAATGCTGTAAAAATCAAAATATTGATCTACATTTGTTAAAAGAAGAATCTTCCCCTATGTCAAACAGCATAATAAAGCTGAGGAGCAATCCTGGCTATATAATTACTCTAAAAAGAAACTGGAGTAATTCAGTAGCTCACTAGAATGATCATTTTCAAAGCACTACAGAGGAAAAGAAAACACCTATGGTATGAAACACTACAGACTCGAAATTGTAAAGCTGCATCTGGCTGTACTTTACAAATGAGATTATCCCCTTTCATGCATGCTCACAGAGCAATTGAGATGGTCACAGAGCCCTTTAGAATGGAAAATTACACACACTTCAAGTAACCTGCCTGTACTTCTACTTACCTTAGAGATTTTTCTGAAGCAGAGGAAACAAAAGAGCAGACAGTAAGAATGGCCAAACAAGAGCACTCCAAGAGTTACTCAGCATCAGGTTACAGACAGTAACTTGTAAAGCAAACCACCTGAAGCTTCTGGCTGGTCTAGCTCATCAGCAGAATGGAAATGGTACAAGAAGTTGCAGGAGGAGCTTTAGGATGACCCACAACATAAATGAGGTGAATGAGCTGATATAAGCGAGAATCAAAAAAAGTGCTCCATGCTGACTCAAAAGCAAAGAGATGTGAACCAGCCAGAGCCCTAATTAGGCAGATTATAAAGGAAGGTTTGAAAGAATCTTCTGGCAGGTTGAGAGGAAGAAAAGACTTAATGAATTTTAATACCAAAAGTCATCATTTTATCTGCAAGATTATAAAATATGGCTGCTTTGATAACAAGAGACAAGAACATCTCAGGATGTCCCTTTCAATTGTATGTTTTGAGCAGTACAAAAAGCACACAATTTGTCTCTGACAGAATTTCTGCTACCATTTCTTACCCACACACAGAGTGAAGTAATCCACTGTTACTGGGCTGTGTTTAAAAATTCAAGTAGGTGGAACACTGCGAAGAGACTGAAGTTAAACTAAAGTTAAAATTGGTTTAGGGAGTCCAGCTTTTGAGTACTTGGAAAAATTCTCTGGAATCCAAGCACTCTTTTGTGCCACCTCCCATACTATCCTCACGGCTGGAATACATGAAATGTGGTAAGAGCTTTTTGCCTTCTTAACACTAGGTAGCAGAGTTTGCAAACCCTGTCAGTTCCTAAAATGCTCCTTTCACATAGGAATCAAACCTCTTTCCACATCATAGATTATTTATTCCTTGTTCTTCCAGATGTCAAGGTTTTCCCTGTTTTATCAGTGTCATACTTCTTTCCTCACTCAAGCTCCTCTTTAATCATATCTGAGAGCATTCTTTTTTTCCCCCTCACTTCCATCATTCTGTAAAGTATCTCTTTTTACACCTCTTCCCCAAATCCTTTCAACACAAGTTATATTTTTCTTCCCTTCCTGAGAAACAAGTTTGGCTGTGTCTTTTGATTCCTTTCTCCAAATAACTTCCTTCTGTTTGCTCTTGCCTCTCTTAATGAATGCTGTGTGAAAGTTTGCACCTTTTTCTTTCCCACAATATGGGTTTTGCTCTCTCAGCCATGCAATGGACTTTCCCCCTTTTCAAAGTAACAAATTTTCCCATTACACTTTTCCATCACTTATTGTTTCCAAGCCCAGATTACTTCAGTCTGTCAATTTTTCAATTTTATTTTTCAAATTTTTCAAATTTTACTTCATTTTACCCATGTAACATTTCTTCCCCAGTTCAGTGATCTAAACACTGAACAGCGTACCAACAGTTGCTTATTTACCAGAAAAATATTTAGGACACTAAACATTAAGGATACTGCCATGACTAAACACTACAACTCCCTCATGCATCAGATAAGCACAGATCACAAGTATCTCAAGAAATTTTAATTTTTAAGAATCCTGCAATTCATTTAAAAATGACCTTAAAGTCCAGTAACTCCAATAAGTGCTTGAAATGTCAGTTGAGTTGATTCAGATGGCAGTACTAACAGAAATTAAAAGAATTGCATCTACAGCTGTATCAAAAATAAATAACCATTATTGAAAAAAATTGAGTTACATCTATTCATACATTTTAAACAATTTAATAATATTTCCTGGAATGCTACATACAAGAAACTATTTTAAATAACATTAATACAAACTAAGAAAAGTCAGAGAACCTGAAGCTAGAAAGATTTCATCTTTCTCTCACATAATAAAAGACATAATACATATGATTCATTCAAACAACTATGTTATAATAACTGTAAGAAAATGCTTAAATAAAAAGGTTTAAATGAGGGAGATAAAATTCAGGCATCTAAATCCATGTGTAGGCACTGAGTAGCTGGTTTAATTTTCAAAGTTGCAAACACTTTGAACTTCCAAAGAGTTTAAGGTGACCAACACATATAGAAGTCCCATTAACACTTATCCACGTAATCTACTCATCAAATGTAGGTCCATCAAATGAAAAACCATTTGTATGCATAAAGCACATGACTAATGTTTACAGGATTAAACCATATGCTGATAAATTGATTCAGTTGTCTAATTTAAATCTCAAAATTTAAAACTTTCAATCACAACATTTAAAATACTATTTGTTTATTTAATTATGCATTTAGGATGTATGCTATAGTCTTTAAAAATATTTGCTGTGAGGAACTCCCAGTACATTTTAAAATAGAGCAATTAGTACCTTTTTTTTCAAAGTGGCAATCAGAGTCCTCATGATCAATGTATTATTTGAAATATTCACGTCTACAAATGAGAGACATCATTGAGAAGCCATAATTTTCCTTATTGACCATATTATTTCCACAGCTTGAAAGCAGATCCCCTGTTAGCAGAGATTTCTGCTTAGAAATTCATGACACAGCTCTGGAATTTGAGAAGTTTATGTAACTTCCTAAGTGCCTAAAAAAGAAACTTCATCTTTTATACTGCAAGTTTCAAGCAGGGATCAGTATATACAGTTAAATCAACACCTCTAAATACTTCATTAAAATCAGGATACTGACCACCACAACACCATTAATATCAGTTAGTTAAACATCTTTTCAGTTGCTAAATGAACATACAGTTTTCAACACAAGGAATTTTAATCATTCACCCATTATTATTGACCAGGTCAGTGTCACATTATTATTTGCCTTTACTATTTTTGTTCTAATAAATCTCAACAGCAAAAGAATTAGGTTGCTCATTTTAGCACAAAGAAAATGGGCTCAGTCCTGCAGACACTTTTCAAGTGTCTAATTTTATAAACGCTGATTGTCATATTCCTATACAGAAAATAAAGCCTGTGACAAAATGTGTGGACCATAACAGTCATTATTGGTATCAAGTCTGCAATGGCCAGAGAGCTACAGCTCTGAAATTGCAAGGTAAGAACATATCATCAACTCTTTAGGCAATGTCTATGACAATGAATCAATCTGAGGTCTACTATCCACTCTTGTGGCAAAATGTAAAAATATACCCATTTTGTCCCTGGGAGGGAAAGACAAGGCAAGCCACTAATTGGGTCTTATCCTCTTCTTCATCACCACTCAGTGAGCAATTAAGAGATTGTTCTGCTTTGCAATACAGCAAAAAGAACAATCTCTTATCTTCTTTTAAAAGAACAGATCTTTAAAAAACTTAAAACTTGATAAAGGATTCATCTGCCCTTCATTATGTCTAGTCAGGTATCTTCAGCTACCAGCAATTCACCTTGGTTTCAGAATAAAGCTCTCAGGTATCGTAGTTCCATCCAAGTTTTTAAAAGCAAACCAAACTAAAATCATTAAGGCTGTTTTACGTCTGTGTCAACTGGGTTTACTTGGATCAAATGGAACAAACACTTTGAGGACCCTCAAATGGAGTGATCTGTCTTGTCAATATTCCAGGAAAAGTCATTGCATCCATTGGAATAATTAGTCACCAACATCACCATCTCTGTCACCTATGAGCCACAGAAAATGAAAACCTATAGCTAATAAGGCAGTTCCAAGCAGATCTCCCAGTGCAGTAAGGTAAGGGATAGAAAAACTGTCAGGGTCTTTTCCTTTTTTCCAGAAGTGGTGCACCATCCAGTCAGCAATCCACAACAGAGTAAACACCTACACAACATCAAACAAACAAAATCTGTATTATTATCATGTAAGTTACATCAAAAGGAACTCAACAGCCAACATTATTGTCTCCATACTAGGCAGACCTGTTGTATACCATTGCTTTTGAAAAATATAAATAATTAATAGGAATGAATTTCAGACTAAAGCTGCCCACAACCAGAGAGAGGAACGCTTAGCCAACTTCTTTCAATCACAGGCAGAGCTGGAACATACTGAATTACTGACAGCATTTTTCACCCAGTCTATGCCTGAGGACTTCTGAAAATGGCAAGAAAAACCAAAAAAAAGTTCCACCAAACATGCAACTGCACTTCTCACATAACACATCATTCTGTACAGAGAGAGCATAAGTGGGGCTTTGGGATAATACAGAATCAAATCATGTTGCCTCACAGGAATACGTTCAACCCAGGCATAACTCCTTTTTCCACAGGTCTAGTACTGACCTGAAATCAGACGTGATGTAAAGAACATCAGGTCAAATTAAGAACAGTTTCATCTGGGTTGTGTGAAACTGCAAAAAATGGCCTAGAATCTACTTTTATGCCTGAAATACCATCTTCAGCCCTTCTGTAATAAGGCACCCCTGCAATATATATTATGAAATTGTCACTCCAGGCTGAATTTGTCCCAAAGTAAAAGATTTAATTCCCAACTGTGAATGTCTGAACATCTGAGAGGCTTGATCTTCATACCAAAGGTATGCATAATCATTAACCCAATTTGAGAAAATAATCCTTTTAATGTTGCACAGCTGTATGATAAGAGATTCTGGTTCAGTGGAATCAAGTGGTGTGGAATGGCACAAGATGAATGGAGAAAGGACCACTAACTGAGTTTCATTTCTTCTTGTAGCTTCTAAGGAGCTGCTTAAGTTGAAACAAATTCTGTCTTTTAGGTATTTTTAGTTAATCAGATATTTAAGAATGGTAAACTTAAGACATTTACTACAATTAATTTTTAAAAACTCTACTCACTGCATTTAAAATAATGTAGATATCAAAATAATGCAGTATCAAAAGTAGTAAAAAGTACAACATTAATATTTTTATTTAGTAAATAATCAATTATTGGCATCAAAAGCATGCTTATAAATGTATACATTCATTCACTGAAATATTGATCAGACGGTTGCAAGACATTTCTCCACTGTAAGTATAGCAAAAGGAATGTCACACAAAAAATTAATCTTCACTTTGCAAAAGTGTGTGTTAAAATACAAGCCTGAATTTGCAATTAAAAAGAAAAAAAAAGAGAAAGGAGGAGTATTTGCTTAATGAAAAATGCATGGCTTATTTATATAAATGTATCTTCTGAAAAGGGAACTCTGTAGTCTAAGCTAATTATGCAAGTCCTAGGTGCGCTGACGGGAATCCAAACAAATATATTTAAAACAGATGTTTTCTTTGGAAGACTATCAGATTCCTTGAGTCAGCTCCTTCTTCTTACAGAGACAAAAAGAGGCCTGTTTATAAAAGATCCTGTACATTCCCATCTCCTACAGGATGTGCTCAGAAGACGCTGCAGCGCCCCACATCCACAATAGTTACACAAGTTCCATTGGAAGATGAGAGCATTCATTCCAAGAAAAATATACACTGCATTTACATAACACAACCAATTAGACATAAAATTCACAGTCCAATTTAGATGACAGTATACACTTTTGACTCTTAAAAATCATGACGTGAAAGCCTTTCAGTTGTCTATATATTTTCCACCCAGAAACAACTGACTTTAGACTGCAGTGAAATATGGGCAGTTTGGAAGCTAAGCTTTTGTGAACCTTCCCAAATAATTATTTTTGTTGTATTGGCTTATGGGTGCACAACAAACAATGCAAATTATAACAAGCCTGGCTTCTGCAAGTCATGAGAAAATGTTAGAGTATATTATATTAACTGATGCTTGTCACAGTATGTGATGGCAATTGTAACTTAGGGCTTACAGAGTAAGTTATGAGACTGCAGTTCACCAGCCTTCACTTATTTTGGTGAAGGAATAATGCTATCATCCATCATGCTTTTGCATGGCTAGAAACTCACTAACAGTCTTTGGAAATGGTTACCTATTAGCCCACATTAGTTTGTAATGCAAGACAGAATCAATGTGACTAAGTCTTCGAGAAGATTTTGCTTCTCATCACTGTTAAGAGAAGGCAAACAAAGTCATCAATCAATGATTATTCTGGAAAAAAAAAAAGAAAAGAAGTTCCCTACTATGAGTTTGCTGAATTTTTCAAAGACAGTCTTGAATTCAAAGTGATAAGTGACTCACAAAGATCTGACAGATAAAAAAAAAAGCCGTCAAAGAGACGTTACAAGACGACACTTCAGGATTTGTGAGATTTATTTATCAGTGACAGATACTTCTGCCAGTAAATTGATGCAGATGGCACAGCAGCACAAACACTGTGTACTTCTGCCCTGCACTCATGCTATGAAGAAGAAAGCCTTCCTTCTTTCAACTGAAAAACAGATGGTTTTGAGGGAAAAAATAAAGGGATGAACATCACAGAAAAGCCTAATAATACAGTACCAAAATTATCTGTTTAGCATGAACTGCTGTAGAAAATTGATAAGAAAACCTTGTAAATACATGCAGCACTGTTCAAGATGTGAGCTGAAATTATTTAGTATAGAAATTAATTAATATAGAGAGTTTTCTGCAAAAAAGGAGATGAGTAGTAGTAGAATTATGAAAAAAAGCTCTAGGAATTCTTCTAGACTGAAGGATGAAATAACTGCAGGGTTTAAGAAAGGTAAAAAAGAACTAAATATTTATGTAAAAAGATCTGGCTAAGAAAAGGGAGACACTCAGTAGTCACTGATCAAGAAAAAAAAAGCTCCAGAGACAGGATTTCAAAAATACAAGCAAAATTCCAGATGTTTCAATAGTTTAAAAGGAAAATCATGCTATATTATTATCATCATTACAGGGAAAAAATCACAATCAAAAGAGAGGAAAATGAAACTAAAGGCATGATCAGACTTAGACTGCATTTCTAAAAATGACCCTTCGGTCTCACTGTCAAAAAAAGTCCTCAGAAGCAGCAGAATACAGTAGTAAGAGTAGGGGGGAGGGGAAAAGCTTGAAAAATCCTAATGATGAAGAATATAAGTACTCATATTATTTTGTACAACAAAGGACGGAAATAGAGAGTAATTCTTGATATTGAACTTTCTGACTCAAATTATGAATTTCAGATTGGAAGTGAAATTGAAGATGAATACTCAATTATGAGTGAGCTTCACTATTTTGAAAGTTCAAATCTTATGACTGCAAGAGTAGAAATGGGAACATTATGCACTACAAAGCAGGCTTTTTTCCTTTGTTACTGTGCACAAAATTTACTTTCATTCTTTCAAGGTCTTTAGATACAAATAACAAGGAAAAGTTAGGTGAAGAAAAGTTATTTTTGATCTTTTGCATGTAGTATATCTGCATTTTCTCATGGAATTAATTTCTTATGGGAAATTTCCCCCAAAATGGGCAAAAAATGAAACTCTATTATTTAAAATAAAGACACATAACTCCTTCCAAACATTCTTAATATTGTCTAGGCTTCCTATAGCCTAATTAATAAGTTGCAGAATGCTATAATATTTTCATTGTTTCTTTCATCTGGCATGCCCATATTTCATCAATGGATGCATGTCAAATTCAGTGATGAAAGTGTAATAATATTCAAATGAATAACTCCTGTAAAGCAGAGTAGAATTGTTCACTTTCATATTAGTTTGTACATTAGTTGCTGTGATAAGTGAATTCCAACACCAAGCTGGAAGATTAAAGTTTGGGTTATGTTATTTCATATGCTTTTCCAGGCAGGCATTATCAAGATTCAACTGTAAGTTCAGTATGTAGAACAAAGACCTTTTAGCAGTTTATTTATCACGCCTTGGACAGGACACCCTGCCCGTTGCTAGTACTCATGATTCCACCTTAAATTGTTTCCATGTGAAGGTGCATTACAAAATAGTTGCATTCTATTACTTCAGACAGGAAATACAGACATAAATAAACTGAGGCAACCTCTTTTCAAATGTATTTTAAGTCTCCTTTACTTTCAAAATTATATTGACTCAAAATTTACACATAACTATGAAAAGATCCTGTAATTACTGCATAAGAACTATGAATTCAAAGGTAAGTTTATTTATTTGGTTTTTTAATTATGAGTAAAAAATCTCATTTAAGACTCTCTAAAGACTACTGTGTTCTGACTCTCTCGTTCTAGCCAGAGTAATGATTTAGGTCTTCTAGTGGCTTGGACCCTTCATTAAGTTAATTTTCAAATTACATATTACATGTCTCCAATTTTAAATGGCTTTTGATGAAGTAGTAACTGTAAAGTGCTTGTAATAGATCTACACTGAACTCGTTGAGTTTCCATTGTCTACAGCCAGAAATCTATAGTCAGTGAACTCTCAGAGTGGGGTGTTACACACATTTTTCAAAAGACATTTTTCTGCCCTGTTTTCTCAGGTAGTGTATCTGGCATGGATCATGTCCAGATGGGACAAGTCATTATTTCCTCTAAACATATAGAGATTTCCTTCAATCCTGGCTGCAAGAAAACCACTGAACAGCAAGTTTTTTCTTGCTGCTGTTGTTTGTGTTGTAGCTAAGTGGTATTAGCTCCTCTAAGGTATCCAAGTACCCAGACAGCACAGCATACATTGATGTCAGACTGAGACCTCATTGAAGTAAAAAAGAGTATACCACTTCAACTGAAGTTGTTTCCAAGTCAATTTGATTATATTGATGTAATTTTGTGGGAAACAACATTTTTTTAAACTTCAGTTTGGACCAAGTTTTTCAGATTGTCATCATGATTTCTTCATAGCTTTGCCAGACACCCTGGTTTGACCAAAACAATCCTAATTTCAGGCTGTTCCTCAGCTATCTGCAGGGATGTACAACCCAGACCAGTAAATGCTCTGGCATGCTCAGCCTGCAGTAGC
Source organism: Ifrita kowaldi (assembly GCA_013398055.1). Lineage (NCBI taxonomy): Eukaryota > Metazoa > Chordata > Aves > Passeriformes > Cinclosomatidae > Ifrita > Ifrita kowaldi. The sequence continues at coordinate 248,123 of VZRS01002966.1, forward strand.
TGTAGCACAACTCAGTGTGTCATGCTATGTACACAAGCACTTTGAGCTCAGCCTTCTAGAGGCAAAAATGATAGATCCCTGCTATGACTTGGTAGGAGCAGGGCTTCTACCACAGACAGCAACATGGCTGGAAAGGAGGGAGCTGTTGATACACACTCAGACCCCAATGAGTCTGGCAAGTCAGCTTGTCATGCTGCAATGAGAAAGCACTGAACTGTACAGAACTGTCCAGATTTGGGGTTGAGTTTCCATATTTCCTTGAAATATGGTCTCTTTAGCAGTTATACGCTCCATCTTTCGGAAATAACCTTTCCTGTTAGAAAAAGCAATATTTAAAATGCATCAATATTTTGCCTATAAACACAACCTTCCTTTTTTCTCTGTAATGTACAGTATATCCCATGAGTTATGTTTCCACATTAAAGAGGCCCATACCATCATTAGAATCCTCACACTGGTGAGAAATCCAAGACATTTTTGATGTGAGCAGGAAGTCGTTATGAGCACCGCTGAATTCTTGGTTTTCTATTGCCCCAAACAGCCCTGAAGCACTGCAAAAGTGACTTCACAGCTGTACACATCTGACCTTCATCGGGGAAGAAGAATTTTGGAATTACTTATTTGCTTGGTAATAGCTCTGGGAATGTCCTATTGTTTGTTTATTCCCCAAGACTTTAACATAACCGTGTGTTCAGATTTGGTCAGTAGGTGTGAAAATTCCTCGGAGGGCGTTTTACTGGCTCAGTGAGAACATGCAGAACAGAGGCTGCCTTTGAGTGCTCTGAGCCGTGTGCCAGGACTGACAGCTTGGCAATTCCAGTGCTGCTCTCCTTCTGCTGCAGGCTGACAAGACAGGAGATGAAACTCTGCTTGGTGCACAGCCTCAAACAGTAAAAAATACGTGTGCCTTCGTGAGGAGTAAGAGAAGGACTGTTTTCCAATTAATATAATCTTCTTTGGTCAAATGCCAAATTGTGGCACAGTGTGCTGGTGCATGCTTGTGGCTTCTTTTTGTAAGATTTTCAAGGAAAGAGTATTCCTTTTAAACACAGGCCACTCAGCAAATCCAAAACACACTTAAAATCATTATACTGGGTTTGATTAGGCACATTGGCTTGCCCTGATACTGTACAGTGCATTGTGTGAAGTACCCTACATACTTACAGGGTATACCACCCCCATAGCACTTTTTATTGCATTTCCCTCTGGTGCAGCCATCCATAAACACAGAACAGGCTCTTCACTACAGAGCTAATTCAGACCTCTTAAACTTCAGCCTAAAAGTTTTACCTGAATGCAGATTAATATAAACATTTGCACAGTTTTCCCCCCTTTATGGAAAAATAATTGTGAAATCCCAGCCCCTCCAAAGATAAAGGGAGTACAGCCTTGGATGTCAATATAAATCAATTTATGAATTTAATTGAAGAACATTTCAAGAATATATATTTATTTAAAGAATAGAAACAGCTGTACTATTAAGGGTGGGAAAATGAAAATGAAATAAAATAAAATAAAATGTTTTCTGGGGTTTCTTAAGCTTAGAAACCTGGAACTGTTTTGTTCACAGAGAATCAAAAAGAATGTAAATCATAGCACTGGCTACTCATATTACTTAAAATATCTTAATGTAATGATTTTTAGAAAAAACTACACATTCAGTGCAACTGTACTTTGTTTTATTAACTGCATATTTTCAGTCAATAACAACTGAATTACACTATTGATAATACATCATGGCATATTAATTATTTAGTTCCCATAAATATTTCATTTAAATGACATGCTGTGGAGAAAATATCTAAGAAAATCTCAGAACAGGTAGGGAGAAGAGATGAAAGAAGCTGGTAGGCCTGGGTGGTGAAAAAACAACAATCAAACAATAAAAGTATCAGATTTGGATGGAAATGAAACTAACTCTCTGACTGGAACTTCAGCAACACTGCATAGAGCTTTCAATGCAAATAAATTCCATTTTTATCACGTTGGGGTGGATAGTGAAGATTACAGGCAATTTGAAACAGTCTTGTTAAAATCCCAAATAGAATTCATATATATGTTACAGTTTTACTGTAGAAATAATGTGAAATAGCATAAACTGAAAGAGAGAGAAATAGAAAAGGAATAAGCAACATTTTTGCATTAATTTTTTTTTCCATTTACTCCAGCATTCCAGTTCTACATTTGCCATTTCTCTAACCCTTTCCTCTCCATTTTAAATAAACAGAGCTGGACAGTCAGAAATAATAAACACAATTCAAAGTCAATTAACAGTCTATTGCAGTCCACTGTAAGATATGTCATTAAATAATTTAACACCTTACAATAGTCACTTGAATTTCAAAGACAGAAAATTCATTTAATTGCTGCTGTTATTTTTTAATTTGGCACCATTTTTTTAACATAGTGAGGAAAAACCTACATAGGTGGTATATTGCCATAATAATTTTCAGCTTTCTGCCTCCCAGCTCAACAGAAGTAAGGAATGGCAAAGGGCAAAGCAGTGATATCACACCTCCTCACAGGACTGACTATAATTAACTCTTACCTCTGGGAATCACTGTATTCTGCTAAATTATCATCTACCACCTCAAACATAAAAGATACAGCTTGCACGCAGGACTGTAGTTTTTGACATCCATTTTCATATACCTTCCATGCAAAGTGAAAATAAACACAAAGTCCAATATATTATAAAAAAGGCCTAGAATGCAGATCTCTCACTGCTCAAAAGACTGTCAATGGATTTGGTTTGCTGTTAATTGAAACAATAATCCTCAGCTGTGAGGTTTTTCAGTTTTACAGCAGAACTGGAAAAGCTCTCACTGGGAGGACAAAAACATAAAAGAATTCTGGAAAAACAAGATCAGGAGCTGTTAGGTTATGCTAAAAGAAATGGCAGCTTGAAAACTGTTTTTTACAATTTCCAGGTGCCTAGATGATGTCACTGAAAAAGGGAAGAGGAATGAGTACAAATATTTAAGTGCTTTTCCCGAGAAAGAAGAAACTTAAAAGCATGAAACTGCAGTCTGGAAGGACTTCAGACTGACAGGCAAATAAAATGTGCTGAAGATTTAAGGATTAAAGCAAGCATCATCTCTCTGAAAATTTTAAATCTGCTCTAAATAGAGGTGTGTGACACTACAATAATCACTACTAGAAAATTGCCAGAATAATTCAAATGAGGAAAGGAATCTATTAAATATTTTCAGAAGGTCTTAAAAACCAAGGTGTTTCAAACTGTAAATATGTCAAGACCCATGAGAAGTTATAGTTTGCAATACTGGTACTCAGTTTCAAAGTAGATACATCTCAAAATGCCTTTCATGACTGAAGGCAGAAGATAAAGAGGAAAAAATAATCCATAAAAGGGAGCAGGGAAAAAGAAGAAAAAAGCTCTATGTCTGCTTTATAGGTGAAAAACCAAGAAAATCAGGTGTGGCCTTATGTACTGCAATAGAGATACATGACTGCAAAACTGAATACTCTGATCAGATCCTGAATTTATGAAAATGGGACTTCACACCTGTATACATGCTGCTGCTGGGTCTGAATTACTATGTCATTTGAAAATCCTCCCATAATGCCTGGACTTGGTTTTCAGGTGAACTGCATTTCTCAAGTCTTGCTGCTGAGGAAAAAGTGTCCCTACACATGCTGTGATTGCAGTTCTGTGAGCAGGAGGACTGGATTTATGAATTCAGGTTGCTTCCCATGGGAAATCTCAAAAGTTTAATACTGACTGAAATCACACTGCAGTCTTACATTAACAGGGATTCTTGCCCCAACCCAGACAGAAAACATATAGTAAAGGAATAGCATCATTTCCTCAGGAAAACACATTATGAAACAAGTGATAAGGCTGGAAACTACAAATATTATCTAAGAGGAAAATGAAAAGTAATTTATGTCTTTTAGTACAACACTCTCACTTGCAAAGGTTGGAACATTACCAGTCATGTTCTACCAGAAAGGTGTAAAATTCTCATATAAAATAGTAACAGTTTTTGAAATCTGTCTTTATTGAGATAGGAGTGTAATAAACAACAGGACAATTCAGAACATTAAAAATTATAATTTTACTAAGGATTGACCTGTTGATAATGTTGTTTGGATATTAAAACTAAACTGGTCATATTTTTTGAAGCAGTATGGATATTTAAATTATGGATATTTCAACCACACTTCTACCATGTAACATAAACAGTCAGTTTTTGGTTTTAAGGTGCAATGAAACATTATAGTTAATTCAGGCAGGTTATACCTAAAAATTGGGTGTGATTTTAATAAAATATTTAATTTTGTATTAGTGATTTTTCAAAATGAAATCATTTCACCTTGAGACATTGTTATTTCAAAACGCATCTTTTAAGAACTGCCCTTGCTGGGTGTGAACAGACCACTAGGTAAAACAGCCAAATAAGGTAACAAAGTTTGACAATTAATGCAATTACAGTTTCTTGCACAGTGTTGGCTATTGTATTAATTTAAACCAATAAATATTAAGAACACATCAAGGAAGCCGTAATATTTTCATCTGCTGGACTATGTTAACTAAAACAGAAATGTGAATCACTTTAGGAGATTTCTTTAAGAGTTTTCCTTCATTTTCCTTATTCATAAATGCTACCTTTCCTTCTTCCCATTTCCCCTCCCTTCTCTCCCTTTCCCCTCTAGTTGATTAAAATGATGGGGTTTTAGATGCAATGGCTCCAAAAGGATGTGAAAGATGCATGAGAAGGAAATGATGCAGTCAAGTGTGTTCTGAGGAGAACTCACAACAGTACACCTGTGTAAACTCTATATACGTGGAGATAATCAGCCACTTCAGAGCTGTGCTGAAAGCCTCTATAAACTCACACCTTCTTGTACCATTCATGAGATTTCAGATACCAGAAAAAAACTATTTTCTTCAAGAACTTGATTTTATACAAGCATTTGCTAGTTGTACTTATTCTTACCTGTAGCAGAGCTGCAAACAAATATACTGTTATAAAGATGGGGGTTAAGGAAGTATGTCCGCTTTTCATTAAGTGGATAGTGTACAAGAAAATCAGGTGTCCAGGAATCACCAAGAGAAGCAGAACTTGAGCTGATTTGTTATTTACTCCTACAATTAAAAAAAAAAAGAAAAATTCAAAATTCAGTTAAGCTCTTCAATTACTATATTAGATTTTTATTCATTTTAATATAAAAATACCCCCATTTTTGGAATTCCACAGCATTGACTACTGCGGAGCAGCAGGCATTAATTTTCACTAAAAGACTCCTTGAGGAATTTCACTGTCTTCCAGAAAAGGTAAGCAGAGCCCTTCTGGAAAAGGGTGCAAACTGCCTTCATTCTGTGCTCATGTAATACCATCTACATTTTTGGACCTCCTAAAGTCTTACTAGGAAAGAGGATCTTTTGGACTCCAAATTCAAGACATTCTCAAAAGTACCTTATATTTCTAAAAAGTAATCCCACATTTACCACTTTCACATCTGTTTCAATTCATTTAATAAATATGGAAGTGTTATACATGGTGGTGACACATCACATTTCACGACAGTTACTACATCATTAGGAAAGAGGGAAATACAGGGGAGGAATAAGCTGTGAAGAAAAAATCTAGCAAGAAAATGGCAAATTGGAAATGGAAAGCAGGGATTTGGCTTTGTAATAATGTCTGATACAATGTTTGGCCCTAACAGGAAATTGTTTTGAAGTTCTGAAGGCAGACAAAAGTTAGCAGCAGGTAGAGAAGCTAAGGAAAGTTGAAGGCTGAAACCCTTCTGAGTGGGTATCACAGTGTCCCACCAGCCCTTATCTTCAACCCTTGCCAGGGCTACATCGTTCTCAGTGCTCCTCTTTACTCACCCAGGCCTCAGAGAGTTTCTTGTGACTCTCACAGGCAAACAGCCGCAGGCAAAGGAAACTGCCAAGCCTCAGCTGCTTTTGAATAGCACACAGCAAGCTCAGTTCATTGCCATTTCTCACTGGTGGCACAGTATGGCATACAGGGGTAAAGAGAAATGAGACAGGAATTTTTAACTGACTAAATACATACCTGTACCATAGTATGTTCTGCATGGGTAATAGCAACCCTTGGCCTCCTCTGGCAGCTCTCCAGGAATGCTATGTAAATGGAGGTAGGTAGAAATTCTGCTAGCTTGAATAGCTACTAGATTGCCACCAATACCTGAAATGCAAAAGGGAACCAATGAAAAGTTTACAGCTATTTTTTTTTCCTCTAGTAGGCAATATTCTTGCATATTTACCAATCTCCTCTCTGTTTATCACAGTACCTTACATACAAAAGTCAAAATGAGAAATATCTTTAGAATGTATATTAGTTACAGACAGGCTACAAATCGTTAAAATAAGTCCAAAAAAGTGGGTTACAGTGTAGGGTATCACTGGGTATTTGGAGATCAGTTCTGTATCACAGTAAGTGCAAAAAACTCAAAACCTTCCAGAAGGTTCAATCTTATGCTTTCTCATAGATGAAGCTCCCTTTTATCACTGCCCCTTCTTTGGAAATCCCTCTTGGAACAGCAGAAGTATGACATTGTTGTGCCACTGCTGGATTACCTCCCTAGGTCATTATTCCAGGCCAGTGTAAGTAATGAAAGCAGCTCACCACCACAAACATAAATGCAGATTTCACACCCAGAACCACAGGGCCACAAAAGGCTTCAAGAAAGCATGAGTAACTATAGTCTTCTGTCACTCATAATTCAGGCTGAAAGAACAAGATGAGTGTCTGAATAGCTGATTTTTCTACTTTCTTTCTTGTAAGTGGCAGTGGGCACAAGTTGTACCAGCAGAGCTTTCGTCTCAATATAAGAATGAAATTTCTTACAGTGAGAACAACCGTTCACTGGAACAACCATCCCAAGGATGTGGTGGAGCCCACTTTACTGGAGGTTTTCAAGATGTGACTGGACCAGGTGCTAGAAAATCTCATCTAGGCTCCCTTTCTCACACAAGGTTGGACCAGATGACATTTCAAGGTTCCTTCCTCTCTGGGCTGTTTCATGTTCTGTGAATTTTTACTTCAATGAACACAAAACTAAAACAACTCATTATATCTACATTGCAGAATGCAGTAACCCTCCTATATACTCAAGCTGTCTACTTGCATATCAAGCACATGCTTTTTCTTTCCCTCACTTCAGATGCTTTACACAACAATGGGTTGGTCTGAGAAGAAGCAGAAGAAATGCAGATCTTGTCCCCACTTCAGGAGAAAGCCCTTGTTTATTGTACTAGAATCAGTTTGTTTATCTGATGCTTAGGGCTTTCTCTGGTTGCAAAACAAGTATGTGTGGTGACCAGAAGACACTATTTGCCAAATTCTTTTGGTGACTCTGGAGTGGTTAGCACAGAGATCTAATACTGAGATCTGAAAGAATACCTCCTGCCTCACCACTGCTTAGACAGTAAATGGCTGAACCTAACAAGGAAGTAGGTCTTATAAGCAAAAACTTCAGATACAAATCAGGGAATGCATGCTCCCAGTCAGGAGTTATAGGGATAAAATATGAACTACCAAAAGGTTGAGTCAGAGTTTTGCAAAGAAAATTAAAATAACAGTAGTTCTTTTTTCAGATGAACTACAGAAAAAGTAGCAAAGTAAGGGATTTATCCAAACTATGAGAGGTTTAAAAAGATTAAAACCAATCTAAGTAGGACTCAAAGTCTGTCCATCGATTGAGAACAATAAATTAGAGATTTCTGACTATGGAGAATAAGGTACAGAAAGAGAGGCAGAAATAAAATTAAGGATCAATGCACTACATCTGAATGGGGATCAGATAATTTCTGCGACTGAATTATGGAAAAGCTGTTATGTAAAACTGCTTCTTAATAGAGCTACAAAGCTGGGGATGGTGCCATATGACTGGAAAATATGCAACAGTTTCTCCTAAAAAAGAGGACATAAAGGCAGTCTGGGTAATGACAATCAGGCTAACAACTGCAATAAGTGATATATTCACAACAATACTAAGAGAAAAAAATAGTAAAATATTCTGTCATTATCTGCTTCTCTTATAGCACTACAGAAAGAAATGAAGGACAGAAGGACATAGGGCTTGTTTGAGTTTTGTAGCAGTGCAACTACAAACCACTTTGGCACAACTCTCTAGATTTTAAGTATTTCCTAGGATGTCTGTAATTTCGTTTTGTGACTGCTAATTATTTGCTTCAACAAATTCAGACACTCAGAAATATGACAGATGCTCTGGATTTCTTTCCCTAGTTAATAACATGGGAAACTGAATGAGATAAAAGAATTAAGGAAAATGGAAATAAGTCCATTTGAAATGGAGATTAAAAAATCTATCTGGACAACAGACATTGACAAGTCTGTGAAAGAAGGTGTAAGATTAGTTGTCAATCCTTTGATGGATAGCTATTAATGACAAATCTCTTCACTTTCATAACCACCATTTAGAGAAAGTGTTCCCCAAGCCCTATTGCTCATGCAGATAGCAAGAAATTACTGACAAGTATCAAAAGTGGTTCTAAAACAAACTGGCCAGCCATGGAATACTGGTAAAGGAGGTGCTAGCTGCTCTGAAAGGAAGCTGACAAGCTAACCAGAACAGCCAGTATGGAGTGTGATTTCAAGAGCTGCAACTAATTACAGCTGAGTTGAACATATACAATCTATTTTAGCTAACTGGAAATGCAGTATTTGTATGTTCAGCAAAATTACTTTAAATTTTATTTGTCTGAGCCTCAGTAACCTAATTAGTGGTGCAATTTTAACTCACAGAAGATAGCCTGGTATAGTGAAGTGTAAATGCTTCTAGAATCCACACATCCTGCTCAGTCTCAGCCAGCCAACAATGTATGGTGGTGACAGCAGCAGTGATACTGTATTTTAGTTCTGTCCATTCACCTGTCAATTCTTTCTTCTAATTATTTTTGAACCTTTGGGCCAATTTCAACCATGCCTGACATGAGGACAGACATGTTAACTACTTCCCAGTATGGTTAAACAATCTACCAAAAACGAAACAGTGACTAGATAAATAAAGGAAAAGATCCAAATGCATGTCCTCAGTGAGACAAAGACAGTAATATGAGTTATATAGTTAATGGCATAAGCATAAGCAGGCCAGCTGGCCAGTCAGCACTCAGCTTGGAATAAGGCATGATGCCTCTTGCTCAGCCAAGAGCTCAGTGAGACAGAAGAGGAATGACAATGTTGTGGAAAGCAGAGGGAAAACGGAGAGAATGTTGAGAGCAGCGGGTATAGCAGGAACACGAGGCAATAGGGAACACTGCAGGTTGAAAAGGCTGTCTAAAAACCTCAGGACACAAATGAGAACAGAATCAGGTTTCATTATTCTGCTGGTCACAGAAGGACTAGTATAAGGCTGTTCTTGCATTGAAACACTTGGATATGTACAGAGATGCTCAGTTTGTTTGGTAACCGCAGCTACCGTGCATGTGCAGTTACCATCTCAGCTATACCAGACTAATCAGACCCCTGCAAGAAACAGCAAACAGATAAAACTGCGTAGGTTGACAAGATGTCAATACACAAAACTGATAACGTCTCAGCATCTTCTAAATGTATAAAATCATCACATACTCAGTAGCTGCTCATATTATTAAAAGCTCTGTGGATGTATATGAGGACTGTTTCCATGAACATTTGATTAATCCAGAAATCTTTTCTCCTGGAAAACACTATTGCAGTCATCATAGCAAATACTAAATTTGCGAAGACTTACTTCTTTAGTTTCCTTTCATTTTTGCAAGAACTACAACATAGGGGAAAACAATTCGTTTCAAAAGTAAAATCCAGCAACTATTACTTCATCCCCCTCAGAACAGCAAATGTGTTTAACTTCAGTATGAGAGTGCTGCTTTGTCAATAAGCAGAAGAGATGTTGTCTGCTAAAGTGAGAAGGATGTCACACTGACTTAAAACTTTAAAGGAAAATTAAAAACCTCATCATTTTATCAAGGCAGTTAAGGGCTGAGCAAGAACATTTCTTCTAAAAATTGTTATCACAGCTCTTTTGTCTAACAAGCACAGAAACCTATATTGTAAGTAGAGCCAAAATCATGCCATGTATTTGCAAACAGGCCTATGGGCACAATTCATCATCTGGTAAAAGGACTTTTTTCTAATAAGAGAAGTAACCATGCTATTCAGAAAACCACATTAAAGCACTTCACATCAATGAGTCTTAAAGAATACTTCAAAGCAAATCTGTGTCTCGTAACTCAGTGCAGGTAAAAAAAATCCAGAAGTTAAGGGAAGCTGGATCTTGCTGATGCAGATCAGTCTGAGATCATCCACTGCTCTAGGATAACACACCGGGCTGTGTTTTTCCCTGGATCTTACACTGCACTTTTTGATAAATAGAGGAAGATTTTCCAGGGAATACTGGGAGGAGTAGTTGATAAACCAGAGGCTTGTGCTGCCATTCAGAAGGAACTGGAGAGGCTGGAGAGCTGGGTCAAGAGAATCTCCTCAAATTCAACAAAAGGAAGTGCAAAGTCCTCCATCTCAGTAGGAATAACCCCATGCACCATGTCATTACTAACCGGTAAAAAAATCTGGTTTCAGGTACTTGTTTAGTGTGAGGGGAGAACAGTACAATAGGCAAACCTAAATTTTTCAGAGCAGTATTCAACTACCTTATATATGAAGTCCCTTCCTTTCCTATAGGTCCCCATCTCATTCTTATTTTATGTGCATTTCCTTAAATACATATAATTAAAGAATTGTTCTTGTAGAAAACTACCTCCTATGAAAGTACTGAGAGCACCAGATAAAGTGAACATACTCAGCTTTAATGACCAGAGCCATAACTGTTCATGAAAATGTAAATATTTGCATGATGGGGCACCCAAAAAATTCTGTAAGAAGAGGCAAAGCAAATCATTGAGATTAAAGATTTTCAGAAAGCCAGTTCTATGGGGAGAGATTAATCAGTCACAGAATACTGTCTTGTTCCCAAGCACCTATAATATAGCTTGTGTAATGGGACTAAAATAAATTAATATCTATATAAGGGGAGAATGAGGCCAACATAATTCCCAAACTGATTTTTCTTGTAAATCTATTAAGAGAAGGAAGGCAAGAAGATTCTCACTGTTGCACACACCTGAGCCCAATCCATAGTTCAAAACAGTCAGTTTTGCCAAACAGGCTTTTCTGAAGTTCAACATCTGCATCATAAAAATGAAATGAAAAGGAAGCAAAAGAATCTCCATCACAATGGTGACCGAAAGCTCTAAATTTTGGAATAATCTTCTTATCTTTCAGAAAATGCAAGATGAATTTTTTCCCTGACCTCTCTACCATTAGCTTAAAAAAATCCTGTTTAATGCAAGCTAAATACTTAGATTAGAAACTTAACTAGCTACCTATTTATGTTTTTGGGGGTTTTTGTAATCCATCTTCCATTTTACTTTGTAGCATTTCTTTTAATACTTAAAAATGTTTGGGGAAAACAGATGGAAAATATTAGCTTCCCCTAGATGGATGTTTTTTAAGAGAAGTCTTTATTATATAGGCAACTATTACATTCCATGTTTGATTTGACTCATAAATACTTTCTTTCCTATGACTAATAAAAAATTGTTCCTTGGCTGTCAAAAAATGAAAATGCTCTGGATATAATTGTGTTGTGAAAACTACACAATGATTACTGAAATCTTCTAAAAAAATTTACAAGTAAGACTTAAAAGAAAGATCACACATTATAAAAGTGTATTTGCAGATTTACATGTACATGTTAGCAACTAAAAGGTAATAAATCTATCACACAATAATGCAACAAAAGTAAGTAACAGAAATCAAAACCCTCCTCCTTATTCATGCCAAAATAAAGACTGAATTATAAAGTTCTCATACAGTAGAGGTGCCTTCTGAGACTAACACATTCTTTCCAATTCAGGATGCAGAAAAATTAATTTGCTACACAGCCAAATTGCTCTACGACCATCCAAGTACACTAATGTTTTCCCTTGTCATTTACAGAGGCAAATGTCAGACGTTCAACTCTCTGAGACAATGGTTATATTCTAATCAGTTGTGGGAAAACTCAAAGTACAACTATGCTAGAAGAAATTAAAATATATAGCTATTAAAATATCCTGGGATTTTTTTGGTTGGTGTTTTTGGTTGGTTTTTTTGTTTTTTTTTTGTTTTTTTTTTTTTTTTTTTGAGGAGGAGGAGGAGGAGGAGGAGGAGGAGGAGGAGGAATGGTTTCTTGGTGGTTTTCTCCATATTCTCCAAAACAATTTACAGTAAAAGCTCTCTGAAAAACCTGAAAGTCTGTCATTCAATTTACCTCACTAACAAATAAAAAAGGGATAGTTTGGGGAATGTATTGCATGAGCTTAATTTTCATCTCCCAGACAACTGGCATTCATTCAGTTTTATATTAAATTTTCTCATATGTGTTTCTCATATTCCTTGATATCTATGTATTCCCTCCAGATAGCAAATACTGTTAAAGTATGGACAGCCAAAGAGTAAGAAATATTAGGACAGGTTTGTGTTACCTTTAAAGAGTATTGCTTCAAACCACCCGCAAAGGAAAGTTTTTTGATATAAAGTATTTCCAATTTTCAGGTGTTTTCAGAATTAATTTGCAGAACTTTCATTCTTCAAGGTGCATAAAAACGGGATAAAGTCTACTGACATGTTGGTTATTACCCAGTAACTTCTGAAATGCAAATACTTAGAAGATATCTCACAATGTTTTGTATAAGCACACAACAAAATGGAGAGGAAAGTGGCTCTATCTGGTAACTGCACCTTAGCTCATTTCTGTTGCATATTCAGAAGCATAAAATTGTTTAAGATATTATCTCTTTTTCTGCACAAAAGGAACTTGGTTACTCGCAAATTGCAAATCCTGAGCCAAATTCAACATGCTGTGATGCTGTAAGAGGATTTGCAAATTTTAACCATCCCATTCATGAGAAAACACAACAATCAACTTGAGTATCTAGACTGAAGCACAGCCATACTCAGGCTTAGTTATTTTATTCAGAACTTCAGTACATCAAAGAGACATCTAAATCTCAAGTAGTCTGCAAGTTGCCTGAAACAACAAAATGATTTATTTATTTTCAAAAAGCAGAGATGCAATTTAACTCAGCCGACCATAAAATTAAAAATATTCATCTCAAGAAATGTGTTTTAATGTGTTTAAAATGGAAAAAACAGTTGTGAAATATGTCTGGCCACCAGCTGTAAAGTAGACTATAAATGCCTTTCTGCTTAAAAACTATTTTAATATTTTGGGCAAATATTTGTAGTTATTGTTAATAGGGATAGGAACCTTCGAGGTTGCTCAAATTCCAGACCACTATTTCTTAAACTATTTATGGCTCCACAGTGTAAGACATGATTAAAGTCACTTGTCTCACATCTAAGAATAAGCAAACTATCTAGACAGGATGCAGATGAAACCTACTTAATGGTGCACAGGAAGCCTTAGACCTGACCATTTTGCAGTGAATACTGTTCAGGTGTGAACATTCATGGCAAATGGCCCTGAAAAAAACAGTGACAGCTTGAAATTCTGGACAAATTTTGTCCTCAAATTTTGGCTGGACACATTCCCAGTGGAAAAGAATATTTCTTTCAGGTTTCCCTGTTGTTGTTTTCTCCGAGGTTTTCTGTGCCATAGGAGCAACAAACTTTCAGGTAAAAGAAAATGAAATGGGAAAACCCTCCATTTCTTTTGCTACTGAGGGTTACAGTGAGAATTCCAAGGCCAAGAAAGCACTGGTAGAGAAAACTTTCTGCAACAGTAATGTTTAAAAAGCCATAGGTCATCTGTTAGGTGACCTAGCACATCTTTCATGTCAGTAAATGAGTGTCAACAGATGTGCTTTTTTAACTGAAGGACTTCCTAACCCCAGTTTACTACACTGTACTGACCAGCAATATCAAAAGGTGTCAGTAGAATTATGAAACCCAGGAGAGGCTAATCTAATAGCAACCCAAAAAATTACCTACCTACAGTTTCCTTTTCCAGGAGGTGTACCATAAAACTCTGCATCCTCTACACAGAACATATTTTCTCTATATAATCCAATAGAAATGCATCTATTCTTAGAATTCTGAGTCAAGCTTGCCTCTTGCTATCCCAGCCTCCTGGAAAGACTCTTTGCCCCCCTGCCTGCTTCAGTAGCCTCAGCTTTCCCTCTCTTACACCTGCCTAACTCTTCAAAGACCTTTTGACCTGTCAGCTAAACCTCCAGGGCTATATAGCTTTTGGCTAGTTCTTTTCCCATAAAGACAGTTCAAAAGAATGTATGGGCATTGCCTTAATCAGTTTGGGTACACCTGCTTAAATAGAAAAAAAAAATCCTCCTCTCTTAGGAAGCAAATCCAGGGGGTTACCAAAAAAGGACTACTATCAGAAAAGTTACAGTTTTCTGCTTTACAGGTGTAAAGCAGAAAAAAGCTGAAGATCAACATGTCTGCCTTGCCTTTTTAGGTATCTGGAAATCAAAATGGAAACACACAAAAGTTACATGCAAGTACTTGCAATTCTGAATTAATACAAAAGCAAGGAACAGGCAGGGAAACATACTGGCTGAAGTGTAAACACTAATTTACAGTTAGCAAGGAACACAAGTGGCAACATAGAAATGTTTCATGTTAAAAGCAAGAAGAAAGGAAATAGTGGGCCTTAATGAGAAAGAAGAGCAAGGAACATGCTCTACTGAAGATTGAAATACTCAGTTCCTTTTGCCTACTGCCTTCATAAAAATGGTGATACAGGATCACTAGTAAATATGTGCTAGGGCCTGGGGGTTAAGTTAAATTTACTGCATCCACAGAGCTAAATGAACAATCCATGAAGTATTAGTGATCATTTTTGCTAACTGATTATTTTGGAGGTTAGAGAATACCTGAGGGCTGTAATAGAGAAAACAGAAAATATATCTTTAAAGCGGGTTAAAAAGGATGATACAGAGAATCTGTACATCAGTGAAATTTATATTCCTATATAAGAATTAGAACAAATTATTAAAAAGACAATTTATAAGCATCCAGAAGACTTGAAAGCTATAAAGCAAGGGCTAACATGAATTTGCCAAGAACATGCTTCTGTCAAAGCCCCCAGTTGAACAGCCTGTGTAATATTTGCAGCAATAAATCTACTAACTCTCAACCACAGTAAAGCTTATCAAAATGTTTTGGAGCTATCCAATGTTACATTTCCATTAACAATGTCTGGAAAATTAATTATATCAGGGCAATGTGGTTCAAAACTAAAACCCCGCGACCACATTAACATCTTATTACCAAGGTGGAAAAGAAGTGGCCATAATTAATTTAATTTATAGCTTAGAAAACAGAATAGAACATGCTCATGGAATTTGCAAGAGCCAACTTAAGTCAAAACAGAATCATCTTGGTAACTGGAGAAGTGGTTTTAATAACAATACATGAAAGTGCAAATTAATGTAAGAAATCAAATGGAAAAACACAAAAAGAGGAAAGAACAGCTAGACAGCAATATAGTGGGGACAGATTTGGTGATTATAGTTACTGCAAACTAAATAGGTATCAACCCTGTGGTACTGTATGAGGAAAGAAAAGCATTTTCAAACTGCATCAGTCCAATAAGATATTACCTGTTCTTCTAAAATTTGCCTTGTTCTTATCATTAGAAGATAGAACCCTAAACTTAAGGACCAAATTTTCAAAAATTAATTCCTACACATCTGAAAGGTGCATACCAATCTTCAGAAACAACACACATTTTTCTTGAGAAATTTATTTACATGCCTGTAGCATGCTTCTTAGTGCTTATATCTACCTACATTACAAGTCAATAGTAAATTATTGTTTGAAAATTTGTCCTTGGATGTTCAGAAAAAAATCCTTTGAAATAAAATTTTAACTACATTTTCCCCAGCCATAACTGCTTCAATATAATATTTGATAATTTGATATTTGAATATACTCCTTCAGTATTTACACTTTCAGTTTCTTAATGCATACTTGAGGTTTCTACTTCTCACATTCTTTATCATGTTTTAATGGTTGTAGTAAAAACAGGAAGCACTTCTTAGGCGTTCAAATAAACAGCTGTTGACATCAAAATCAAAACTTGAAATTAATGTACCCAGATACTAATTAGCACAAGAGAAATTTACTGTAATAGACAATTCTCAAAACAAGGTGTATCAATTGATACAGAGTAGCAATTAATCCTGTCAGAGTCTTACCATTAATTACGGGGGTATAAACAACAATTCCAACCAAGTTAGGATCAGATACAGTTGTGTCCAGAATAAGGCCACCAATACTGGGAAAAGAAGTACAATATTTAGAACAAGGCAAGCAGGACCATTAAACAGTATTTAAAAAATTTTATAGCAATGTGACTTAGATCATCTTCGAGCCACAATTTTCATCTCATCTTTGCCCTGAGCCATTACCTCATTCTGAGCTACAGACTAACGTCCCTATAGCTATTCACTTATTAAAACTGGCTTCTTGTATAACAAAGATCACAGAGTATTAGCCAATTCCTCTACTTTTAAGATTCATAACTTTCACTGGATTAAATAATCTCTTAGACCAGTGCTAAAATTCTAAAGCCTAAATTCTAGAGGCTCCTTAATTGTCTCTTTTAGGTACAATCAAGTAAGAAATACAGAGATATGGGATGACTATCAAGATGCTTCCATGCAGCAAGACAAACAGACCTACCTGCTTATAATCATGGCAGTTATAACAGGCTCCCATCCTGAATGGAGGACAGTTCTGGTAGCTGGGTGTTTGGCAGCTATGACAATTCCCATCGGAGTCAGAGCCAAAAAAAAGGCACCAACCAAAGGAGATACATAGTAATATGTCTCTAAAACAATAATTAAGAGAAAGAAAACAAACCCCTTTTACTTTCCAGATATTCCTATATGTTTTTCCTAACTTAGAATTCTAAAATAAATTATGAACTATGCCATACAAGTGAGGAATTTAATAGTCTTCATTACTATTACACCTGAAGTTTCAACCACTGCACTGAACAACATGGTTAATATTGCCATCTGGGATCATTGTCTCTCATCTTCTCAAGGACAGAACAGCTGCACAAAGAAAGAATTTTGAAGAGGATTTTTGTGAAATGCTTTATGATAAAAATACAGCAAGAATGTAGAATATACAACATTATTTCGCAACTGAAGAAAAAATTTTAAAAGAAACTGAATATAATGAAAATGCATTTTGTTTAAACCCAGATTCTTAGCATATGTACACTCCCTTCTTCCCAAAGCAGGTAATGTGGTAATCTTTCCATAAATTGCATATCTAAAACAATGGAAGCACAATGTGCATCATTGAGACATTTGTATCAGTAGCTCAGTTGTTTCATAGCCAGTCTGAGTCTGAAAATTAACAGGCAGCTCTGCTGCTTGCACCTATCCATGAGAATTCCATCCTATTTCATAGGAATACAACTACAAACACTGGTGAGTACCATCATAAAGCTGAGATTGTAAAGCAAACAACTGCTTCCACAGAAAGAACACTATTTTTTTTTGATTACTTGGTTTTATAATCCCCTCCTCACAGAAGCTACTACAGTGATCCAAGACTTCCTAATTCAACAGTGAGGTAAATAATAGAAAGTTTATCCTAATGGCAAATATATACATATAAACTGTGCAAATATTCCACTTTCAAATATTTGTTTTATGAGAAGTATGCTCGTGTATCTAATGTTAAAACACATTTTGTCAAAACTTCCAAAATTTAGACAAGTCTTACAGCAAAATATTTTTTAAATTAACAGGTTGAAATAGTTAATATAGATCACACAAATACTTTGCCAAAGAGGAATAGTTGGTACATAAAAAGTATTCTCACCTATGCATTATGGCATATTACAATGGCTGCAAATCCAAGCAATTACTACTTTGATGTTACCTTAGTGGATCTCCTGACAGAATTGCTGTAGAATTTTTAGAAGTTACTACCCTTCTGCATTGAGTAACAACCTCTGCAGCAGAGCCAGCAGAAAACATAGTAAGTTATGTTTCCCTGGGCAAACTGAAAGTAGAAAGCTATTAGAATAAGACAAAGCCCAAAAGAGAAGTAATTTTTGCCTTTCCTTATCTACTTATTCTACAGTGTATTATTTCCCTTTTCCTGTGTGGGGCCTTTTTTTCCTCCTTTCACCTCCTTCTGTCACCTAAGAGGTGGAGCAGTGAGAATACTCAGCTTCACTCTAACTCTTGGGAACAGTGAGGGACTTTTTGTTTCTTTTAAATCTGTCGGAGACTCTACTGGTAGAACATCTTACTATAACAACCTAAAAAGATTAAGCTTGAGATGCATCTGGAAAGGCAGGGTAGGTATCTTCCTCTTCAAATTTAATTCACAGAAGAAGCAAATGCATTCTACAATAGCTGGAGAATGGGAAGAAAAAATAAATGGCTTCTCTTTTAGGGCTTATTTCACTCCATTTTTGATAGATGTATAGCAGGTAGCTTAAATGGGAAAGGGAATCTTGCTCAAATAATGCAGCCTCTAGCAGAAATTAGAGGTAAACTGGAAATATACTGCTTCAAAACAACTGGTAGGAACCTGAAAACAATAATGAGAATCACATAATTTGCCTTCCCAACCCAGATTCAACATATCCGGGAGCTAAATGCACATTCTGTGAGAAAAATGGAAAGCTTTAAAGAAATTTTCAAATCATTACGGACAGATAGCAGGCACCACGGACCTCCACATTTAATTTACTGGGTGCTCCTATTCCACAGCATTTCTCGTGTTCTGTTGGAGGAAAGGTGCCAGGTCTCAGCGACGGTCCTGCGGAGCCCTCTAGTGCTTTCCCCCAGCAATTTAACAAAGATTCACAGACAGCTCCTTTTACGGAGTTGTTAAGAACTGTCAACCTTTTACCGTTTAAATCCCCGTGTTTGATAACTTTGCCACTATTTTAAAAGCACTTTAATGAACCTTTAAGAAATTATACACATGATGGTGGCCAAACAAGGTGTTTCATTTGGTCCTGGCACAGGTAAAAATGCTACAGTCCTTTCCCCTGTCTCTTCAGGGTATGTCATGAAGTATTGTATAAAACCAAAGGCTGCACACCTCTGTTTCAGACAAACATAAAGCTTGTACACAAATAATTTCCATCCTTCCAGTCTTTTTGTCTGAAAACAACTCATGCCATGCAGAGAGCGGTCAGAAACATGTTTTGTTTCAGATCATTTCATTAGTTAGGCTAATAAATTACAGGGGAAAACAGTTAATTCTGAACACAGTTCAGAAGTGAATGCCACCAGTTTCATTAGTACCCTAAAAACTGCAGGTTTCTTTGTAACATTCCCATTGGGATTCTTATTTTAGCATTGAGAAAGCAGGGAAACAACAGAAAGGAGACAGAACATTCTTAAGAATATCTGTGCTGGAAGAGGCACAGTTCCCATCTAGCATAGTATCCTTTGTCTCACAATGGTCAACAGTCCAGGCTTATGGAGAGAAGAAAAGAAAAATTACATGTTCAGAGTGATGCTTCTTTCAGCGTGCCCTGCCAGCTTCTGCTGTTGTTTGCATCAGGGATTTCATCTCTCAAGTCTCTGTCTGTTCAATACTCCTCAATGGGTTCCTCTCTGACTAGTTTATCCAAAGTTTTCTAAAATCACTTTGGTCCTCTTAACACATCACAGCAGTAAGTTTCACATCCCACTCATGCTTTGTATAAAAAAAATTCTTTAATTTTTTTAAACTTGTTGCCTAATCATTCTCTGAATGCTTCTTCCCTGCCATTCACAACTTGATATACCTCTCCTGAGCTGAAAGTACTCCATATTTTATTCCTTGTTACCATTTCATAGTTCAAATACATGCATCTTGGAAACCACCTATTTCCAAGGGCTTTGTGGCATGTTCTTTCTTTAGAAAGACTCTCTTGTTTCAAAAAGAAAGAAGTACAAAGACATTGAAAAAAACACAAAGGGCAGAAGCAGTTGTTTTAGTGGTAACTAGATAATTACATACTTCACCAGAAGAGAAGTGTTTCCAAAAGACATTATAGACAGAAAATTGGGAGTAACTCTTGGAAGTACACTGATCCTTACCCCTACACGTGTGGGATCTGCTTTCCAACTGCAGTTGCAGAGAAAAATGTGAGTGGTCATGACAGCTATAAAAGCAGCAAAGGATCAGTTCAAACTATACTCACTTCTTTTTTTATTCCTCTGAGACACATTAGAACACCTGTATCTAGAAATGTAAATTTCTGGAAATGTGTGAAAGGAAGAAAGAAGTCCGAGTTTCTTTACCCAACTTTTTTTGGGAGGTTGAGTGTTTTTTGTTCAGATTGATAGATTTTAAAAACCAGCATGTTATAGGAGAAATTGAAATATTAGTAGTAATTACTTACTTCTCTAGAAAGAGAGAAACATAGAATCTGTAATTTATATAAAGCATAGGAGGCAGTTCTAGATACAGTACAAAATAATATGTTGTTTATTCACAAATCACAAATGTATCTACTATTAAAACACCAACACATGCAACTAAGTTCTGCCTGTGGTCACAAATAAAAAAAATTTTAAAAAGGAAAGAAGTAGAAGAAGCTGTTCAAAAATGGTAAGACTCAGTATTAACAATTTCCTGTCTTTCAGTCCTGTGGGTTCCACTTATATAGAGTGTTAACTGAGATTAGATGCTGACAACCACTTCCAACTCCACGCCTACCCAGGTTGCTAGTACATGCCAATAATCCTAGCTAACTCTCTCCTCCTGCCCAACTTCCCTGGCACATCACTGATAAGTATAAACCCTAATTTAGAACTGAATTTCAATCAAACGTATCAATTGTTGGGGCCTGAAATCTGTTTTCAGGAGAACAACCCAATGTTCCAGTCTATTAAGCTTTTGGAGCATAGCAATAAATCTAAATGAACAGACTCTAATGAAATAAACCCTGGTTATTATCCCAGCCCTAGCATTAGCTAGGGACACTAAATTTCATGAAAAGAGAGTTTTTCTCTGTTTTTCTCATCAGAAGAAAAGAAAGAAAAGGTGCTAAAAAAGATCTTCATCAATTTTCACTGTAAATGTACAAACTTCCCTGAAAGAAGCATTTAAAGAAAATATTTGAGAAATACAGGTATTAGAATAAAATATGAAATATTTAAATATAGTTATGAAATAAACAGTCCCATTTAAGTTTTAACAAAAATACAGAAAATACAAAAAAGTACTTCTTTGCACACTGATACATTAAAGCTGACATAATGTTAACACTTTCTAAATATGAAAGATCCAATACTGAAAAAACAACTGCAAGTCACACCATGGTAGCTTGAGTCTTACTCAATGCTTTTTCTGGCTGATGTTGTAATACTCACATTTGAAAAGGTTTGGACAATGAGCACAGCTGTAAATGCTGTATGTGATGACATCAGCATCTCTGGTAAGTCATGGACAACACAATATTTTATCTGTGGTATATCATACTATAATTGTCTACAATTATGTCTTTTAAAACACAATCAACTTTTAATAGTTTCTATGGAATGAGTTTGTTGCAGCAATTATTTCATTTTGAATAAGGTTCTTAACATTCTTCTCCCACTGTGAGAAAATGTTCTCACATTTTTTGTTCCTTCATTACCACGGTTTGTAATTCACATGTAGATATTTACTGCATTACTGTCAAAGTCTTTCAGATATTCCTAGATTGTTCCTAAGTTCAGGTTAGTGAACAAAACCAAAATTATGTTTTGTTTTATAAAAATAAAAAGGGGAAAAAAAAATAAACAAAAGGGAAAAAAACACCAGAAAAACCAAAATGGAAAAAAGAAATCACGGCACTCCTAAGATTTACCATTAAATGGTATAAATGTTGACAAAAAAGTCAGTCAAACTAAAAGGTTTGCTGAACCTCTCCCTGCAGCCTTGTCCCCACCCTCCTAATCCAAAAGAGGTTTCAAAGCACACTTACCAAGGCAAGTATACAGACCCTGACTTATCCATGCTAGTATAGCAAGGGTGATGAGATCTCCAAAACTTGCTGCTATAGGAGTGGCAACGTTGTCAGGATTGATACCAGTCTTCTTAGATCCAACAATAACTCCAACCATTATTACTCCTAAATTCAACGAAGACAGTACAGTAACTGTATCCACTGTTGTTAATTCCACAGAAAATTCCAAGATTATGACCATTTCAGTCTTAATAAATAAGAATTCAGTGCTTTTTTCCCCCAGGATGATTGTTCTTCCCACCTGATAATGACTGTGTTTTAAGTTTTAGCCATTTTAAAAAATGGACACATAAATTTCAAAAAAACAGAGTAAGCACACACACAAAAAAAGCCAAGAACCATCTCTACAATAAACTACTTTGCTTATGACTGGAATTAGCACTATTGAAATTGTAAAGCAACTATTTCCTGAAGAAAAAAATATGAAGTGTATTATTTTCCAATGCTGGTAACTTCCACTGACTGAAATTTAAATCAGCCTAGGCTGAAAACAACGTAAGATTAAATACTTTGACATCTGATATTGTGCAAGACTACCAATGAGTTAGCACCAAACACCAAGAAGCTACACAATAAATTAAACCCAAGACAATATATAAAAATATTACTTGCTACACACTTGAAAAAAATTAATTAAGGGTTTCAATTTTTTTTTTTCCTATAAACAGCAACACTAACTTTTGAAGAGTAATCTCCCTGCAAAATGCAAGTGGCTACTAAAAATAAAATTGGCATTGTTACTAACAGTCTTTGGCACAACCTGAGTAACTTCCCTCTCATCTTACATTACATGTAAGAGCTTCAACTGTATATACCATCCTTTATGTTATATCATGTATGGTAGGCTACATTAAGAGCTCACTTTCAGAGAAACTGCCTAAGGAGTTATACACCAGGAAATTCTCAAAAGAAAGAACTGGAATGATCCTGTAAGAACACAATATTTCACAAGCACCTAGTTCATGTGTAGGAGAATGAAGCTTAGAAAGTAATTTCCTGCACTGGCCCATCACCAGGACAAAAACCAAAGTTTCTCTTCATGTCCAAATCATACATGGGAAGTGTAGAAAATGCACTCATGTTTCCCAGTTCTCTTGCTGCCCTTAATTCTGCACATGATCAAACTCAGTGACTTTCTAGTCACTAGAAAACACGTGTGTTCTTAATTCCATGCAAAACTTCAACAATTTTGTAATTTTCACATAAGCATATCAAAGCAGGAAAACAAGGAAGTTACCCATTTTACTTAACTTACTATTCTTAGGACTACTGACTATGTATTTGCATTAAGAACATGTCACAAGTAGAGGTACCTTCCTCCTCCCTTTCACATCCATTAAGTACAATCTTTTACAGTTAAATGTTTCCTGACAATTAGAAAGAGAATATTAAATTCATCATGCCATATTGCTCCAGACAGACACTGGCACTGTTTGTAGAGCTGGACTTGAACTTGGTCCAAACCCTTCAAATAATGAGCCAAATTGTTCACTTCAGACACAAAACAGAGCACAAACTAACACACAAGCAGCATGGGCAACCTGGAACTTTGAATTCAGCTAAGCTAACATCCGGGATCATCTGAGTTTAATTATAATTAAGTTTCACCTGCTTAGTACTAAGAATATATTTTGTACATTAATGAATATAGAAAGCAGGGGGAAAAGTTCTCCATCATATTAGGTGAAATCTAAAAACCATACTTTTTTGTTTAGATATGTTCAGGAGGTCATGCCAATCAAAAGCTTTCCAAAGACTATGACAGGAGAGGAATGCAATATGCCCACCTATACAGAAATTGCAAAAGGGCATCTTATCCTCAGCTGGTTTGCAGATGTATTACACCTGACTGGATTTCAATTTTAAAGGAATAGCAACATATACACATTCAGCATCCACAGAAAAATGAATAACTGCAAAAAGTAACACATATACCCCTTTACCTTGTAAAAGAGAAGCTATGAAGGCAGTTGCTACACTGCTAGAACACAAAAGGACTGAGTGATCAAAGCGGTATTTGCCCTCTGGAATCCAGCCCAATATAACTGCTGCCACTGCTGCCAGAAAACCAACTACTGTTGCCTGAACCTGGAAAAGAAAGCAAATTCTTAAAACAATTGACAGCCTTAGGAGGACCACAGAATCGTTTTCTGTTAGCCTTTCCTCCTATCTACATTTACATGCCAGGTATGACAGGAGCATGCTCATCCATTTTGTAAAGAGGATGACAACCTTGGATGATTAAGGAGAAAAATCTTAGGCCAGCAGAAAAGGCTTTACTAGCATTTGTCAGACTGCAGAATAGCAAAAGTAAAATCAGGGAGAGGAGCTCAGGATTTACAAGAAGCCAATGCCTAAAGAAGCTTCTAAACCACTTGAAGCAGCAAAGTCACAACATAAATATTTCACTTAGTTTTTGAGCGTGTTACATTATAACTTACGAATAAGAAATAGCTCTCAATCTTAAGAAACAGCTGCTTTGGAGAACATGCACTCCTTTCCTCAAAGGACCCAGCTACTTAAAATATTGGTTTTTATCCAAAAGCTCTATCACACACTTCCTTTAAACATTGAATCCAATGCAAATACAGTACTAGAAACATTAGAAAGGTCAAATTTAAAAGGTTTTGCCAAATCTGAAATTTTTCTCTAATCATCCTCAGATCCTTTCTCAGAAAAAATTATAAAGGAAATATACCCTTGGTACAGTCACAAATAAGACTACCTCTTCTTCTAATAAATATAAGCTCATATTGTTTTAGAGAAGAGCCAGTGTAGTAGAGCTAGTTTCCCATTAACACTGTTCATCTTTGTACTTACCAATGTTTGTGATTAAACTTTTTCAATAACTTCCCTCACTTAGAAGAATTAATCAAATAAACCCATCATATTTACCTGTTTTAAGGCCAAATTGCCAATTATTAGGTTCCATTTCTCAATGGGAGAATCCATTTTTCCAATATTTACCTATCAAAGTTAGAAAAGAAATTCAGACATTTGGGTTTAAAATGGTATTATTTGAAAATCCCCACGAATAATTCAGCTAATAAAGTAAAACATTTTGATTAAAAACAAGCTATATTTTTTAAAAGTCAAACATTGCTTTTGATTTTAAATCATACTTACAGTATCTTTCCAAGAGCAGCTAAACTTGATGCAGTTTTACATAGCAACTTGTTTAACATTAGCTTGCTCTGCAAGATACACCAGCCACCTTACATTCCTGGAATGTCCAAGCACCACCAGGGATTAGATCAGTGGCTGGAAGATCCCTTTAGATTGAGCTTGTTTCTATGGTGCTTAAATTCTGAAAATAAAAAATGCTAAAATCTACTACTGCTTAGCATTCTAACTTTTCATTTACACAATACAGCTAGAGATCTCAGATGCTGTAAATGATGTAAGTCCAGTATTAAGGTAGCAGCTGAAAGACAGCAAATAAGTTATTCTAAGAAATTTAAAAGTACATACATATCCTTTTATAATGTATTTCCTACTTTTGCCTTTTTTTTGAGTTAGAGGACAAGATCTGATGAGCAATATGAACCACTGCAGTATGGCTGTGTTTAAAATAACTTTCTTTTTGATATAACAGACTTAAATTTTTTGACATGTTGAGCATAAATTTTAGTGGCTTTTCCCATACAATACTAATTTATAAGATAACATACTTTTCAAAAAACAGAAAGACTTCATGCATATATTTTCCATCTTTTGATAATTTCTTTTCAGTAGATTTCAATTCAATTTCTTTTCCATTTTGTTTCACTTTGTGATAGTAGTGACTTGCAAGGAACAAAGTATTAAAAGAAATGCTAATTTAAAAACAGAAATATAGGACGACACTTTATCTCAATCACACTATAAATATTTTACAATGTTCAAACTACAGTCAAAGCTCTGCAAATACATTCATTAAGTTTAAATAGAAAAGCAGTTGTCTCAGGAACTGCTGATAAGAATCTCCTTTGCATCCTTCTTAAGTATATAAATGCTAAATGAACAAAATGGCAAGCTATGGAGAGCTTCACTTTTTCTCTCCTTTGAAAAAGTTTCGGAAAAGAATCCCAAAAAATTAACAGTATTATTTAACAGTATTACAGCTTTAAAAAGTAATCTTGCAAAATGCTTAATCTGGCCTAAATGTGAGCTACTGCCAAATGCCACAGCTCTTCCTTCCCCTGCTGTCACCTACACGTTCACATTGTCTTTCTCGAACCACATCCACTAGCTCCACGAGAGAGTTCATGGAAATATAAATCTGCTGGTTTGATGGAAAACACTTTTTCCAGGGAGCAAAATGGGGTTATCTGCTATAAAATGATCTGATCCATTACAGCCAACCATGTAACCATGCACAAGTGCTCTCAAGGTTTGGAAGGGAGAAAGAGCACGACCATTCCTTGCAGCTGCAGATTTCCATAAACTGAGATAAAGTTCATTGTGATACTGTGAAATAGATGGACCGAAACAAAAGGTTTGTAAAATCACACTGCTAATGCCTAACCCTGAACAAGAGTCTGCACAAGTTTACAGGACTGAGTAAGTGGTGTTTTGGTGGTGGGTCATTTTTTGGGGGTTTTTTGATGTTGTTGTTCTTTAAAAATGAAACAGGAATAGAGAGAAAAGACAGCAGTGTGAATTGAGACAATGAGAATGACCCAGAGAACAGAACAAAGCCGAAGAGCTGAAGGACACAAACCACAGTATAAGTATTGTGCTTGAATGGGCAGTTGACCTAAGTGCACCTCCCACAGATATGCCAGCACAGCAGTGGGCAGAGGGAGAAAGGCTTACAGAGATAAAACTCCAGAAGCACCGTTTTGCTCTTTGTTGTCTGTATTCTACATATGAAGTAACTTCTGGTGGGATAAAAATTAATGTTTTAAAAACAGTAGGCAGTAAGATTGCCAGGGTACGGGGAGTTTACACTAACACCAAAGTGAAGTATGCCCTGAGGTAGATAAAAAACACAGTCTTGAGACAGGTTTAGTGAAATAACTGCTTCTAAAGTGGATGGGAAATTGTGACTGATCAGTAAGAAGCAGCTAAAGGAGCAATTTGGGCCACCAGATGAATGAAAGTGACCAGACAACACTTGAAACCAGATGTACTATGGGTAAGAAACTTGCTAAGAAGACACTACTTTTTGACTGACCACATATAATTAACAATAAAGTAAAGATAATTAGTTTACAGCCCCAAGAGCACAGACGTGTGTGCAAATTCCGATGCAATTAGAAGCTAAGTGAGCCAGCAGGGCATGAATTAACTGCAATGCTGGACTCATGTCAGAAATTTCCTCGTCAAAAGGTAAAGCTGGTCACAAGGGCACAGCATTTACTTCAAGACAAATGTCTGGTGGGCAGCCAGATTTAGCCAAGGCAGACATATGACAATTTCTGGTACTGGAATGACAGGAAGCCTTCATGGCATGCTTGAATAAAAACATCTGAAGCACCAGCTGATTTATGTCTTGGTGAGGATTAATGACCCTGGTAAGAGGCACTGGTAACACTCCTCAAAATAAGCCTTCTTGGTATTGAATTGTTGGAAATGGCCAAACTGCCTCTGAAAAACCACATTTGAGATATCTACATGTTGAAGAATACATTTAGTGCACCCTTAATGCACAGATCATGCTATCACAGTTACTGGGATACTCTTAAGAGTGCCATTTTGGGCTGGGGAGAGTGGCCTGAAACTCATGATGCCAACTTTCGTTTACCCACTGGACATGCAGCCTGTGTTGTGGAAACTCCAGTGTCCTTCATCTGTGTGCATGAGAGGGGGATCAGCTCCTGTTTTGGTAACAGCTGATGGATAGTAAGAACCAAGGTCAGGAGTCCCAGTGCAGAAAAGGGGTCTGTGTGACCCTTTTCCAAATGTCCCCTGAGAGCTGTGATATCCACAAATGTGATGGCACTGGCGAGGGTTGGGAATTCAGCCACGGACTGACCCAGACAAGTTCTGGGTTTGTGATCTGGCAAATGCCATAAGCTCAATTGAGACAAAATTAAAGATCACATTAACTGAAGCAGAAATGGTGAAGCATACTCTGACCTTCTTTATTTTAAGCCTTCAGTAAGGCACTGGTACATCTTGGACTTGGTATATTTTTCACTATGCAATACAAGCATTTTTAATCCTCAGGCTATGAAGTGTACTAGTCAGAAACAAATTAAGCAACATGTCAACAAAAACCAAAAGGTAAAGTAATAGACGAAAGCATTCATGCCTGACAGTAAAGGCTGTAAGGTTTAAACACAAAATACTGTTAAGAAACAGTAAGAATACGCAGAAAAGTAAGAGCAATAAAATCAAACAGAAAACAAGATTGAATGGCTAAGGATGACGTTGATAAAGATACAACATAACATGTCAATTCTTATGTATGAAAGTAATCAATTTCTGTAATGGGCATGACACAAGCAAACCTTCACAGGACTGCCAAGGCTATGTCCATCACAGTATGCATTCAGGCAACAACTCAATATAATGTGGCAATGACATTCATTAATGACAGAACACTGGGAGACCTTGTCAATACAAAGCATTGTAATACCATATAAAAACTGAATGTCCTTGAGGGTTACAGCAGCAAAAACATAAAATTCAAGAGTAGAAATGCAAGGTCATGCACTTATAGACTAATAATACTTCTGCCAGAAGATGAGAGTGACAGCTGGAAATGAACAAAAGCATAAATAATAGGACACAGTCATTGATCACAAAGCGACTGACAGGTTTAGACCTGATCCTTCTAGGCAAGTAAGTACATAAAACCCTAGAAAGTTTCAAGAGCAATATTCTACAAAAACATAGTAAAATCTCATCTGGAGTTATGTACACCTTTGACCAGACATCTACTAGAAAAATTCATTCAACTAGGAAGAGGCAGAGAGTGGGGACCTTGCTGGAGAACTGAAGCACTGCATTAGGCAGTCTTAGAGAGATACCCAGTGCAGCTATCAGAAATAGTCTAGCCACACTATTAGACTGATCTAATCACTAGTTATTCACACACACACACTAAAGATATACAAGAAGGCAATCTGGCTTACTTAGACTAAAAAAATGAAGAGATAGAATATCCCCTGAAATGTAAAAAACAACTATAAGAAATACATGAGAAAGAACACACAGAAAAAACCTTGTTAATGCTACATTACAGTGTTGACACACACAAAAAATAAGCAGACACAAAAAAACCCCAAAACAACCTCATCACAACAAAAATAAATAAATTTATTTAGCCAGAAAGCTAAAAAGAAGTTTCTTGCAGTTTGACCAAAAGAGATCTGGAATAGCAATGTTACCAATGCTTTATTTTGGTGCTACACATATGGTCTTTAGAAAAACGTGTTTAAAACATAAACATTTTCTTAGACTATTCAAAATCCCTCAAGGTCAAAGAGATCTCTCAACCTTACACAATACACCTGTAAATCTCAAAGATCTGCTTTATCTGTTCTGAATGATGAGTCGGAAGAGACTTAAGAAGTGAAGTTTTGATGTGTGGAGACAAGGGTCACCTTTTTAACTTTGCCAACTTAGTAACAGATTTCAACTGCCCCATAACAGCCACATTAATTCATAAACATAAAACACTTGTGCCTCAAAGAATTTTTTTCCTTTTTGAAATATTCTAAACATGTATCTGAAGAGTGAAAAGGAAGAGAAAGTTACTTACAGCAGTTGACAGTCTGGATGCCAAGGTCATTTCCAAATTTCCTTTGAGACCAAGAAGTGCAGGAACCAAGATAAAGACTTCAGTGACATTCTTGAACACATCCCAGTGCTGTACAAAGGATACAGTGGGAAACATTTAATTGAAAAATTCTCTTTAGACCATCCACAAAGTATTCAAAAAATTATGTAAATCATAACTTAACCCATTAAAAAAAATGTAATCTTTTTATATTAGACCTAGAAGTCTGAAGTCAAAACTGTTACCTATTTAGATAAAACAGATTTATGACTGCAGATTACTGCTGCAAAGGTGAGAAGACTATAAGCAAGAGATACAAAACCTGGCCTTAAAACAAATGTAGTTAAAAAAAGATGTCATTAATTTGAAGTATTTGTTTTCCATGACTTTAAAATAGTCCCAGATACTATGACTGCTCTTGAATTCTGCTCTTAATTTTCCGTAATATTTTCATCTTTTCCCGAGCTCACATAAAACCAGCAAGGAATCAACTGTCATATGAACAGAACCTGTAAGTAAAAAAAGCTTGTCTTTATTCTTTTACCTCTAAGTGTGAAATTTACAAGAGCACAGCTTTCCAAAACCCAGACTTTTAGAAGAAAACTCTTTTAATTTTTTGTGCACCAAGTTCTCAGCACCAAAGTGTTGTGCTTCTTTGTATGTCTTGTCAACCCATGTATTTAATTCGTCATCATTTACCAACTTTAACTAAACTAACAAAGCTGTAAATTGTCTTTTTATTGAGGAATTTGCAATCATTTAAATGATTAATTTAATGAAAATAAAAGGATTCAATTAAAGCATCTCTCCAAAGAATAAATTGGTAAGATGAACAAAGCACCAGACTGGTGTCAAACAGCCCAAGGAAGCAGTAAAGTTTGTATGTCGAATTTTATTTTCCTTTTTCTTGAGGTAATGAAGTGTCTTTTCATTGCAACTGATTGAAGTCCAAGCTTCCTCAACTCTCTCAAGATTTTGAGTGACAGATTGTCACCTCTTGCTCCTATTTCAATTAACTTTGTAAACTCTTTAAGTGTAGCTAAAGAAATCCCTAAAGCTGAACGACGCAAAACCAAACAAAAGAGGGGAAAATCCACACAGATTAATTTCTGTATTGTATTTCTGTTTAAATATTGTGGTTATTTCAAGCCTTTTTAATAAGACATTCATAGTAGCAGAACCACACACAGACCTAATTACATCTCAATATTGCAGACATCTACAATGTAACACGTTAGAACTACAGACCTTACAGACTACCTGTTAAAAAAGAATCTTCCAGAGCAAATACCAACCTGTACAATATCCAAAACCATGCCAGCAGAAACAGTTCCAAATCCTGCTAGCAAAAAAGGTACGAGTATCTGCAGTGCCATAATACTACTTGATTCTTTGGGCTGTTTTCTACTTCCTTCCACGATGATGTCTTCATTACTGTCACTAGAAAGAGCGTCATCCTGCAACATGGCATCCGTTTCTGAAGTATCCATGCCATCACAGTAATCATAACTGATAAAATCATCATATTTAGGGCTACAGCTAGATGGGCTGTGTCCATTGCTACCATGAAAGCTTGGTTCTGAGAAGTGATGGTACTCTGTGTGTTGTTCCGACCTGACATTAAAATTGTGTCCTGCTGGTTGCAATCCATCTTGCCAGACACCATTCACCTTTTTGTGTTTTTCCTCTTGGTTTATTTGGTAAACAACAGGAACCATACTTAAAAGCAGTCTCAAAAATTTATCAGACTGAATTGTATTAAGATTTACGGTCCAGTTTACAAAGCCTTCTCTGTCATGGATTTTGCTATTTGTTTTGGAGATGGTAGATCTGCCTTTACAGTTAGTCATAGTGCTACAGAAGTACAGGTTGAAAAGCACTTCGTTCTTCAGATGTCAGCCAAGAAATCTTGCAGGTGAGTCATCAAGTGCCACACTTACATGTGGACCAAAATGTTCCTTTTTTGCAAGGAAAAGTGTTTTTTCATCGCTCTCAGATCTTCAACAATTCCATAAGCAAGACTGAATCTGCAAAAAAGTAGAAAGTATATATTTAACTTTTAAAATATTTTAACTCTACAGAATACAAAGATATCGGTTCAGTTTTTCAGATCACAATCTTTTCTCATTTCTGTTTACTGTGATTTAAGGTGAAGTTGTTTCTACTTTGACATTTCCATCATGGTAGGATATTAAACAATGATAAGTATATCTCAGTCTCAGGTCATTTCACATTCCTTCTATCAGAAGCCACTTTACCTTCCTGTTCTTTAATCTTCATGTTGTGATAACTGTGGTAATTTACTAAAAGAACAGTTCTAATTTGACTCAAAGCTTTGCTGACTTTGGTATTTATTACTAAACTCCATAAATACAAGTAAATTATTAGCATAAACAGAGAAACAAAGGTCAGGGAGACTGCACCAGCATGATGTAGGATAACACAATTCCACATGACTTTGTATGTATGTGAAGCTGTGAAAACATTTTACAGACTGCAGGAAATGAAAATATTCTAGAGCTGGAGGACTTTTAATCTTCATTTCCTAAGAAATTCAGCCTCCTATAATCATAGGAGGATGATCCTATGATTATCATTTTTCTCGTTATGATTCCTATACTTCGCTTCCCTCTGTTTCAATGCTTTTAAGTCCTCCAGTGTTTCTAGAGCAATTTTAGATAGAATTTACAGTGAGTGGAGATGTCAAAGCTTTTAGTAACTAATAGCCTTGTCTTGATGCAAGTTTGTGCCTTTGCTGTTAGGCATCTTCAAACATTAGCTAGGATAACTCACTCCTTTATGGCCAGAGCAAGTCAAATTCATAATTCCTGCTGCTCACAGAACTATTTGATTTGGGTTTTTTGAGTGAAGAGATGACTCAGAAGCAACAGATTTTTCCCTCTACCACTCGCTTTATCCAAGGGAGCTCTGACCAAGAAACGAGTATTTTTAAAATGACGATGGAATTTACCGCTTGATCTAGAAAGAAGCCAAGTTTTGCAAGAAACAGCAATTTTGTGCCACAAGACCAACTGAGGAATTTAAGTAACCAAGATTCCTGCAGTATCTTTTGCTGCTCTGCAGCAGATTGTGCTACATTGAACCTTTTAGTTTTAGTGCACAAAAACCTCCTAGGCCTCAATTCTGGTTTCCATACACTTTAATTAGGAATAACAAAACAACTTTTGCTGCTATCCCAGAGCAGCTCTAACCACAGGTCAAAATGGTGCTCTGTTAAGTGCTACAGAAAGACAGAACAACAAGAAGAAGAAATGGAAGCATTTCATTTCACTCCCAGGAAAATGCATTGAGAAAATTTTCTGACAGCTTTAACATGGCAGAGTCTGGCTCTTATTGCAGTTTCTCCCATATGTCCTCCAGTCGCATCACCAGAGTGCTAGACCAGTGACTCACAGAAATTATTCATTGCTCTGGAATTCTGGCCAAAAATATTTGGGTTAATTATCCATATCTTGTGTAACATATGGATTGTTCTCCTTTTCAGTTCTTATATTTTGGGTTTCTTTAAGAAACAAATCCTTTGATAAGATTGTGGTTTCATTTAATACAAGAAAGTATTAACAAATAGAAATGGTACTTAAAAGAGAAAAAAAGGAGGAACAGAAAAATTATTTGGCCAAGTTCCAAATGGAGGAAGAGGCTAGCGTGGATGGCTAACAGTTGAAATAGTACAAAGCAGTTTGGATGACAACCATTCATATTTTTCCTACCACAAAGACTTAGAATGACAAAACGTGAACTTAATGATAAATGCTGGAAAATGAATTTAAGAAGATAAACTGAAAAATACAGAATCATAAAATTGTTTAGGTTGGAAAAGTATAGTATAGTATAGTGTAGTATAGTATAGTATAGTACAGTATAGTATAGTACAGTATAGTATAGTATAATATACACTGAAGAGTAATTGCTCCTTCAGAGCATACAGAGAGAAGATAACTACAACCCCTTCTAAATGTAACTATTAATTTCTAAAAACCTGTTCCAACAAAAATAATTTTCTAAATGTCATCTGATGCAATATTTTCATCCTAAGTTACAGGCTGTTAATAATTGCTGTATTTTCAGGGGGTTTTTTGTACCTACAAGATGCAGCAACCCTTGTTGCTCATGTTGTTCTAAGGAACAACAAGAACTTCCTGAGGAGCTTTATCATTGTCAAGAAAAATGCCTTTGTTGTTGTTGTTGTCGTCTAGAAAAGATATGGGAGCTAAAGAAGCAAGCTCTGCTTGAGTAATTCATATGAAGAAAAGGCAGTTAAAATCTCAAAAATCCCTCTCCCAGTGTCTGTAGGAAGAGGAGATAAGTGGTTCTGGTTTCTTGACATATAATCTGGAGCTTACAGAAAAAGATGAAGTACTGAAAAAAAAAAAAGAGAGAGACAGACAAAGATCCTTTGAGAAGTCAGGAAGCAGCCTCAGATTTATCATATCTGGCATATTATATATGAAATGAAAGGGCACCTTGTCTTTGTCCCTACAGGCAAAATAATGAGCTATGCCCAAACTATGAAAATAATAATTCCCTCTTCCTTATTGTTCCATAAGTACCTACTTTTAATTTTCTTCTTTTCCTTCATACATTTTATACCACATAACAATTACTGTGTACTATCCACCTCTCTCTGTCTCTCAGTCCTGCAAGCATACACAAACATAAAAAACCAGTTCTGTAAACATAAATAGGAAATACAGCCATATCCTGCCATTTGCTGAAGATGTGCTCCTGAAAAATGAGACACTTGGCAATCCAACAGAGAGCAAGCCAATTTTATCTGTAAGAATTAGTACAACTGATGCACACAGCAATTTAAAAAATACACATGGAGACAGTATACGTGATGCTCAGGCAGAAATAAATGCTGTAGAAAACAGGAGCAAAAGGTGGGAGAGATGCTGACTTTTGAAAATGCAAAGCCGCTTTAGAAAAATCTCAGGTACTTCAGCTATGAAACTGAACACCTGATCATCATCACATTTTCCCATCCTTCACCTTTGATTAGCTTTATTCATCTGAGAAAGATGAAATGACCAAAAAAAATAAACTGTTCAGGAAGAAGCTCAAAGAACTCTCTTCACTATTGCCCAAAGAATTGTCCACATTGTTTTAGACACACCTATAATGCTGTTCTCAAGAGCATGGGAAAGAAAATGCTTCTTCCATACTTTCCCTTGGTTTAAAGAACATCTAGCATTAGCAGGATTAACGGACCAGGTTCTACAGCTAAATTTGATCAGACAGATATTAGACTGCCAACAATTCATTTAAAGCGTGAACACAGTAAGTCACCACGACCTTTTAAGACCCTTTAAAAAAACAGGAAGGAGGAAGAATCAAGCATGAAATTTCTGTTGAGTCAACATTATGACAGGCTAAAATAAATACTTATCAAAGTCTAGGTCTAGGGAAATTTCTGATTTCTTTCAGAGCTTGGCTAACAGAACCAAAAGATAACATCTATCTAAATAATTGAGTGCTTTCACAGGACCCAAAGCTAATACCACCACAGTCAAAACCTGTTTTTCCTAAAAGTTGCCAACATTTTTTTACAGGTGGTCTTTTAAAGCAATAATAATCTCTGCAATGCACTTCTAGGCAGTCCACAATAAAATACAATTGTGTAAACATGCCTGTCTGAGAAATGCCTCTCAGGACAAGAACAACCCTTGGAAAGGGATTCAGGAAAGTGATAAGAAACGCTAACGAAACACTGAACCTTAATATTTTGCCATAATAAGCAAAGATGAAACTGGATTATTCCCCAGCTTGAAAGACTCTTTTTGTGTCTTCAGAGATTAAGACAGACTCGTCTCACTGAAAAGATGAGAGGTAGCGGGCACAAATTGAAACACTGGAAATGGCATTGAAACATAAGAAAAAGCTGGGGGTTTTTACCACTGGTTCAAACAGGTTCTGGAGACTTCATCCTTGGTGATATTTGAAACCAAACTGGACACGGCCCCAAGCAACCGGTTCTTCTTCACCCTACAGAGCAGAGGTGGCTGAATAGACAATTTCCTGAGATTCCTTCTGACCTCAGAAATTCTGAGATTCTGTAAAGGTGGAAATGTGAGGTTTTGGGGGCATTCTTGAAGTTCAGAATACAGGTGATACAGAGATCTGCATGGCTTCTTCTCCACTATTGTGTTGTGCATACATACAAGTGTCAGTAGCACACTGACGCCCTTATCACAGCCATGGCTAATCATTTACATTAGTGTAGTGGGCATATCAGCAGAAAGGGAAAGCTACACCGTATCACCTCAGCATTATAGAGAGTAAACCAGCACTATTATCATTAACCATTACATAGAATCCGGAAACCAATGTGGTACACTGGCCTAAGATTATTTATACCAGATATTGAGTGTTAAAGAGTGTAAAACATGCTGAAAATTAACAAATGTTGCAAGCAAAGCAGATATAAGACCATTGCATACCGTTTTTAAGCAT
The DNA here is from genome assembly GCA_013398055.1 of Ifrita kowaldi. Lineage (NCBI taxonomy): Eukaryota > Metazoa > Chordata > Aves > Passeriformes > Cinclosomatidae > Ifrita > Ifrita kowaldi. The sequence continues at coordinate 284,316 of VZRS01002966.1, forward strand.
TATGTTGTAAACTGGTTAACACTGTGTTTATTGTATGGCAGTTGCTGGTTAAATTAACAGCAAAAGAAACACATAACAAGGCGGAAAAACCAGATTAAAAAACCTCCAGATGCCTTCTTGACAGCAAGACCTGCCAGCCGCAGGCTCAGTTTTCAGACAAGTTTGAGACTGCTGCATTCCACTTCCTGAACACGGCAGCTTTCGATTTAGGCCCCAAGAAAGAGCAAAGCAGCTGTGAGAAAAAGACTTGGTTTGACTCTGCACTTTTAAGGCAACTCATCTAGAAGAGACCGAAACAGAGTCAAAACACAGCAAGGCTGTGAAATGTGGTTGGTTGTAAAATGACCCAAATGGAATACCAGCATGAAAAATACCGGGCAAATCACATCCTTCAGCCCACCAAAAGCAGGTCAGAAAGTATGAAATGTAAGAGATAATGCAGTCCTCTATATTAAGTAACCAATACATACTTACCAGGATGAATCCTAACGACTCTTTGGGATCCTGATTACAGGTCTGTACTGTCATCACCAAGGAGAGATGAATTACTTATTAACTCAGGCACTAGGATACAGACTTCACATTGTTTTTTGTGGATAATATCATACAGGTATTTGAAAAGAAAATGATACGCTGTTATTTTTCCTCCTGAAGTGTCTACCAGGCATACTGCAGTATTTATGGATCCAGTTACACAATCTCTTTAAGGCAATAGATGTAGGGAATGCTGCCAAAACAGGTCATCCTACCTGCTCTCATGTTTTTACCCACATTGCTGAACTGCTAAAGTGAGCATAACTAGGCATGTCTACTAAACATTGCTAGGACTCTTCCTAAAGATTAAACAATTATTTCATTGTCTATAACCTGGATTCAAATGTGAGTGCAGAAGACACACAACTATATCCTGGACAATGGGCTGGGGGAAGCAGAAATTGTAACATTCACCGACAGTAAAGAAAGAGACAGCTACAACCTGAACTTCACTGAGAATTAATGAGAGAGTAGAAAGTAAAGTGAAATAGATCACAAAAAGCTCCTATATTTTGGCAGAAAAGTACGGAAAGAGAATAAATGTACCATCACACGTTAATTACAATGCTTGTAAACAAAGAAGAGGTGATCGTTGAAGTCTGTACACGTGCTGTTCAGGTAGAGGTTCCATGCTTGTCTAGCACTGCATCTGCGGTGACAGAGTCTGGCACATTTTTATGGGTGCAAAGGTGGGAACAGAACTGCCTGCACATACGGATGTAAAAAGTGCCAAGGAATAGGGGCTACTGGGAATGTTGGGCAGGTCTTGTGCAGGCACAGAGAAACCAAAGAAAAGGCTCATTGTCCAGGCTACCTGGAGCAGTGCATAATTACGCGCACATGATGAATACCCGCTGCGGGGCTCTGAGGAGCGCAGGGTACCGGGGCGCGGGCGGCCAAACGCGCGGCAGCATCCGCGCTCCGGGCGCAGGACACCGGCCCGGCCGGCGGGCAGCGGAGCCCGCCCGGCGCCGGGGGGTGGCAGCGGGGTGCGG